>CM040433.1:49479880-50003160 GCA_022702705.1 Papilionanthe hookeriana x Papilionanthe teres | reverse complement strand
TCCTCTAAGATAGTCAAAGGAAAAGCCTAAGGCTAGATCCTAAGCACTAAAAAGAAGAAGGGAAGACCTCATCAAAAATGAGGTCAACAAATTGTCTTGTTGGTATTAATTCATTCTTTTCATTGATAGTCACTGTAACTCCTCCTTTCTTAGGAACACAGTGAATATGACTGACCCATGCACTATCTGAAATAAAGTGGATAATTCCAGCATCCAACCACTTTAAAATTTCTTTCTTAACAAAATCTTTCATGATCAGATTTAATCTCCTTTGAGGATCAGCACGAGGTTTGTAATTCTCTTCCAAAAGGATTCTATACATAAAAATTGAAGGAATGATTCATTTAATATCAGCTATTATCCATCCAAAGGCTTTCTTATATTTCTTTAGAATTTTAAGAAAACTCTCTTCTTCTTTTTCAGTCAATTGAGAGGAAATTATAACTGAAAAAGTTAAGGAATCACCTAATAAGACATATTTTAAAAGAGTAGGAAGCATCTTTAATTCAAGTTCAGGAGGTTTTTCAATTGATGGACTAAAATATTCATCTTGTTCAGTCGTGTCCAAACATTCAAAATTTTGGTGAACATAATTTAAATCTTCCTCATTGAAAATCTTTAGAATGTTGTAATTCATTTTCTTGCTCGTGTTCCAATTTTTCACTTTTAGATTTCTCTTCAAAAGTTGATTTGGAATGGCATTCACTTAGATATCTTATAAAATCCATTCTATAGCATTCATCATCTTTACCTCTTGCAGGATATTTTATTGATTTTGAGATATTGAGTGCAAAGTTTGATCATTAATGCGCAAAGTTAATTCCCCTTTTGCACATCTTTCATTGCTCTGCTTGTGGCTAGGAAAGGTCTCCTTCAAATTAAGGGTATCTCTTCATCTTCCTCCATATCTAGCACAATGAAATCAACAAGAAAAATAAATTGATCCACCTTCACTAAAACATCTTCTATAACTCCTTTAGGATATGTGATCGAACGATCCATTAATTGCAGTGTCACAGTAGTCAAGGTTATTTCTCTTGATTCCAGTCTTTTGAATATAGATAATGACAAAAGATTAATGCTTGCATCAAAATCACATAAATCTTTCCAATGAAATCTATCTTTGATCGCACATGGAATTTTGAAACTACCAAGATCTTTAAGAATTTCAAGAAGCTTTTTCTGAATTATTGCACTGCACCCTCACTAAGTGCAATAGTTTCATTATCTTCAAATTTTCTTTTTTTGTTGAAAATATCCTTCATAAATTCTACATAGCTTGACATTTGTTCTAAGGCTTCAGTAAATGGAATGTTGATTGTAAGCTTCTTAAATATTTCTAAAATCTTTGAAAAATGCTTATCCAACTTTTGTTGTTGAAGTCTTTGAGGAAATGGAGTTTGTGGCTTTTCTAAATAAATCTTAGGTGGAGAAATAAGTCTTTCCTAACCTTTCGGAGTGTCCTCTTTTGGTTCTTCAACCTCTTCTTTCTCTACTTCAATCTCTTTTTGAACTCTACCATCCAACTCTCTTTCACTGCTCAACTGAATAGCTTTTACTTGCACTTTATTCTTGTATCTTGGATTTACTTCTATATTTCTAAGAAGTGTCCTTGGGATCTATTAATTAATGAATTGGCAATCTGTTACAATTGATTCTCAATATTTCTAATTGTACCTCTTTGACTTTGCAATTGATTTCCCATTTGTAACACCACTTCTTCTTTAGACAACTTCTTCTCCTTAAAAGTAATGTTAAAACCTGGAGGATATGTTGGTCTATAGTTATTATTCCCTTAGTTGTTCCAGTTCTCCAATGAGTTTACTTGATTGTTCACTCATTGTTGATTACTACCACCCTGATTATTGTTGTTCCAGTTAAAGTTTGGATGGTTCTTCCAATCTGGGTTATAATAATTCGAATATGGTTTATTATGATTATTAATGGCATTCAAAGTTTCTAATGTTGTTTGAGAATTAATCATTTTGCCTAAAGAATTTTCTTCAATCATGGAAATTGGCTGAGAAAATTTCATTCCAAACCGGTATATCTTCCTTGAAATTGCAACAACTTGATTTGCCAGCGTTACAAAAGCATCATTTTCATGAATATTGGCTACCTTTTTAGGATTTAACCTTTCAGAAGGCCATTGAAAATTATTAGTAGCTCTTTCTTCAATTGAAGCATAAGCGTTAGAAAAATGTTTAGACATCAATGAACCACCAGCAGCGACATCGATAATAGATCTAAGAGATCTAGCTAATCCATTATAAAAACTTTGAAATATTAACCAAGCTGGTATCGAATGATGTGGACACTTTCTTAAGAGATCTTTAAAACTTTCCCATGCTTCATAAATAGATCCCCTTTCAAAATGACAAAAAGATGTAATATCATTTTTAAGCTTCACAGTCTTTAATGGTGGAAAATTTTTAGTAAGGAATTTTTATGCTAAATCACCCCAAGTTCTGATAGATCCAGGTGCTAACAAATTTAACCATATCTTAGACTTATCCCTCAGTGAGAAAGTAAAAAGTCTAAGTATAATATCATCGTGGAGAACACCATCGTATTCAAAAGTTGCACAAAATTCTAAAAAATTGGCAAGATGTAAATTAGGATCTTTAGTTGGTGCTCCCCCAAACTGATTATTAGATACCATTTGGATAATAATAGGTTTAAGTTCAAATGAATTAGCCATTACTGATGGGTTTTGAATACTACTATGAATTTCATCTACTGTAGGGTTAGCATAATCTCTTAAAGCTCTGAATTCTTGATGGATTTAAACATTTTGATTTGCCAATCCTTGAATATTTTTGTCTTTTTGTGTATTTTTAATTTTTCTGAATTTCTTATAGTCTTTCTAATTCGGAATCGTAAGGCACAAGTCCTTCAGAATATGAACTACGCATACACAATTATAAAATAAAATAAAATAAAACACACTAACAAAAGCAAGGAAAAGTAAAAATTTAGTTTTTTCTTGAATAAAGTGCAATGTCATAAAAATAGGTATAGAAATGTGATAAAAACATTATATATTTTAGGTGTATCAAATATAAACCCTATTTAATTTTCCATATTAGATAGGGAAACATATTGGTTAACATAAAAGGTTTTGCAGACTAGAACGGATGTCATAAATCTTTTAGTTTATTTAATCGAGTCTCATTATTAAGCACTGTGAATATTCTTCGGAAATGATTCATAGATCGCAATGTAGTGCTTGTTTATTTAAACTATTGAATTCATGAGATCGGTTTAATTTCATATTTTTAAAATTAAAAATGATACTTTTCAAAATAACATATTTATATATATTAAATCTATTATAAAACTGGACATCGAGATTTCTCTTCCAGTGACCCACAATTTCTAATTTGACGACCGACAAATTCTGGCAACTCCACTGGGGACTAGTTTCTCTCTTCATTTTGATCAGGAATTTTTTCTCTCATACATCGGTCATATTTCAATGTCCCTCATAGATTAGATTCCATTCTTTCATTGAGGTGCTTTGCCCAAATGTTTCTTGGGAAAGTACTATCGACTCTCCTCGATTCCAGGACCGTATGTTTAACCACCTTTAAACAGAGGGGTTCAGTAGTCTTTAATATTTTTCTTTTGTGTGTGTTCGGACGCCCAGTAGGTCTGTTGGTGAATAAGTTTCTCCGAAGCAAGGTGCGCTGTGAAAGGGATCCTGGACAGCGTCTCGTACTTCGCTTTCTCTTTATGTCTCCCAGATCGATTTTGTTATTAGCAAATTGAGCTGGCCCTTTCAAATCTTAAACACCTGTTAATTCTTTAAAATCAAATTTGAACTTTTCAAATTGATAATGAAATGATAAAATTGAAAACATGTTGCCAAAATTTTGAGAAATAAAAAGTCAAAAAAAAAATAAATACTTAAAAATAAAATAAAACGAAATGAAATTAGAAGATACTCAGTTCACAGAATGACCTTTGTTAATTCGTAGTGTTTCCACTATGATTATAAGGAGTGGACCGTCGCTAACTTTCACAACTTTCTTTTGAATCGATAGTGATAATGTCGATCTCAATGCTCACCTTCCCTTGCAAATTGCCCACCACCCACGTGGTCCGTCTCGCAGTGCCCAACATTTAGTTCAGGACCAGCTTTAGTGAGTTTGAAGTCGTGCTTGGAAAAACCCCATTTGTCTTCATGAAGATACCAGCTCAAGAATTTCAAGAACTGTTTGCTGAGTTCAATCTGAACTCCCACCAGGAATTCCCTTCTACTAAGAAGGTGAAGGTTGTCTTCACTCTTGTTAAGTCAGTTATTTCCATACTTAGAAGGATTTTCACCCCTACCGTCGCCTAAGTTGCAGTTACTGCGCCCGCCTTCCCGTCTTTCAGGGGGAAGGATATTCTGTACAAAGAAAATTCTGTGAATGCTCTCCTCTCCCCGTCGTCGCATACTTGAGATTAGTTCCTGATCCAGAGTCACTCCGCCGACCAGATCTCAAAGGAGGAACCACAACCGCAAGATTCTGAGAGCCATCAGGGCTCAAGGTACAGGTCTGCCTGTTATTGATGAAATTCCTTAGTAGGAGGAACTTGGTGTACCAGAGACCTCTCCATTCCATTCAAGATTAATTTGAATTGAATTTGGCGCCAATAGGTAGTTACCCACGTTCTCACCAAGAGATTCTTTGAAAACCTCTTCAAAATGAATCCTAAATTAAATTAACTCCTCTTTTTTAACTGCAGCGCGTAAGCGCGGGGTATCGACGCTTAGCAGCGAGCCTGCTGGCTTGTAAGCTCCAAATTGTGGCACATAGCCACCTGGCTTGGCGCGTAAGTGCAAGTTCTGGCACTTAAAAGCCATACATCACTTTTTCAATTTTCTTCATTTTGCTCCAAATTTGATCCTTTTTTCCTTCTTTTTATTACAATAATCCATTTAATAATACATGTATGAAAAACACACAAAATATCTTCCATTAAAGTACAATATCATAAAAAATAAGCATAAAAATGTGCATAAAAACACCATATATTTTAGGTGCATCAATTACCCTCCCCCAGATCCCAAAGGAAGAGCTTTTCAGCTTGGAGCTGACCTTCAGCATGTTCACTCAGATTTTAGAATCTCTCAGCTTCCTCTCCACCAGCTTAGGATGAAACACCTTGCAGTATTTTTTCTGCTTTTACTTTGCCCATGGAGAAGATTGTTGTCTGAATTGAATCCAAAGTTTGCATAGGTTTACCTGCTGCAAGTGGTCAAGCCCTCTAAAACCAATGCTACCAGTGATAGTAGGCTTGGCAACCTTCTGCTAGCTTGTTCAGTGGAGCTGCTGGCGAAAACCAGACCATAAGAATCTAGTAAAGACTCTTTCTAGCTGGATTCTGTACTTTTTTTTCATACATGATATCTGTAGAATATAGGAAGGGAAGGTGGTTAAGATGCTCCTAAGTATAGTGATTCTGCCTCCATTAGAGAGAGAGGAATGTGTCCAACTGGCCAGTTGACTGGAGAGTTTACTTACAACCCCATGAAAACGTATCTGTTTGACTCTAACTTTGAGTAATGGAACCCCAAATAAGAGATGGGAAGTCGTGTTTCATGGAAGCCAGTGAATTGAAGGGTTCAATGTTTACCTCTATGGAGGTATTCTTACTGAAGAGTATCTCACATTTTTTAGTATTAAGGTTCAAGTCTGATTGTAGTTGGAATTTTTTCATACAATTGATGATTTTCTTCATTTTTTGGCTCTAGAGAAAACAATGATATCATATTCATAGATAAGGTGAGAAATGGGAAATTTAGCTTTGATATGGTACCTAACATAATTGTGAGGTAGAATCTGCTTATCTAACATTCTAAATAGGCAATGAATGGAGAGAATAAAAAATGTTGTTGAAAGGGGATCTCCTTGCTGAAGTCCATTAGATGAAGAGAAATTCCTCCAGCATGGACCATTGATAAGTATAGAATGTGAATTTCCCTTCAGCCATCTAGAGATTAAATTACAAAATGCAAAGCAAAAGCCTCTAGCAGATAGTACCTCCAAAATAAAATTCTAAGAAATAGAGACATAGGCTTTTTTAGATCAAGTTTCCTACAAGAATTATTGAACCGCCCCGCGCACTTTGCGTTAATTTAAAATTTCTTTTATTTGATAAAGATGTGTATAAAGATATTCAATAATCACAGAGCTATCTTTCAACACAAGTATACGTATCGTTCAAGTAGTACAGGGCTCTAATGGAGTCTTGGATATCGATCTCACATGGATAGTTCAGAAGCTATGGTGAGAGGCTGCGGACTAGGACTTTAGAAAAAAATTCAGAATCAAAACTTTGTAAATCGAATTGCTTATCTGTCACTAATATGCAATCGTAAATAAGATAAAGTTTTAATAAACTAGTTCTACCACAATTAACTAATTCTACTAATTAAGTGAAATTCAAATAGATAATCAAGAATCCTTCTCCTTTTTAACAAATTTAAGTTAATGGATAATTAAAATTAGTTTAAAAATGGTGTTGTGCCAAATAGGAGCATACCTATTCTTTACCCTTTGGTCCAGGCATAAAGAACATTGATTAATCCTATGCTTAGTTACTGAATCTGGGGCTAGGCTGGGAGGATACTAGCTCTCACTTTAGAGCTCACACGTTCCCCTCGCTTGAGGGCTAACATCTACACTTCAGCACCCAAACAATGGGACTGAATTGAGGATTTTAGTCCGTCACTCTAAAATCTCCAATTCTATGCCCGATAAATATTATTTCCCTATTAATTTGCACCCTACTTTCAAGGACTTTGACCACCCTGAATCTCGGATGTAATATTCACTATAGTTGTTAAATTCAACATATTTTAACTAATCAATTGGCAAAATTGAAAGTAAATTAAGATTTAAGTGAAAAGATTATCACAACTTCTTTTAAAATTCTCTTCGCACAGTAATTTAAATTACCATTTCACAAAAATATCAAAACAAGGAGAAAGATAGAAAAACTACTCTGATTTCTTGGAGAAGATACAACTAAGCTTGGATTTAATATATAAAAATAATGGTTAACAAAATAAAATAAGTAAATACAACTTATCTCAAATTCCTCCCCAAGCAAACTCAGTGAAGTTCTTCTGAATCTCTTCCTTTCTTTACAGCACGTAGAATTCTCATTTGAAATGGCAAGGAGGAAGAAATCTCTCACTTCCCTTCCACTCTTACAATCTCTTGAAGAATTCCTCACAAATACCACTAATTGAACTCACTATCTAAAACTATAATGGAAACAAGACACTAACTAACACTCTAGTGACACACTATACACTCGGTGGAGTCACTAACAACAGTAGCCAACAACAATGGACACTAGTGGACACCATTTTTTACCTCGAATTGTTTCTTTTAAAGTGGTTAAAGAGTTTCCAAGAGTTTCGCAAGCATCCCTTCAAAAATCGTCCACATTCGATGCACCTCGTGAGAGAAACGAATTTCCCGCCGTCGGCGACCTTCTATAATACTTAGCCTTGGACTCTCTTTCATAAGGCCCACTGTCGGCAGCCTCAATCTCGCCGTCGGCAGGCTTCCTTGTAATATTTTTCTAAACTCTCAGGAAAAATCCACCGTCAGCGCCTTCGAGCTCGCCGTCGGCACCCTAGATCAAATCTTCACATTTTTTGTCCTTTTTGCTCCAAATTTGCTCTTTTTGCATTTTTTTGCTCCATTGTCCATAAATTAACATATCTGCAAAATTAATCATAAAAATTCCCTTCTTTAAAGTTCAATATCATTAAAATCAATATAAAATAGGCATGAAAATCTTAACATATTTTCAGTGGGTCAAAATCCCACATACTTAATTATTACTTGTCTTCAAGTAATTTTTAGTACTACATAGAAGTTATGATACATTGTGGTAAAATTTTAATTCAAAAATAATATAATTTTAATTTAAATAAATATCATAATAAGCCTTCTTAGAAAAATTTTCAAGTAATTAGATTAACTCTGCATATATAAGGCTATCTAGTCATCAAGTCTAAGAGTTCTAGTCTTCTATTTATTTCAAGAATGACTATATGTTGCAATATTAATTCACTTAGAATATTCAGATGATAGGAAATTCATGAGAACACCACAATTAAAGAAACTAGTTCATAAATATAGGTTCAGAAATGTATTTAGTTTTCCCTTTAGGTTAATCCAAGTGAAGCCAACTTTTTATAAGGCATCTCCTCAAGCTTCTCCTCAACTCGCTTTTTCTTTTCTTTTCATTTCTTTTCTTTTAAGGGATTGTTTTTCAATCTTTCTTTTTCTTTTTCTTTTTTAAGTGAGGATTACTATATCTGGATAGTCTGTTAATGATTTTGAGCTTCACTCTTCTTTGAAACTTGTAGCATTCCTTTCCCTTATATGTAATTCATAGTCTTCACATCATAAAGTCCCAATCTTTTCTTTCACAACTAAATTCCTAAGATTCTTAATATTTCAAAATATAGTTTTCTTTACTTTAAATAGTTAACTATAGTCTTATCCTCTTATACCAAATATCTTAACCAACAAAATTGATTTTCATTACTAAAAATATTTCTTTGAATCTTCTACAATATTTATATAACATCTAAATATAGTTAACTGAATTAAATTTATCACAAAAACCATGTTATAAATTTATAAAATATTTTAATTTGAGAACACTTAATAGTTAATATTTTTCTCCCACCTAAACTTAAAGTTTTCAATAATAGAAATAATATGGGTGGAAAAAAAAATTCTAAAAATATAAATCATACCTTTGCACTTTAGGCATTTTCTTTTCTCTGAATTTTGCAGGTTCTTCTCAAAATTTTGACTTTAACTAACCTGTAATATTAGGAACTTTTCTACACATATAACAGTTTAGAGAATTTGCTAGGATGATAAAATTTTGAAACAAGTATACAAAACAAAACATTTAACTACAACAATTAACTACACTACACAGGACAGTGCGAAATAACATTTGCATTTCACAACACAGTAACAAACAATCTACTAATTAAACTAAGAGTTCACAATTACAACCACAATTATGCATCACAATCCAAAAATGAAATATAAACTACAAACACAATACGAATATCAGAAAATAAAACAGTTCACAAAATAAAAATAACAAAATGAAAATACTACAACAAAGCACAAATACATCACATCGCAATCACAGATCAAAATCCCATGCTATGTCTTCATCTCCCTAGTCAGCAGGTGGACTGGGCTGATAGCGAGTATACCGGGGGCATTCTGAAAAAGTAACATCAGGCTCACCTCTGCATTATCTAGCCTGAGGATCATAATAAGTAATCTCGAAATCTGAATGCCGCTGAAGATATTCACTATCATGATCACGTCTTTGCTCTAATCCTTCAATTCTTTGATCTATTCTCCCAAGTCTTTCATCAAACTTTTCAAAACTTTTCCGTTGCAGGGTCGTTTCATTCATCCAATCATAAGGAGTAGGAGAGCTAGAGGCAGGAGGGACATAACTAGTAGAGGGGATATCTTAGAAGGTGCTTTACTCCTACTCCCAGATCTCCCTTCTTCATGTGATTTGTAAGTTTTCAAATTGGCTTTACTAATGGGTTTCATAGGATATACTCATTCTTCATCGTCTCTAGCTTCCACTCCCGATAATTGGCAAAGTGCATAAATTAGGCCAGGATGTCCTAAATATCCACTTGATTCACTCTTTGTCGTGGCCATAATATTCTGGTAAATAATACTCCCCACATTTATACTTCTATTGTTATGAATACAGAAATTCAGAACAGCTCTATCTCTCGACACTTCACTATGATGATAGGTAGGTAGCAGAGTAGAACAAATGAAATAATGCCATGCCATAGTTGTGGCATTCATCATAGAAAGAGAAAAGTTAATTCGTTCACGATGTTTATTATTTCTAAGTCCCTTTCCCATCAATGAGAAAGTCAATAATGTCGTTTAACAGACCTTCCATAGTTCCAAATGTTTCATTCTCACTAGAATAATAATTGTGAAGCTCGTAAAAACAATTAATGCGGGTAGCATTAAAATCAATAGAAAAAACTCTTACTTTGACAGGTTCGTCCTCATATTGAGTCAAATTTGCATAGAACTCTTTTACAACTTCTGCAGCAGCCTTGTTAGTAGAATAACAAAAATTCTCCCACTTCCTTTCTCTAATAACTCACTTCACCTCTCCTCCAGGATTATCGAAAACTCGATCTTAAATACACTTCTTTCCTTGGAAGATTGATGTGTATCTAGATTGGGCTTTAGCATTTATAAATTGAGTCTCGTCAAATTCTAGTCCTCTTTTAACATGGAGCCATTTTTTGATCTATCAAAATTACAAAAATCCAAACTAAATTCCAAAACAATAATACAATGGCTTCCAAAGGTGACTTAAAGCAATCTAAATCAAGTTCCATGAATTTCTTCCAAGTATTTTCTCCACATTTTCATTTTTTCTAAAATTCCTCAATGTGGAAGAAATTCATGGTGAAAATAAAAAAATTTTACATATGAGGAAAGCTCTTACCGAGGGAAGATGAAATCCAGTGTTAAAATGGGTTGAAATCGAAAGCAAACAAACAAACATAGTTTAAATCAAATTCAACATAAAGAAATATATAAAGTAAAGCAATTCTACTACTCTTCTGAATCAGTGCGGTTTCTCCTCTGATATCACCCATTGCTTGAACATGGATGAACAGGTTATAGAAAGTTCAGAATGGGAATTCTTCAGTTGAATCTTCTTCTATCCATCCAATTCTTCTCATTAAGTGTATTAAACAAGCTTCAAAATGTCCAGTATGATCAAAATGCTCTTTCATTCTCCAATCAAGATGATCAAAAAAATCAGAGATATTGTTAACTGAATTCATTAAATTTTGTACCTTGTTCTCCAAATTTTTAATTCTGTGTAAGATCATCGGTGTCTTGTCCGCTATAAGAGGTTAAATGGGAATAGAGTTTTGCGATGCTTGATCCATAATCACACCCATATCATTCTCCTCATCATTGGCTGGGAACATTTTGGTTGGGTCTAAAGGTTTCCAAGGTAAAAGTACCTTCTCCCAAATCTCGTATGATACTTGAAACATACTGCTTATTGAGAAATTTTTTTAAGGATGTCCAAGCCCTAGAGATGATACTTGAATGATTATGCCAAAAATAGATTTCACAATAATTGATCCAATATCAATTGGCTATCCCATTTGAATGCAGTAGTTCAATATAGCACTCTCTTTGGTGACTTTACCGATCTTCATCATCGATAATAATTTTACAGATATGAAAAAGTGCCAATGTCTAGAAACAGAGTTTAAAAGTTTAGCAGAAAAACTGACATACTTGTTTCTCTAACATCCCAGTCTTCAGTTTCGTCCATCAAATATTGGTATATTTCATTCATCTTATCTCTCGTCATCACGAAATTGGAATAATGGCAGTCAGGAACATTCTCAAGCATGTAAAATTCATTAATTCTTCCAGAATTAAAAGTTATCCACCTACCTCACACATGACGCTTATTTGGTTGATTCCATGCAAATTGGCGTAAAGCTCATTCACCACAGGAACGACTATTGTGGCAGTAGTGTAGCAAAATACTTCCCATCTTTGCTGCACGATCATTTCTTCAAATTCTGTCGAAGAATTGTTCAATCCTTGATTCACAAAATCTCTTTCTTTAATTAGCCTCCTCTTTGACATCAATTTGTTGAAAAGTCATTGTGCCTCGCCACTGACGAACTTTCTCCGGTTGAACACTTAAAATCTAGGGTGATTTAGGGAATTGGAAGCCATTAGAGAAGAATTCACGGGAGTTTCCACTCATTTTTGAGAATTATAGAGTTTTGGAACCGTCCATAGAAATTTATAGGAGATAAATTCGCTAAAAATCGCCAAAATCTGTTGTTTCCAACTTGAAAAACTACCCACTCGCTGATCTTGCTGTCGGCGGCCTCGATGATGTCGTCAGCGAGCTCTATCCAATTAAATGTAGGGCCCTTGGGAAAAACCCACCGTCGACGGCGTCTAGAGCGCCATCGGCACCCTAGGTAAAATTTTGCACAAAAACGTCATTGTCAAATATGTTCCAAATTTTCTCCATGGAGCCAAATTCTATGGGTAATTAAAAGCAGTAGAATTCAATACTACTACAAACTAATGATAAATTCAAACAAACACACAACAAATAAAGATAACTATGGGTTGACTCCCATAAAACGCTTGGTTTAATGTCGTCAGCCCGACCTATTCAGGTGTTTGACTAAGCATTAAAACTTTTTTAAAATTTGGTCTTTTACCCTCAAAATATAGTTTTAATCTATGTTCATTTACTTTAAATCTATTTCGAGTCTTCGAATCTTCAATTTCAACAGCTCCATAAGTATAAACTTGAGTTACAGTAAAGGGTCCTAACCAACGAGACTTCAATTTCCTAGGAAATAACTTCAATCTTGTATTGTAAAGCAAAACTTCTTGTCCTGGTTTAAAGTTCTTCTGGTTAATCTTTCGATCCTGTCTTAACTTCAGCTTTTCCTTATAAATTTTATTGTTATCATAAGATTCATTTCTTAATTCTTCTAATTCATTCAATTGTAACAATCTCTTCTCACCAGCATTTTTCAAATTATAATTGAAATCTTTAATTGCCCAATATGCTTTATGCATCAATTCTACTGGTAAGTGGCAAGTCTTTCCAAAAATGAGTCTGTCTAATAAGAGTTTTATAAGCAGTCATGTAGGCCCATAATACAATATACAGTCTTGTAGACCAATCTACTCTACTAGGATTTACAGTCTTTTCTAAAATTTGTCTAATCTCGCGATTAGAAACTTCAGCTAAACTACTGGTTTGAGTATGAGAAGTAGTAGAGAATCTATAAACAATATTAAACTTTTCTTCCAACTCTGAATATATTTATTCCTAAAATGGGATCCTCCGTCGATGATAATCATTCTCGGCATTCCGTATCTCGTGAAAATGTTTTTCATTAAGAACCTTGAAACACTTTTAGCATCACAACGAGGTAAAGCTTGTGCTTTAATCCACTTTGATACATAATCAACTGCAATCAAAATATATAAGTTCCCAAATGAAGGAATAAATGGTCCCATGAAATCTAATCCCCAAACATGAAAAATCTCAACTTCTAACATGAAATTCAGAAGCATTTCATTTTTTCTAGATATATTACCTACTCGTTGGCATCTATCACAAGTTTTGATATATTTGTAAACATCTCTAAAAAGGGTAGGCCAATAAAATCAAACTTGTAAAATTTTGTGCCCAGTTTTGTCAATCCCAATATTTCCTCCAAACTCAGAATCATGCCATTTTTGAATAATCGGTTCAGTTTCTTTATAAGGCACACATCTTCTAATAATAAGATCGTTACATTGCTTATATAAATATGGTTCATCCCAAAAATATGCTTTTGCATCATGAATGAATTTTTTCTGTTGCTGCAGTGTTAACATAGGTAGCAAAATATCACTTACTATATAGTTAACTATATAAGCATACCAAGGTATTTTCCACTCATTAATATTTTAAAGTTGTTCATTAGAGAAAATTTCTGTTATTTCATTGTCGGTATCAGATGATTCATGAAATTCTAATCTCGACGAGTGATCAACAATTTGATTGTTAGTTCCTTTTCTATCAATTACCACAAAATTAAATTCTTGCATTAAAAGTATCCATCTAATTAATCTTAGTTTAGTATCATTGTTTTGCATCAAATATTTATTAACAGAGTGATCAGTATGCACAATACATTTAGTTCCAATTAAATAAGATCTAATTTGTCAAAAGCATACACAATAGCCAGTAACTCTTTTTCAGTAACTGTGTGGTTAATTTGAACATCATTAAGAGTTATACTAGCATAGTATATAACTTTAAAGATCTTATCATATCTTTCACCAAGAATAGCTCAAATAGCATAATCACTAGCATCACACATTAATTTAAATGGTTTCTCCCAGTCAGGTGAAATCATTACAGGTGTTGTGATTAGTTTTTCCTTTAATAATTTAAATGCTTCTAAGCAGTCGTCAGTAAATTCAAATTTCTTGTCTTTCTCTAAATGTTGGCATAGAGGTTTGGTAATTTTTAAAAAATCTTTAATATATCGCCTGTAGAAACCAGCATGTCTAAGAAAACTTCTTACCCCTCTCACTGTAGTAGGAGGTGGCAATTTAGCTATAACTTGAATTTTCGCAGGGTCTACTTCCATGCCATTTTTTGAAATTTTATGCCCTAATACAGTTCCTCCTGCAACCATAGATTGACATTTCTCCCAATTTAGAACTAAATTAGTTCTTTCGCATAACTCCAAAAATTTTTCAAGATGATTTAAGAATGTGTCAATTGATGTCCCAAATACAGAGAAATCATCCATAAATATTTATATTCCATTATCAATTAACTTACTAAATTTAGACACCATACATCTCTGGAATGTTGCAGGTGCATTACATAATCCAAAAGACATTCTTAGAAAAGCAAAAGTTCCATACGGACTAGTAAAAGTTTTTTTCTCTTAATCCTCACGAGCAATATGAATTTGATGGTAACCGGTATATCCATCCAGAAAGCAGTAGTACTTGTGTCCAGCAAGTCTATCCAACATTTGGTCTATAAAACAAAGAGGAAAGTGATCTTTTCGGATGGCGACATTTAATTTTCTATAATCAATACAAATACAACATCCAGTAACTTGTCTGATAGGTATTTTTTCATTATTCACATTTAATTCAACAGTTACTCCTCTTTTCTTAGGAACACAATGAATTAGACTTACCCAAGTACTATCCGAAATAGAATATATAGTTCCAGAATCTAACCATTTTAAAATTTCTTTTTTAACTACTTCTTTCATAATAGGTTTCAGTCTCCTTTGTGAATCAATTCTTGGTTTATGTTCATCATTTAATAAAATTATGTGCATACAAATTGAAGGACTAATTCCCTTTATATCAGCTAGAGTCCATCCAAAAGCTTTTTTGTACTTTTTAATTGTATCCATTAACTTTTGTTCTTGAATTTAATTTAAGTCTGAGGATACAATTACTGGTAATATTGAAAATTCTCCTAAAATATATATATTTCAAATGATTTGGAAGAGTCTTTAATTCAAGTTCAGGGGGTTTTACAATTGATGGAATTAATATTTCGTTCTCTGGTGCTGTTGCATTGAGCGTTTCAAATTGTTCCTGAATATAATCAGCTTCTTTGTTATCAATTTCATCATATTTATTGTTTTCCATATCTTCATTTTCTTCAAATTTTTCTTTGAAATATTCTTTTCTCAAATAATCGCATATATCCATTCTAAAACATTCATCATCTTTTCTATTGAAGGATATTTTATTGACTTTGAGATGTTAAAGGTTACTTCTTGATCATTTACTCTCATAGTCAACTCTCCTTTTTGAACATCTATCATGGCTCTTCCTGTAGCTAGGAATGGTCTTCCTAAAATGATTAGAATTTCTTTATCTTCTTCCATATCTAAAATAATAAAATCTACGGGAAAGATAAATTTATCAACCTTAACCAGAACATCTTCTACAACTCCTTTAGGATGTGTAATAAATCGATCAACTAACTGTAGAGTTACAGAAGTTGGTGCAATTTCTCCTATTCCTAACCTTTTAAAAGTTGATAAAGGCATCAAATTTATGCTAGCTCCCAAATCACATAATGCTCGACCATAAAATATTTCATCAATAGCACACGGGAAAGTAAAACTACTAGGATCTTTAAGTTTTTCAGGAAGATTTTTTTGAATTATAGCACCACACTTTTCACTGAGTGCAACAGTCTCATGATCTAGTAACTTCCTCTTTTTGTTGAGTATATCCTTCATAAATTTAACATAATCAGGCATTTGTTCTAAGCTTCAACAAAAGGAATATTTATTGACAATTTTTTTAAAATGTTTAAGAATTTAGCAAATCTTTTTCCCTTTTCTTATTGCTTTAGTCATTGAGGAAATGGTGGTGGTGGTCTTTCAACAGTACTTTTCATAAGTTTCAGAGGAAAATCAGGATATAAACTTTCATTTTCTCCTTCAGTTTCCACTTTTCCTTTTCAATTACAGTTTCTTTTTGGACTCTTGTTTCCAACTCTTTTCCACTTCTTAATTGAATAGCCTTAATCTGTTCTTTTCCTTGATCTTTATGATTTACTTCAACATTGCTAGGTAAAGTTCCAACAGGTCTATTACTTAGTGCAGTAGCAATATGCCCTAATTGGTTTTCTATATTATTAATAGCAGCTCCTTGACTTTGTAATTGGTTTCCCATATTCAAGACTAATTCTTACATAGATAACTTCTTCTCCTTGAATTTTGAATTATTATAAAAACCTGGTGTATTAGAAGGTCTATAATTGGAATTACCCTGATTGTTTACATTTCCTAATGGGTTTACAGGATACGTTCCCCCACTGAGGATTAACAGAATTAACATTACCTTGGTTATTCCAATTAAGTTTGAATGATTCTTCCAACCTGGATTATAATAGTTTGAATAAGGATTATTTTTTCTATTATTTATCAAATTTATAGTTTCATATGAAGATTGAGCATCTACAATTTATCATAATGAATTTTCTTCTAACACTGGAGGTGTTTGAGAACGATTCATTCTGTATTGATCTATTTTCTTTGAAAGAGCAGCAATTTGAGAAACTATCATAGTTAAAGCATCTGAATCATGAATACTGGCTACTATCTTAGGATTTACCCTTTTAGCAGGCCATTGAAATTTATTGTTAGTCATTTCTTCGATTAAAGCATAAACTTCATCAAAAGGTTTAGACATTAATGATCCACTAGTAGCAGCGTCAATAATGGATCTAAGAGATTTTACTAATCCATTATAAAAAATTTGAATAATTAACCAATCTGGTAAAGCATGATGTGGACATTTCCTAAAAAGTTCTTTAAGTCTTTCCCAAGATTCATATATCGATTCTCCCTCATACTGACTAAAAGATGTAATATTGTTTCTAGACTTGGCAGTCTTAGATGGTGGAAAATATTTTGATAAGAATTTTTGTGAAAGTTCCCACCAACTTCTAATAGATCCAGGTGCTAACAAATTTAACCAAGCCTTAGCCTTGTCCCTTAGTGAAAAAGGAAAAAGTCTAAGTCTGACAGCATCATCAGATACTCTGTCATATTTAAAAGTAGCACATAACTCTAAGAAACTTGCAAGATATAAATTAAGATCTTCGTTAGGAGTTCTGCCAAATAGATTGTTTTGTACCATTTGGATAATTGCAGGTTTAAGCTCAAATGAATTAGTCGCTACATTTGGATTTTGAATGGTTTAGTGAATTTCATCAAATGTAGGGTTAGCGTAATCTCCTAGTGGTCTAGATTGATGTTCATTTTCTATTCTTTGGTTGTTTACATTTTTTTTTCTATTGTATCAAGATTATTAGGATTTCTAGGTTTTTTTCTCAGTTTTCTAATTCTTCTAACAGTGCATTCTAATTCTGAATCATAGGGTATAAGATTTGCAGATCCAGATTTACGCATACAATCGAAATTAGTCCACAGAAAAATAGTTGACTAAATAATAATAAGTTGTAAATTCTCATTTTTTGTTTTTAAAAAAGTTTTCTAATTGTCCTAAATCGTCCGTTACTCAAGTTAGGTTATATATCTATCTATCTTTTCTATTCTATTTAACTATCTTTCTAACTAACCCCAGCAACGGCGCCAAAAACTTGAACCACCCCCGCGCACTTTGCGATAATTTAAAATTCCTTTTATTTGATAAAGATGTGTATAAAGATATTCAATAATCGAAGAGCTATCTTTCAACGCAAGTATACGTATCGTTCAAGTAATACAATGCTCTAATGGAGTCCTAGATATCGATCACATAAGGATAGTTCAGAAGCTATGGTCAGAGGCTACGGACTAGGATTATAGAAACAAATTTAGAATCACAACTTTGTAAATCGAATTGCCTATCTGTCACTAATATACAATTGTAAATAAGATAAAGTTTTAATAAACTAGTTCTACCACAATTAACTAATTCTACTAATTAAGTGAAATTCAAATAGATAAGCAAGAATCCTTCTCCTTGTTAAGAAATTTAAGTGAATGGATAATTAAAATTAGTTTAAAAAGGGTGCTGTGCCAAAAAGGAGCATACTTATTCTTTACCCTTTGGTCCAGGCATAAAGAACATTGACTAATCCTATGCTTGGTTACTGAATCTGTGGCTAGGCTGGGAGGATACTGACTCTCACTTCGGAGCTCCCATGTTCCCCTAGCCTGAGGGCTAACATCTACACTTCAGCACCCAAACGATAGGACCGAAATGAGGATTTTAGTCTGTCACTCTAAAATCTCTAATTTTACGCCTGATAAATATTATTTCCCTATTTATTTGCACCATACTATCAAGGACTTTGACCTCCCTGAATCTCGGATGTAATCTTCACTATAGTTGTTGAACTCAACATATTTTAACTAATCAATTGACCAAATTGAAATTAAATTAAGATTTAAGCGAAAAGATTATCACAACTTCTTTTAAAATTCTCTTAGCACTGTAATTTAAATTACCAATTCACAAAAATATCAAAACAAGGAGAAATATAAAAAAAATTACTAAAATTTCATGGAGAAGATTGACTAAACTTGAATTTAATATATAAATACAAAGTTTAACAAACTAAAATAAGTAAATACAACTTATCTTAAATTCATCCCCAAACAAAGTCCATGAAGTTCTTCTAAATCTCCTCCTTTCTTTATAGCACGCAGAATTCTCCTTCGAAACGGCAAGGAGGAAGAAATCTCTCACTTACCTTCCGCTCTTACTATCTCTCAAAGAATTCTTCACAAATATCACAAATTGAACTCACTATATAAAACTATAATGGAAACAAGATACTAACTAACACTCTAGTGACACACTATAGACTCTGTGGACTCACTAACAAAAACAGACAACAATAATGGACACTATTGGACACCATTTTCAGCCCTAAATTATTACTTTTAAAGTGGTTGAAGAGTTTGAAAGAGTTTCCCAAGCATCCCTTCAAAAATCATCCACATTCGATGCACCTCGTGGGAGAACCGACTTTCCAGCTGTCGGCGGCCTCGAGCTTGCCATCAGCGGCCTTCTCGAATACTTAGCCTTGGACTCTCTTTCATAAGGCCCGCTATCGGTGGCCTCGATCTCGCTGTCGGCGGGCTTCCTTATAATATTTTTCTGAACTCTCAGGAAAAATCCACCGTCGGTGCCATTGAGCTAATAATCATAGTGAGGACAATGTACAAATCTTCACATTTTTTGTCCTTTTTGCTCCAAATTCGCTCATTTTTACATTTTCTCACTCCATTGTCCATAAATCAACATATCTGCAACAAATCATCAAAAATACCCTTCTTTCAAGTGCAATATCATCAAAATCAATATAAAATAGGCATGAAAATCTTAACATATTTTCAGTGGGTCAATTATCCAGATCTATCATGAGCTCATGTGTTAAGAAAACATTACCAGCAATGGATCTACCATTCACAAAGGTAGTTTGATTTGGGCTAATAAGTTTATGTAAGCTTGGTTGAAGCCTTCTCACAATAATCTTGCTAATGATCATACTGACGACAGTGGTGAGATTGATAGGTCTATAGTGGTTCCAAGTTTTAGTTTCAGAAGTTTTGGGGATGAGAACCATAGTAGAAGCACTGAAGTAAGTGGGGAGGTCAGTTCCTTGAAAGAAGCTCTGTACTGCAACAATAAGGCCAGTTCTAATGATGTCCTAGGAATTTGTAGAAGTCAACAGTAAAGCAATCTACTCTAGCTATTTTATTGCTATATATGGATTGGATGGCTGCCCAAATCTCCTATTTCCCGGGAAGATTAGTGAGCATAAGGTTGTCGGCGTATTTTTAGGTTATGTGTTTTATTTTGAAAAGGGGTTGCCTAACAAAAATTGTCGGCTAATTTTAGATTTTAAATTTAATTTAAATATGTATATATGGTTTAGAAAGTTGTATTTGATTTTGAAAATAATTTTTAAGATATGAAATCAAACCGCTCTCACATCCCAAATAGTTTATATAAACGAGCATCGCATCACAAACCGTGTATCTATCCCGAAGAATAGACACACTGCTTGATGATGGGGCTCGGTTAAATAAACTAGAAGATTTGTGACATATGTTTGGTCTGCGAACTAATTTTATAAGCCGACAAATTCCCCTGCTTAATATAAATGGATTAAGCAGGGTTTATATTACCTGGGTTCTTAAAGTTCCCTATAAGGGCAAGCCCCTATAGTTAATTACATCTTAAATGACGGGAATCAACTAAGAAAACTCTCGATACTGATCAGTGGTTTTGCTCTCAAGAATTTCAAAGTTTAAGATTTTCAAACAATTGGATTTTTGGAAATTTTCAATAGGGAATGACTCAAAATTGGAACAAGTTACATTTGAGGATCCAAAGGAAGAGAAGTAGGAGAAGCTGAGGATCCAAGAAGAATCTTGGCAACTTCCCAAACTATCCTATTGTTTGGCTCGGTTTTAAGAAAATACTAATATTATTTGATATTTCAATCTTGCCAATTTTAATTAATTTGGACTTATATTTGTATGATAAAATCATACAAATAGCCTCGAATATGTGAGTGTTTGTGTCGTACCAAACGACTACCTCGGAGTCCTAAGACCGGTTAGGGCTTAATTTACATGACATGATCATGCAAATGCCTAACGAAGAGTTGAGGATTTATGCTGCACTTAGCAAACTACCTCGAAATCCTACGGCTTTTTTGTTTAAAACTAGGAAAGGTTTTGCTGAAGTAGACCCGAGTTTTATTGATGACGATGGTCGTGCTGCCCACCATGCTCCGAGCTCCATGTTGTTGCAGAGGTTTAGTTTTAGAAGTCATAAATCAGGAGATGAGAGAAGTGTTTTGGTTTAGAAATCTTAAAATTCAAGTGTTTTTAATATTTTAATTAAAACAAATCTTAAAGTTGATTATAACAGAACCGATTAAGATCCGTCGGTTCCGTTATCCCGGCACCGTTATTTTCATTGAATTCACTTAGTCCAAATGAATTTGCTAAACTCAACTGAATGAGTTTCACACTTTCATTTAGACTGTGGGAAATCCCGTTAGCAACACGTGGGTTACATCATCCGAGGTATTCCCGATTATTCAACGAGATGTTTTAATTTAGTTGCAATTGTAGTTCTGTTGTTTTGTTTGTGATTAAATTTTAAGTTGTTTTATATTTTGAAATGTTGTGGCGGTGAATTTTATCTTGCACTGATTTTTAATTTAGTTTTAGTTTCAGTTCAAGAACTATCCTAAAGGTTTTGGTTTTCATGCAATAGTTGTTTATCATGCAAGAAAAGTAGAGTGCATTTGCAATAAAGTAAATTGCAATAAAATAAAAGAGTACATGGAGGGTCTTCCCGTCATCCCAAGCTGCACTTAAAACACATGTTAAGTCATTTAAATATTTCAACAAGTACCTAGGTAAAGCTAAGGGAAAGGTTTTGGTTGTCTATCAAAGTCCTAGTCCTATAGCTAGTCATCTCCTATGACGTCTAAGTTCTTGTATTTTGGTTTAAGGATGATTTTCTTCATCAAAGAACAATTAAGTTCAATTATTCTTATAAACATCCTATTATATTGAGGAAGTGCTTAAGACAAGTCTTAAACATCTTTTCAATATTGCTAGGATTGTTCTAAGTCCAAATGGATTTAATTAATCAGGTAAAGTAATCATCCGAGGTTTAATTAAGTTTTGTTCTTTTACTCAGTGAACTAGGATGTTTGAATATCCTATGAGTGAAGTGCCACTTCACCTAATGCTCCATCTAAGAGTTATGATAACAAGAGCTTTTAAGGACAAATGATGTTTTAGTGATTTGTGATTTAATTTAATTTTTTATTAATGGATTTAAGTTTGGAATAGTGTTTAAGTTATTATAGATCTGTTTCGAATTCTTTATGTCTTAAGTGATGTTATATTTAATTTAATTTAATTTAATTTAATTTAATTTAATTTAATTTGGTTTGATTTAATTTTAATTTAATTTTATTTTTAATTTAGTTTTGATTTTTATTTTATTTTAATTTTTGATTTAATTTAATTTAATTTACTTTAATTTTAATTTAAATTTTAATTTAATTTTATTTTATTTTTAATTTAATATTTTATTTTTTTTATGTTTTAAAGATGATTTAATTTAATTATTAAAGTATTAATTTAATTGAAATTTTGATTTAATTTAGTTTGAATATTTTAATTTTTTAATTTAATTGAATGACTAAGTCTTTTAGTATTTTAAGTCTTAAATTTAGATTATCATTAGGAATTAAATATTATTGAAGTGATTAATTTAGGGATTTTTAAATTGAAGAATAAATATCTTCTTAAATAATATTCCTATTTTAATAATTTCAATTTTTATTAATCTTCCAAATTCAATTAATTTATTAATTAAGGTTTATTCTTAAAATTGATTGATGGGTTTCTACTCTTTAATTATTTAAATTTCAATCATCCAAATCAGATTAAGATCAACTATTTTACTCTTTCATTTTATTAAGCCTAAAATTTGAATTAAAGGTTGAAAGTTTTAATTACCATTTTGCCCTTCAAGCTTAATAATTCCATAACTCACTAAATTGAGCTTAAATGACTTTAAAATTTTTATATGGCTTCACTCACATGTCAATTAAGACATTAGTGGAGAAAATGTGATTTTTCTGTATTTAATTTATTTATATAATTATTTTTTGTGGAAAATAGAGATTTTCAAGGAAAATTTAATAAGATGACCAAGGAAAATTTTCTATCCTTAAGAAAATTATGGGGCACTCCTAATGACTAGAGGACCATTTGGACTAATTTTGGTAATTTTTTGAATTTTATTTTATTTATTATAATTATTTTTTGTTTTAGAGTATTAATTAATTTAAAAATAAAATAAAGGTTGAAAAATGAATTTTAGAGTATTAATTATTTTATTAATTATTTTTAATTTTATAATTTAAAAATCTTTCTGATATCAGAGAAACCAAAAACCAATTTTTATAATTTTCTGATTTTTCTTTGATTTATTAGAATTATTTTAGTGAAAAGGTTAAGAAAAATACATTTTTAATATTAAAAATTACATTAAACCTTCAAAATTCAATATCTTATCCTAAGGACTTAAGAAAAATATTTAGTTTGTTCCTAAGTGTTTAGAATTCAAAATATAACATTTTGGTGATTTTTAATATTTTTGTGATTTTTATTATTTTTTAATTATTGAAATTATTAAAATATTGATAAAAATCAATTTTTTTAGAAAATTATAATTTTAATTTTTCTAAGTTCCTCTGATATCAGAGAAGCTCCAAAACCAATTTTGTGAATTTTTGAAAAGTATTTTGTGAGTTATAAATTTTTAAAGTTTGATTTCATTCATGGGGCTTAATTAACCCATTTGGTGGGGCTAACCAAGTCCAATTGATCTCAAATTTTCATGTGATGTTCTCCTATCCCTAGAGGACAGTGGAGAATTGTTTTTAAGTTAATTTGATTAGTGGTTAAACCTAATTAATTAAAGTTCAATTTTGGGTGTTTAGGGCAATTGGGTTGTTCCAAGTGAATTAACTCAAAACTTATTTTTCATTGGTTCCTCTGGTCATAAGGAAAATCACCAAATTTTCCTAGAATTTATTTCTCAACATGCTAATTATTGGAATTAAAATACTCAAAACAGTAACATGAACTTGGAAAATCAATAACTTCTCATAGGGGTGGCCCCTGACCTTGGAAAATTCAGGAATTGTTCCCAAGTTCAGAGGCTTCAAAAGCCCTATGGTCTCATGCCATGGTGAATTTCTTATATGCATGGAGAATTGAAAGAGTGCAGAGAGTAAATAAATTATTAAAAATAAAATACTTAATGAAATTACTTGATTTCTTTTCCACATTATTCTCCTCTCGTTCACTTGAGCGAGAGGGTATTTTTATTTTATTTTTGTGATTTTTTTACACAAAGTTATGGATTTTCAAAGTTCTGGTAATTAAATAAATAAGAAAAATCCTAATTTCCTACTTATCCACGCGGCACTGACTCAACCTCGGTGTCTCCGAAAGGCCACGCGGCGTGTTTTGATTCAGCGCTGCCATCCAACTCAGCGCTCCAGGGGCCCGCGGTTCATATCCCATTACTCTATCCGGCGCGATCCTGGTTGTCCACACAATACACGCGCGATCCAACGGTTCCCAGTCATCGTCTACGACTGGTGTGAACCCGTGACCGTCAACCTTCTAACCCTAATTTCTCACTCGATTCTCAATGGATTTTCGAGTTCTTATGCTCTATGGATTCGCCTTGAAGAGACGAACACATCCCTATGGTAAACATGTATTGAAATTGACCCAAACTAAATTGAGAATCTCTGGAAGCTCAGGAGGAAGAGTGAGTCCATACCTTTGCTCAGAGAAGTGAAGCTTCGATCTGAGTGTTGTGTCACGTTCGATTGGGTCCAAGCAAGCTCCAGATGAAGTCCACAGGCTCCGGTGAATTATCTAGATATGATTTCGACCAAGCCCGATCACAAAGCTTGGAGGTCCGGAAGTAATGGGCGGCTCCGGTGAGGGGGCTTTTAGGGGGAAACCTCTTCTCTTGGTCTGGTGAAGGTGTAGGACCAATCAATTTGGGGACTGGCTCACTGTGAAGAAGTGTCCTATTTTTTATGTTGAAATTTGAACTCAAAATTGAGCTCAGCTCGAGAGAATTGGGGCTGGAATCCAGTGGGAATCAAATGCTCTATGTGTGGAGAGTGGTCTGGAATGATTTTGGCAGAGTTTCCTTAAAGTTTGTTTCAGCACTTCTCATGGCCGAGAGGAGGTGGTGTTTAAATAGGAGAGGGTGGAGGGCCTCTCAGGGGGAGTTAGGGCTTGGGATCAGCTGCTCTATGCAAGAGAAGAACGATCATGGTGTTCAATTGGGCCGGGACAACTCGGCAAGGCAGAATTGAAAAGTTTGGCGCCTCCCAAGGTCTCGGCCATGGTGTTTTCCGGCGATCCAGTGGCGGGCCGGCAGTGGCATGGGTCACCCTCGGGTCCAGGCGGGTCAGGGCTGGAGGTTTGTGCAGGCAATTGAGCTTTGCCATGTGTAGAGAGGATGGCTTGGAATGGAATGAGGAAGAGTGTATTTTGGGCTTGGTTTGGTTAATCCATGGAAATAGACTTGGTGCACCTCCTCAAGACCTGATTTTGAGCTGGGTGAATCAGTTGGGTCAGCTGGTCTTAAGTGGAGAAGTCTCCATCCAAGAATATTTGGATTATATTTGGGTTAAGGGTAATCATAAGTAAGGTTAATGGCTTTTAGGAAGTGCTTAAAGGACCTCCTCCTTTTGCCCAATGTGGTAAGGTCACATGTAAACAACTCACATGTCTTGCATGTGGCTTAAGAATGGCTTCATGGCTTGCATATGGCTTAGGATAAAGCTTGGTCAATTTCATGGAAGTAGAATTTAGGAATTTTAGTATTTTGGTGGAGAATTTTCATGAAGCTTGATTTGGAATGGTTTAATGATGATTTTGAAACTTAGGGGTGATTTTGATTAAATGGATGATGTGGAGAAATGTCATGTGGGCTTTGGATTGAAAACTTGGGCTTTTGAAATGGTCTTCGGTGGGCTTTTAAAGTGGTTTAAGGAAGTGGGCCTTTAGGTTTGAAAATGGGCTTTTGAATAGAAAAATTTGTAATGGGCCATGCCAAATAAATATTGAGTTTTGTCTAAGGATGTGTCATGAATGATTTGAAATAAGTTTGGAGTGATTTGGGTTTGAATTGGGTTGGATTTGGGCTTCTTTGGTAAAGGGGTTAATGTAGGTCAAATTGGGCTAATTTGGGCCAATGTTGGGCTAGGGTTAAAATTGATGTAAAATTATTGTTGGGAAATGTTTATGGGAGTGTTTCAAATAGGTTTCAACTTTAGTTGGGTTTTGGTTTTGGGACTTGGGCTCATTTGGGTTAGGTTTGGGTTTAGGTCAAAATTGGGCTTTTTGTTTTTGGGTTGAATTTGAGTGGGGTTTGGGTGTAAATTTTGGGCAAATCATGCTAGTGTTTTGTTTATGGGGATGTTAGGGACGGTTTAGAAAAGGTTTGGGGTCAATTGAAGTTGAATTGGTTTGGTTTGGGCTAAGTTTGGGTCATGGGTCCAAATTGGGCCTTAAAGTCAAAAGTAAGATTGGACCCAAATGTCAATCAAATTGGACTTGTATTTAGTTTAGATTGATATTGTGGATATTGAATTGAAGTTTAGAATTGAATTAGACCAAAATTGGGGTCAATTGGGTAGGTTTGGTTTGACATTGGGTTCACTTGGGTTAAGAATGGGCTAAATTGGGGGTTTTGGTAAAAGTGGGGTAAATTGACAAAATTGGCCCATGGTGTAGTTGGACAAAATGAAATTGAGAATATTTGAGATTTTCTAGAATTTGCTGGGAATTTTCTGAATTTTTGGATTTTTTGGCTAAGAGGGGCATTTTGGGTATTTGGAGGGTATTGGGGGGTATTTTTAGAATTTTTGGTATTTTTGGCTATGGATGATCAATTTGATTGGTGAGGAAATGTTCAAGGTTAATTTTGGGGAATTTTGGGTGATTTGGAAATTTTGGAGGATTTGGGTAATTTTAAGGGCTTTTGGTAGGTTTGATAGGTGTAGGGTTCCCGGGTCAAAAATTGAAATTTTGAAAAAAAAGAAGATTGATCAAATATGAGTGAAATGGAAGAACTTTGGTTGAGCCATGAAGTCATATTAAACCTATATGAGCCATGAGAGGACTCATTTGAGGCATTCACTATGTTGTTCCTAACCATCTTAACTAGGGGCCTAGGGGTTAAGGTCCATTCATATGAATTACCTACATGAGTCAAGGAGTCAAGTTGGGTATGGGTGTGGTTTTAGGATTTGGATTGTGTGTGTGAGAGTGTAGAGTGTGAGTGTAGTGAGTGTGTAAGTCAACCCTCACTGCACCAAGCCACCTGGGGTGGTCCTAAGGACAAAGAGTCCTATAGGGAACTAATCCTTTAAACCTTCACATTTGATTTCAACCCTCTAGGTGATTAGGGGTCTACAATCAAGCTTGTGGGGTTTGTAGGGAGGCAAGAAGTGGTTCAAATTTCTAAGGGGTGGGTCCCAATTCTAGTCCTATAAGATAATCAAAGGAAAAGCCTAAGGCTAGATCCTAAGTGCTAAAGAGAGAAGAGAATACCTCATAAAAAATGAGGTCAACAAAGGTTTCTAGTGTATTCAATCTCCTGGCTAAACAAATTAGGATCAATTGGTGAGTTATCCATTGGTGCCTGTGTAAGTAAGCTTTGAAAATATTTAACAGCATCCATGACAATTTCTGAATTGTTTTAAAGGTCCACACCAAGGGAATTAGTCATTTTATGGATGGTGTTGGACTTTCTTCTATACTTTATGCAAGCATGGTAGAATTTAGCATTTTTATCCCCCTCAGTAAACTTAAATGCAGTGGCCTTTTGTCTAAGCAGCTTATACTGCTAGTCTATAACAGTAAGTAACTACTCTTGGGTAGTAATTAGAGCACCTTCCATAGAATTGTAGTCCATAATATCTTTTTCAAGATCAACAACAAGTTTTTCAGCTTGCTCCCTAGCTTTGAAGACATCAGCAATGTGATTCCAGTCCAGGACCTGAGTGCCTTCCTTACTTTCTTATGTAAGTACTCCAGTTTTTTAATGGGGTTAGGGTGGTAGGTGTTGCACCAGCTAGTGGTGAAAATGTTAATAAAGGAGGGGTGAGTAGACCAAAAATTCAAATATCTAAATGGGGAGAATCTTGCAGTAGTGGGGGAGGGGAGGCAGTGTTTGTAATAAGTAGTGGTCTATGATCTAACCCAACCAGGCTCAAATGAGAAACAAATGTATGCAAGTAAGTCTGATACCAAAAATCATTGACGATTACTCTATCAAGCCTTTCCCAAATGGAACCCATTTCCAGGTGAACTCCTTCCCTTGGAAGTCTAAATCATACAAGCTAACCTTCTGAATATTGTCACTGAACAAGGACATCTTGCTTAGATTTGGGGACCTTCCTCTCATCTTCTCAGCAAAATTGGAGATACGGTTAAAATCACCTCTCACCATCCAGCAGGAGGTCATACTTGCACAGTCAAATGCAAGTCAGACCATAAAGCAGCTCTGTCAAATTTCTTGCAACCAGCATAGACAAAAGTGGCCAACCCCTCCTTGCTATTCATTTTAAATGAAATGTGCACGATTTGGGTACTATTGCTCACCAAAGACCAGTCTATTTCCTTTCTGCAAACAAGCCAAATCTTGTTATTTATGTACAAAGTGTGAGAAACCAACAAACTTATTGATCAATTTTTTAGGATGTTTGTGAACCATAGGTTCTAAAATTGCTAAGCACCAAAGTTTGTGTTTTTTGTTTAAGTAAAGCGCTCTTTTTTTATAGGTGATGAGCAATTCCCCTAATATTCCAACAGAGTAGATTGATCATGTTGGCCATGTTAGGGAGGGGGGTAGGGGACCCCTCCCTTATTGAGATTTGGACCTCACTCTTCCTCTACTTCTGTGAGTGTCCCCTCTACCAAAAGGGAGGGAAGTGCTGACCTCTTGGCTTGTCTAGGTTTCCATAAGTTTTTGAAGTTCAGTTGTGTGCTTCTTCTTTTTTTTGGCCTTCTGAACTTTCCATTCAGATTCCATAACCTGGATCATCTCTTCAGTTGAATCTTGGAGGTTAGTGGTAGAGCTGGATCTTGGGCAGGTTTATTAAGGTTTTTTCTCCACTCCCCCCCAAAGCCATGTGAGGAGCAGGAAGGACCTCCTCTTGTCTGTTATGGGGGATGATACAGGTGAAACAGCCACAATGGTATCCTCCCTCTTGCTGGAGGATGGAATAGGAACGACCATAGTGGCATGCTCCACAGATTTATCACAGGAACCTTTATCAACAGCATGAGTGAGGGAGAGAGTAGGACCTCCAAGTATCTTCTTAAAGGTAGGATGTAGCCTGAAGCATCTATCATCAGGGTGTCCAAAAATTTTACAATGGTGACAGTAAGAAGGCTTGGATTGTACTTCCATTTTTTGCCAAAATCCACCTTGGGGGGACCTAGCCAAATCTTCTCTATATCAGGTAAAGTGATATCCCTTTCTACTATTATTCTTGCCACAACAAGTCTGGAGAATTGATGTGTTGGGACATCTAGTTTCAAAGGTCTGCAAAGAGCATTCCCAATGTTGAAGATGACATTCTAATTAAAGCACAGAAAAGGTAATCTAGGGAGTTTGTACCAGATGGAAACAATTGGTGGCTCCTTGCTTGGGTCAAACTCAGGAGTCCATTTAATTAATTTCATGGTGGCCCCATCAATTATAATAGCCTGTTTTAGAAATAACTTAGCATAGTTCTCCTCAAGGGATAATTTAATCATTAAATGTCTCCCATCAATTAGTACTAGCTGTCAGGGCCCTTTGAAGCTCAGATCAATAAAGCATCTCCTCACAGAATCT
The DNA here is from genome assembly GCA_022702705.1 of Papilionanthe hookeriana x Papilionanthe teres. Taxonomy (NCBI): domain Eukaryota; kingdom Viridiplantae; phylum Streptophyta; class Magnoliopsida; order Asparagales; family Orchidaceae; genus Papilionanthe; species Papilionanthe hookeriana x Papilionanthe teres. The sequence goes on along the minus strand of CM040433.1, from coordinate 49,973,563 downwards.
AACTTAGGGTGCCCCATCTGGAATTTACTTATAAGAATGAACTTACAAGCTTCCACCATAGAAAGCATTTCCTCTTCAGAATAAAAGATGGTAGGGAAACCCTCTTTGACACTCACTGGTCAAATGTAAGGGCAGGAACCCCTGCCTTCAGCCAGATCATGTAAAGCTTAAGGAAAAACTAACTGGTCTAAAGTTGCAACAGGTTTCTGTCCTTTCCCCACCACCCCAGCATAAGTAGCCTTAGCCCACTCAGGATTAGTGGTGATCTCAATGGGGGTCGGGGAGGCCATAAAGAGTTCCCACGCAAGGGCAGAATACAAAGTTAAATGAGGAGTAGAACCCAAGAAGAGTAGCAAACAACAGAAAAACCACCACCAGCCACCCAACGGGCTACATCCTCACTAGACAGAAGCAAAACAAACCAACCAAGCATGAAGAAACTTCAATGGAATAATAGAATTTGAAAAATCAAAAATCCCAGGAAGGCCCTATAACACTAGAGACTTCCCCCACCAAAGTGACATTGAGCCACCCAAGGACCTCTGTGAAAGGGGAACAATCCTTAGCTATCGACCATGAATCACTATACTTGCCACAACCCTAGCAGGGCACCTCCCTCCACTGACCCCATTATATATATATATATATATATATATATATATATATATATATATATATATATATATATATATATATATCTTATATCTTTTTTATTATACTTGAATTTAGTGCTGGGTGGTCTTTAATTTATATTGAGTGGGGTATAATTTTCTTGTTGCTATTATAGATAAACATTGTTATTTATTGTGCTGATACTTCGACTGAACTAATTAAGCCAAATGAAGTTTTGCTATAAGTTTTAGTTGGGTTACCTTTTGGTATTTGTTTAGTTATGTTGTTGGCTATTTACTTTTATTTGGGTTAGGAAGGTTGAGAGTTAATGCACTATGTTTTCTAGGAGGCTAAGTTTTTATATATTGATTCTTATTTTTTTTCTGTCTTTTCATCAAAGATTTTTGGTAGATGAGATGGTTGGTGGGTTTTTTATGCCTCTTTTCTATCATTGGTGAGCTTATTGTTGGTTAGGAAGGGTTTGAAGAAGGAATGATATTTTGCTATATGGGGTTGCTGGTTTTAAACTTCAGTTTGGGATTATTTGATTTAAGACTATTAATTGATTATTTCTTCTTCCTTTGAAAACTTGATTCATTTAAATGTTTCGTCTTTGCTATGAGATTACTATACGGTGGTTGTGGTTCGATAAATGTTTTGATCGATACTAGAGAAATACATCATAGAAAAGAGGACTACAAAAGAGGCACTCTATTTAGAAAATGAAGCTATATTCGAGAATTAGAGTTACTGTCACTACTGGATTTACTTTCATGTGTTTTTATGAGTCTTTCTTTATTGGGTTACTAGTAATGTATTTGGAGCTCTTTTTGTTTAAGTTGTAAGTATGGTGGTGGAACCCTTGGTGTGAGTATTAATGTATTCTTTTGCATTTTTGGTTGTGAGATCTGCTCACCTACAAACTTGTAACCAAATGTTGATTACTGGCCTATATATTCCATACCTGTTATGTAACTTAAAGGCTTGAATTTGATGTAGGGAAATCCTGAGCAAAAAATTGATCATTTGCGTCTAAAGAAGATTGGATCTAATGATATAGGGGTTAACTTAAATAATAATAGATTAATAATAATTATTATTAAATTGAAATAAAAAATCTATACTGCTTTACAGATAACTAAAATTACAATCATTGACAACACAAACTCAACCTAGGGGATAGATCTAGGGTGGTGGTTGGTGAGCATTTGGAGTGTGACATGGTGTGGAAAAGGAAGTTAACAACCAAAAATTAATAAATTGGTTGTTTCCTCAAGGTTTGACTACAAACAAACAATAGGGAGTTATGTGGGAGGCTGCTAAGGGTGATGACAACAAGGATAGAGGGTTAAAATGGGTGCATAACAATACGATAGTGAAGGATGAGGGCTGGACAACATTGACAAAAAGGAGGAAGGGTCAAACAACAAAATTTTGTAAAAAAAAATAACAAAAGGAGTTAATATCCCGCGGTGAGAAAAGAGGTGCGGTAGCAAGAGGAGAAATGTGAAAGGGTATAAGGAAGATATACACCACCTAAAGAACAAATTAAAGATGAATCACCATCTGGAACCTTAGATTACATCCCTAAAAGGGAATAAAGAGTCATGTGCAGCTGTCCCCATACACCACATAAAAATTACACCTAAAACAAATATAGATATACATACATACATACATACATATATATATACATACATACATATATATATATATATATATATATATATATATATATATATATATATATATATATATATATATGATAACTAAGAGTGTCCTTAGAGGACCAATTGACTCCACAATACTGAAATAACTTAGACTAATTCAGTCCAATTAAGAAGCTAGATGTCACCTCTATAATAAGTGCTCTCGTATAAGATACACTCCACATCGGTCTACCACGATTGGGAGTGCTTCAACCTCATCCATCAAAGCTTTTGTCATCACGTTGTATGGGGTTAGGTCATCTACAATAAAGGTAGAAGACTTGATGCAACCACCCAAGGTTGGAGGTTTTTAAACTGCATCAATATAAGCAATTAAATCCTTTTATCAGTTGCACCGTCCCCCAAAATACTTGAGAGGGTTTTCCCACTATTGAGTAGCCATTCATATTCATCCAACAATCTATTGGTAAAACACAAAACTGATTCGGAATTCCATTATTAGTGTACACTCTTGAAGAATAAGCCCAGTTTGGCTCATCTTTCTCCATAGTGACGACATACTTAATATTCTCTAATAACAATTGCTCAAAAAAAAAATCAATCAGTCAATGTACCTTGGAACTCTTTTTTTGCAGTTACCTTGTGTCTAAAATAGTCCCTATTACATCTTTATCATGCATCATCACCAAACTTAATCCTATTAGCACTTCTCCACTAGCAATACGACCTACAACTTTAGACTTTGTAGCTGGTAGAAGGATAATGTGTTTACCATCCATGGTGAAGGAGTAGGTGTTTATATACTCACCATTCCAGGTCTTATAATCAAACATCCACAGTCTCTCCAGCAAAACCTGACAGACACCCATTTGCATCATGTCTCAACATGCTTGATCATGTAGCTGATTTCTAATAAAAAAACTCAATGAGACACCTCCTGTTAATGTAAACTCTATTGATCCTCCTTAACCATGTTATGAAGTACGATTGGGAGTGTCTTTGAGTTGTGATGCTCAATTCACCATATGATTCAATTCCATTTTCTTGATGCTCCTTCCATTGATGATGTGACTACATATATTTCCCTTCATGGTGCATTAGGCATAAAAACTATTGTGTCAATGCAACTACTGATCCCTCATAGCTTTAATAAGTAGGAATTATAAATCACAAATTTCTCTCCCTCATAAGTTGAAAGATGGTACTCCTCACCCTTCTTTTCAGGTATCTCATCATCGCTAACTTCCTCCACTGCAATCTGTTTGGTAAAGGTTACAACTAAATTTACCTGGAAACTATAGGGAATGTACTCAAATCCATGGTATCTGAAGCATTTTCTAGCTAGGACAGTAGTGGGTGTGCTATAATGCCTAGCTTCTTTTCACTTTAAGTTGCTCTATCTTTCTAATGAATAATCTTCTCAACTATATAAGGTGTGCTCCTGCTGGTGTCTCCAATTACGGGTGGAAATCTGAATGGGGGTAGGTGTCTGCTCTAGTTTTGTTATCTCTCCACCTTTGGTGTGAGGGTTTGAACATCACCTAAAGATCATTAAAGAGGTAGTTGAACCATATTATCAATGGTGGGATTTTGGCCTTCCAAGTACCTAATTATCGTGTACTCCCCTGGTTCCGCCAATCACATTTTTGCTTAAGCTACATAAACTTTACTATGTATTGGTCCACTGATATGTCACTCTATATTTGGTAATGGAGACTCAAAAAAAAATCTAGATGCTAGTTTGGGGATAGATACTATTGCTGCAACTCTCTCTTAATCTTCTCCAATGTAGTGATCTTATAACATCTTTCTTAATTTCTCCCCTCATAAAATTCTCCCATCACAATATGGAGATATTCCTCAAATCGACAACAACTAGTTTCATTTTTTGGTTATTTGTTACCTCATTGTATTCAAATACTCTCCCAACTGTCTGCAACCACTATGAAAATATTTAAATTCATTCTCCACTTGAAATCTGATATGTCAACATTCATTCCTGAGCCTCTATACTCTCTAATAGGCACTTCATCTCTATATCGTTTAATAGACACTTAACTTATGTATCCTCTAATAGATACTTCAGCTCTCAGCCTCTTCTAATACTGTATCCAAATGCATCATGGTTTGCTTTCGTATTGGAAGCATCCCTACAAAATGGATTTAGGTTTCCTCCCTCTTTTCTGTTTGAATCTCACTACCATGCTTGCTGATAACCTCTCCATGAGTCGTTTGCTCAATATCGTTCCAGTATCATAGCTCTCAAAAAATTTGTCACTGACAACATCACTCGCTGTAACTGACAACATCTATATAACTGACAACATCTATTTTAACTCTCGTTTCCTTAACACCCTCATTAACTGCAACTGACAACACCACTCACTATAACTCTTTGCTCAGCTCCTTGCATTGGGTTCTTCATGCGAGTGATGTTTAATGACATTACTAGAAATCCGCAAATAGGGTAAGAGAAGTGAGTAATATCGAGATTGCATAGAGGTCAAGAATAGGAGTAGGGGAGGAGACAATGAAGAAAATACAAGTAGCACAAATAAGAGGCTACTACCCTTAATGAAACCCCTAAGAGAAAGATGGTTCTTTAAATAGAGGTATAACTTGATTAATTATTAGGTGTGAGCTACCTTTGCAACTCTATATGTTGATAATAGAACTATGGTATTGTGTACCCTTTGTGTACAAGTTATGCATCTATATATTCCATTGTTTTATTAAGGAGTTATAACTGGATAAATTATTTGGTGTGGGATATATATGTAGCTCTATATGTTGATAACTCGCGTATATGTTAGGTACTCTTTGTGTATTAAGTACACATTTGTGTATTAATTTATTTATTATACAATAAGCACACAATGTATATTTATACTTAAATAAAAAATTAAATATCCAATAAGCACAACTATATAGTGTGATACTCCACATCTTGCATTTGAAGTACCAAACACAATAATTTCTTTCAATGTTGAATTAGTCGAGCTACAATAGACTATGGGTGAGCTCCATTCATTAACAGTTTTAAGAGATTGAACATAATCATTGGTAAGCTAACACATACTTCAAACTGCTATGGGCTTTGCAAAGTTGAGTCTCGAACTATTTGTAATCAAACATCAATTACAAGATGAAACCGGATTTAATTAGCAATTTAGATATGCTTGTAGCCTTCCACCAACACAAATGAAAACTCATAATAGTGGTTTAAAATTGAGATGAAGGAAATTTTCTCTGTCATATTAAAATTAAATGAAATATTCACTTTTGAACAATAAAAGACTTTAAAAGAAGAGTCAATTCATCATTAAGGGTCTTTTCAGCGAATATTCAACCAATACAAATTCACAACCTTCAAAACGTTCCTAATAATTATCCGAATCACGCCAAGAATAATCAAAATTTTACCTAAAATTCATTTATTGATCTCAATCATTGCAATCAATTCATTCAATCCCACCAATTCATCAAAACCGTCCATCAGCCGTTCATCACAAACCAAGTAAAACGCATAAGAAGACCCTACTTCTCCGGCAACCCTTCACCAGCCACTCTCGCCGGAATCAATGCCCAGAATTCGCAGGAGATCTTCAAATCCAACGCCGGAGCACTCGTCGCAGCCGCCTGAACGGATCATCTCTCGCACATCTTCGTCGTCGGCAGGCATTCCCACCCACCTCAAATAAGTTTTCAAATCCTGAAACCCCACTCTCCCATCACCATCGCCGTCCATCATACGGAATACCTCATCCAGTATTCCTCGGCCGCCTCCGGTGGCGGCAGGGAGAATGTCCTTGAATTCTTCGAACTCCACGAAACCGTTACAGTCTCCATCGGCGGCGGAGATCATGGCGGCAATGTCGTCGTTGGAAGCAGCTGGAAAGCGAGAACAGAAGGCCCGGAGGTCGTCGAGGCTAATTCGACCATCATGGTCCGTGTCGAGGACATCAAAGGCCGGCCGGATTTCCAGCGAATGAGAGGCGAGGTTTCCCTTCAAGTGGCGGCCTGAGGGACACATTCGGGAATTTTGGCTTTCCTTTCTATGGTAGGAAGGGGAAGGTATTATTTATAGAGGAAGGGGGAGACGCTATTGACTGAGGGGGTCTTTAGGAGTCAGTCAACGTTACATGACGTGTTCGCTGGCGTCAACAGTCTGAGCTTGCGTCTCTTTAAATCATATGCAGCGAATTTGCACGATTGATGAAAAAAATGTTCTGAAGCTGCATTAAGATTTGCGTTGGTGGTCATTCACGTGCAAGGTGATCAATGACACGAGCTGGACAAAAATTATCACGCGCGTAAGAGAGCTCCGTGGTGCGTTTCGTGTAGAGCAAGAAAACGAAGAATAATAATTATAGCGCGTCAATAAAAATTCCAGTTAATCTAATAAAGTTTTAATAAAAATATCTAATTTAATTAATCTTAGGTTAATTTTTGTACTATTTGAATTTCCTTTTCAATGAGTTTATAGTAAAAATTTATATGTTGATGAGATAAATCTATCGGGTGTAATATCATTTAAATCTTAGGCACATACATATCTAAAAAATATCAAATATTTGAGAGTTATCAGAAACTTTAATGAAGTGTTTGAAAGTTGATTAAAGTAATCAAAATGACACCATAAAATAATCTATAAATAAACCTGAGTTTATTTCATACATGAAGAGAGCCTTAGTGGAGAGAATACCTGAATTTGCAGAAATCTATATCCCTACCCTTGGATAAATATTGGCAATAGCTATCAACTACTATCAGCTCTCACTCATTTCCAACCAAAATCCATAAATGTTAACATTCACCATCATCTGACCATTATTGTTTATACTTTCCGACAACTGCTAAAGTTTGTGGTCACCCGATCACCATTATACACCATATATTGATAGTGTTAATCATCATTCCCTATAAATTATCAACTTCATTTGATGCCCCTCATCCCTTTGTATAATTGTTAACATTTTTTCATTAATGTCATAAGAGGTCGGGCTAGCAATTCAAACTTGGTAATTTCTCCTATAGTTGGGTGGATAAATACTTTTGTAATTTCACCATGCATAATAGTTTTTTGAAGACCTCACAACATGGATAGTTTAAGACCCCTAGACTCAATTTTAGATTATCATGTACATAAGATTGATAAATCTCTAAATCAAATCCATTAGCACTTAAATAGGGCAACTTGATAGAATGTTTTTCACTATATCATGATGGAATCCAACTTACTTAAGATTAACAACATATTAGGTCATTTTAATTTAAGGACAGTCACACTGCCTGTTCATTATCATAATAAAACTACTACACCATATTCTTAACACCGCCAGCTCAACCAATTCTTCTAGTGTTATTTGGTCAACTCATAATTCATTGGTACCATTGTGACTGTTACTTATTCTGATCTCTTGAACACGCCTCATGTTGTATTTTAAAATAAGCTAAAAAGATAGCTAGTGAGAAATTGCTCTTAAGAGAAAGATATTAGCTTCTATCTTAGCTCAAATTTTAAGATTCTTCTCCCCCCCCCTTCTATATGATGTCATCTTTCAACACCCTATTCTAACGTGTTTAAATAACAATTATTAATCTCTTTGAAAAGTCATCTAATTCATATGACCACAATAACCATTATAAAAATTATATGTATATTGAACATGCCTCTAAGGCACTTTTATGTTATTTCATCCCTATCACCCGTAAGATTTAAGCTAGCACTTGGTTCTACAATCTTCTCAAAACTGATGCTTTTTTTCATATTTATTAAGTTGTTTGCCAAAATATTCCTCATAAACTAAAGGAACATAGAAGATCATGCTCATTTCCTTGAAATGCACCATAATAAAAATAGAAATTTTGTATAATAATTCTATAAGCCACTAAATTTTAATTTTTTTTTCATTAACTACTAAAAGGGATCTTTTTCCATGTCCTTGTCGGTCGCCGAAATTGGGAATGTTTTATTTAATACACACACACGCACACATAATTTTGAAAAGTAATATTTTATTTTGAAAATATGAGTCCAAACCGATCCCATGTACTTAATAATTTAAATAAATGAGCACTACAACGTAAGCCATGCATCTAACATAACGAATAGACACATTGCTTGATGATGATGCTCGATTAAATAAATTAAAAAATTTATGACATGTGTTTTGGTCTACGAAAACTTTATGTTGACTGACAAGTTTCTTTATCTAATATGAAAGATTAGATAGAGTTTACATTAAGCTGGGTTGATAAAGTTTCCTATAAAAACAAACCCTTATAGTTAATTACAACTTAAATGACTGAAGTTACCTAAGAAACTCTCAATTTAGATCAATGGTCTTCTCTTCATGAATTTCAAAGTATATGGCCTTCAAGGTCGGACATTGGAAATTCAAACAAGAAAGGATATTAGAACAATTGTTATGGAATTAAAAGGAAGAGAAGGTAGGGGAGGGTAGGGGATGTCATGAATCCTAATGAGGATCTCGGTGACTTCCCAAACTATCCTATGGTTTGGCTTCAATTTTGAAGAGATATTATTTAATATTCTATCCTGCCAATTTTATTATGTAGGGCATACATTTGCATGATATCAATCATATAAATAGTCTACAAGATAGGAGAATTTCTGTCGTACGAACAACAACTTTGGAATCCTAAGAAGAGCTAGGACTTATAGAGCTCAGCATGACTGTGGAGGAGCCTAAAGATAAGATGAAGATTTATGTAGCACCACACAGACTACGTCGAAATCCTATGGCTTATTGTCGAATTTTAAGGAAAAATGTTTGCTATTGTTGACTTGTTTGCTCTCTCAAAGATATCCTTCTATAATTCCTCGTCGTGTTGTCCATGACATATGCTCCAAGCTTCTTGTCGAGTGGTAGTCCTAAATTCTATTGTTCAAAATATTTTACTAGGTGTATTTTAATCCTTTGGTTTTTGATATTGTTGTTGTTGTGGTTTTGGTTTTGCATGTAAAGTAAGTAAATGCTGGTAAATAACATGTTGTGAAAAAAAAACTATAATAAATTAAATGCTTTAAAATGAAAAAACATATATGGGCCTCTACTAACGCTGCATGATTAGTGCAATAAGACATAATGTAATTTGTAGGAGATTTAAATAAATTGCAGGAAAGTAAAGAGGGCAAGTAAAAGGCAGGAAACCCGATGCAAAAGTCGGAAAAACAAGTCATAGAAAGCACGAACAAAATCCTGTAGTCACATATCGAAGACCAGGACTAATTATAAGATATCGATAAAGTTGGGAGCTCAGAGCTAGAATGTGTGCTTCCCGACCTTGGGTAAGAGCTACCAACCCGACAACCAACATAAGGCAGTCATAACCTCGATCCAAGTGACTAATCATGAACCTTTATAAATTTTCATCATAATTCTTTAATTTTTAATTGAAAGTTTTCACGTAGAGTTTATTTTAACAAGCAAAAGAAATTTCAATTTAGTTTTGTAAAGTAATTTAGTCCACAGGTTACTCACTCTAATCAATCTAGGACTATTAACAACCTGAGAGCATCGCGGGCAATAATTCTACCAAGGGTCGGTGAATAGTATCATTGGGCCTTTCCTCTCCCTTATTGAAGGACCCTCAGGTCGGAGACACTATTCTAAAATTCCCACATCGTATAGCATTCCTCATTTTAGCACACATTAGTATTATCATCATCGTGCTAGCTACCTAGACCTCAAACTTATACCTGTCTGATGTTCAATAAGTGGCAAAAATAAATGCCCACAGTTGCTCATAAGAACTAAAATACCATAGAGAAGACTCAAGTCCTTGAGCATTGGGTTGTAAATGTAAGTTAAGTAGTTTAGGACATTTATATTGATTTAGGTGAATTAACGGGTCCTGAGGCATAACTAGGCGAGTCGCTAAAAAATTCTAAGCATGATTTTCTTCATCAAAGTAAAATAAATTCAACTGTCCTTCTAAACATCTAAAAGATAATAAAAGTGCTCGTGGTATAACCCTAAAAAACTTTTAAAATATTTTGAATTGTAGTGTTTTAAGGGTATTTGAGATTAGTTATGTTTCATTTTCTAAACCTCATTAAACAAGTTAGATTAAACCTAGCTCACTACTAAGCCCTTAAGACTTCATGTATAAAATTATAATTACTAGAGATGTTGAATTAAGTTTATTTAACTCTTATCAAAAGATTATGCATTTATTTGATCACATATTAGGGGCTTCAGATTAATGAATTATTATCTCCCTAACATAAGCCCACTACTCTAGAATCATTTAATCAGATTAACCTCCAAGTCACATTAATTCAGGAAATTACAAGTTTATCCTGATTGTAAATGGTGAAAATTTGGTTTCTACCACTTAAACCTTTGTTTTTCAATCATCCAAAATAGTTAATTAAGATTAACATTATCCATATACCCTTTAGTTAATCTTATATTTTAATTAGAGCTAAAAATTCATAATTACTGTTTTGCCCATAATGACTTTCCACTTCATAATCCCTTAAATTTACGTCAAATGACATTGAAATTTCATAGTTACCCTACTCATGGGTCATTTAGAACATTAGAGGAAAAATCATGTATTTTCTAGTTTTTATTTAATTTTAATAATTATTTTAACTTGAAAATAAGGATTTTTGAAGATAATTAAAAATAAGTAAGTAAAATAAACCTCTTGTACTTAAGAAAATTATTTGAGGTTGAATTAGGTCATAATACCACTAGAAACATTTTTATTACTTTTTTGTATTATATTTTAGTTTTTATAAATATTAAATGACCATTTTAAGGAATAAATAAATAGAAAAAATGTATTATTATTATTATTTTTTCATAAATCTCTCTGACCTCAAAGATTTCAAAGAAAATTATTTTATATTTTCCTCATTTTTAACTTATTTTTAATAAATTTTAAGTGAAAATTAGGCGATAAATAAAGTAATTATTTTAACTTCAATTTTATTTTTCTTAGGTGCCTCTAATCATAAGGAATACCACAAACCACCTTTTATATTTTTCTAATTTTTCTTTTAATTTATATAATTATTTTAAGAAAAAATTCATATTTAATTCATCCTACACGCTACAAAACCCTAATTTGTCCACTAAAAACCAAGACCAACTTTGGCGTTGACTGATCCCCGATAGATATAAGTGCAACGGATGTCAGAAACTTGGTTCTGCTGGATAAATGCGCTGATGATTTAAGATATGAAAATAATAATTTTATAATATGGGATCCTACGCAAGTATACGTATCGTTTATCAAGTAATAATGACTTTCTAATTAAGCCCCGAGATATCGAACCCATAGGAAAAATGTGAAATCTTTAAAGGAATCAGAGAAATTATCTTTTTACTTTCTTTAATTGTTTTCGAAAAAGTATGTCTTGATTTTGAAAAGTTTTGAAGGCTGATATGTCTTTTGAAATTTTCTTAATAAAAATGCAAAGCAAGAAATTAAAATTACAATAACTAATAACAGTGGATGTAAAATACTATTAACTAGAATATCTTTTTCTTTCCTTTCATGAAATAGTAATAATTCTTAAAGTATTGTTGTGGAAGTATTCAATTTTTTGTTGTGACAGATATAAGCAAATGTGTTCTTTACCCTTACTTGGTTCTATAATAAACATGGGTTAATTTGAAATTTATATTATTTTGAACATGGTTAGACAGGGAAGATACCAGTCTCTCACTCTAGAGTTCCCTCGATTCCCACCACCTGGGGGCTAACTTCTCATAACAAAACTCAAAACTTCAAACCAAATTAGGGGGTTTTAGCCTGTCACTCTAAAATATTCTAATTTTACTTCATTTTATAAAAATATTTTCTAATATTACATTTAATTATATGGACTACAGTTCTCACCCATATAATTTCATGTGATTCTTACAAACTTTTATGAGACAATACCGCATTGGATCTTACATATTATCAAGAAATTTTACAACTTAACAGGCCAAATTAAGAAGTAAACAAAGTTTTTAGAATCAATCTTCACAACTTCTTCCAACTTTTAAACACTTATACTTTCCACAACAATTCTCTTTAAATTAATTACTTCTCCATTTAAGAAAAAAAGATAAAGTAAACTACTCAGAATGCATTGAGAAAATATAAAAACACATTGATTTGAAATTAAAAAGAACGATAAGAAAAATAATAAACGAAAAAAAGTATTAATAAACTAAATAAAAGTAAACACTTATCTGAAAATCCTCTCCACAAGACTAAGGAAGTTCCTCTGAAATTTTAACTCTTCGCTAAACTACTTCTCAGAGCAAGTCTCCCAACTCCGTTGACTCAGAATACAGACTTCAGACTTCAATAAAAACTAAACTAAAAGAAAGAAAAGAAGTGGGAATAAGAATACTTCACTCCTACCCTTTTCTTCTTTCTACTCTCTATTCATACTCTAAATAAAAACTTTTAAAATACAGTAGAAGAACAATGGAAGTACTCTTCAAAATGCAGTGGAAGAGTCTCCACAAATTGCCTCCTTTAAATCTTTCCTAAGACTCTCTTTAAATAGTAAACCAAAAGGTGTCTTGGTGTCCCTTCAAAACGTGTCTAAATTCGATGTATCTACCAAGGAACGCACCCTTTCATTCAAACTTGCCGCCCAAAGGAAGTTATGGACGTTACCACTAAGAGTTGCATCCCATCCCCTTTGAAATTGGCGCCAAATCCATTTGAATCTCGATTTTTAACTGTGGTAGCTAAGCGCCGGCGCCAAGCGGTGCTTAGCCGCCAGTGCCAAATTTTTAATTTTTAATTTTTTTGCTCCAAATTTAATCCAATTTTGCTCCTTTCATCATGACCATCCATTTTCATCATACCTGCAAGAAAAACATAAAATACCTTCCATTAAAGTCCAATATCATTAAAAATAGGTATACAAATATGCTTAAAAATATTATATATTTTAGGTGTATCAAAATCCCCCAAACTTAAAATGTTACTTGTCCTCAAGTGACAGTTAATCTCATCGAACATTTTAGCATGCAAATTATGTAATGAGTTTCTTAGGAAGATAACAAAATTTTGTTCTAGAAATGGAATAGTCCAATTTAGAAAAAATTTCAGCAATTAAAACCATCTTAAAGTTTAGAAAGTTCTTAAGTAAAAGAAAATGATAAATATAAGTCTCTATCTATTTTAGAAATATTTGTAGATTTTTCAAAATATAGGATTCAAACATTTATTTTTCTCACTTAAAAATCTTTATTTGAAAAATAATTTTACTTACTATATTACAACTTCAAGTTTTAGATTTTCTCCGAACTTATATCTTAAACTTTAGGTATGAAACCAATTTTTGATTAGGCCCTTAAATCCTCAAGCTTCTCCTCCCTTTTCATATACCATATTTTTCACTTTTTTTTAAGGCAAGGATTACTATATCTGGATAGACCTTTAATGATTTTGAATTCCATCCTTCCATTTAAAATAAAGATCAAATATACATCTTTCACTTGAAAATCATAATAATAGTATCTGAAAATTACTCTTCAATAAAAGAAATTTAAGCTTTGAAAAATAAAAGTCAAATCTTCTATTTATCCAAAAATACAAAACTTCTTACTAAAGATAGTTTAACTTTATTTAACACCTCTTCATTAAGAAAATTTTAACTTTAAGTTTTTCATGATTTTTATAAATTTTAACTAAATTCTTTTATCCATTTCTATATTCAAAATTTTGTTCCCCTAATATAACTTCATGTATATAATTGTTCTCAATCAACAATAAGATTTATTTTTAAGTATTCTTGAGAATCAAATAAAGTTTTAGGTTTTTAAAAATCTTTGTTTTTAAAATCCCCCAAAACTTTAAATTTTTAATTAAGATAAAACAATTAAGCATAAGAAATGATACATGGGTGAGAAATAAAAACTGACATATCATGCTTGCAGGAATTTTTAATATCCTAATATGCAAGTATAACAATTTAAATACAGGAGTAAAATGAAATTAAATTTAGTTTTTCAAAACATTTTTCTTTTTTTTTATAATAATAAGAAAAGTAAAAATTTTAGAAGACTTCTACAGTAGTGGAGGTTTTCAAAGCAAATACACACCAACTAAAATAACACACTGATACAGATAACAGATGATAGTGGAATTTGAAGAATTTTAAACATGTAGTTTTCTTAAGTAGAAGTTTCTAATAGTGGTTTATAATTTCCTAACAGTTTTTAAAATTAAAAATACATACTACTAAAAACTCTGACATAACATACACATAAAAACATTACTATTACACACTACCACACAACAACATATAAATCAACAATAAAATAACAACAATACATGAATATGCATAACAGATAAACAATACAACTACAATCTGCATACTATCAAGGTTCACATCACAACACAATCATTAAAAAAATACTAGATAAAGTACACAATGACACAACACATCAATACAACAACTAAAACAAACAACATACATCTACTCTTCATCCTCATCCTCATCCTTATCATCATCTTGCTCGTTCCAATCTCTGGATGGCACATAAGGTATATAGAATGGATGAGGTGGCATCTCAGCACTCTGATCTCCTCTAATCAGTCTATCCAAATATTTCTGATAATTCTCCTCATATTCATCATTTTTTACAATATATCTCTCAACATTATCCAGCTTAACATCCATATCTCTCACATGCTCTCGAGTAAGACTCACTTTTTTCAAAATCTTTCTTAATAAACCAGTCTGTGAATCAGTAGATGACGAAGCACATGAAGTAGTAGCACGAGAAGCAGAAGCAGCATAAGCAGAAGTAGTAGAAGCCCTACCAAATCCTCATCTCTAACCAAATTTTGAATGTACAGTGTAAGCACCAACATTTACACTAGTAATTGGTCTCAATGGCTGAAGTACCTCTTCCCAGGTTTCAAATTTCATTCCAGATCTTTCACATAGTGAATGAATCAAGGAAGGAAATCTCATACCTGCAGTTGTGGTTGATCTAGCACAGTTCAAAACATAATAAAAAATTATTCTTCCAATATCAATAGGCTTCCCATGCTGAATACAATGGTTCAACACCGCTCTTTCTCTCGTCACTTCACTGGTATGACTTGAAGGTAACAACTTAGATGAGATAAAATAATGCCATGCCTTAGAAATGACATTCAATTTGGAAGTAGGAAAGTTCACTCTTCTATCATTTGTAATTTTCCATAATTCTCTTCCATCAGTCAGAAACTCCATAATCTCATCTAATTCTCCTTCCAAAGGATGATAGTTAGAATAAAAACAGAACATGTTAGGAGGTAGTCCATAAAAGGTATTGATTGCACCAGAAGAAAAGTTTACTTCATGCCTCCTAACCATCACCTGATTTTCCTCTGCAGCAGGTAAATTTGCATAAAATTCTCTTACCACAGAAACAACAGCAACAGTGGAGAAGCAACAGTAATTCTGCCAATTTCTTCTTGCAATCATATCTTCAATCACCTCTCCTGGCTTACTAAACACTCGCTCAAGAATCAAATTACGTGATTGCAATGCATCGACGTATCGTTCCTTAGCCCTCAAACTAACAAATTTGCCAGAATCAAACTTCATCTTTTCTTATGAACTTTTTGACTTTGGAGCCATCTCTAAAAATTTATGAAAAATTCACCATAAATTCCAAAATCGAACTAAACTTGCTAAATTATCTTCCAAAAGATATTTTTACTAAATCCAAGCAATTTATCAAGCTTTTCCTCAAATTTTCACCATGAATAGTGATTTTAAGATCTTCCAAAATGTACTCAAAATACATGGTGAAAATAAAAAATTTTTACTTAGGAGTAGAGCTCTTACCTCAAGGAATCCAAATCTAACAATTTTTGTTGAGATCAACTCTTAAATGATCCACAATATGATACCCTAGGCTCCTCTTTCGTGGTAAAGCAAAGGTTGAAGACGATGGGGCGGTTGAAAATGGCAATTTTTGGGTTTTTAACTTTCGGGAATCAATTTTTGTGAACTGGCGCCTAAGCGCGAACTATCGGCGCTTAGCCGCAAAATCTGGCGCGTAAGCGCCGGCATTCTGGCGCTTAGCCGCCAGTACCCAAATTTTTATAATTAAGGTATATGCACTAAATCACTTGGTTAATTACCCTTAATTACTCAAAAATAATTTTTTTTCCCCACAAATCTTCTAATACTCCAAATCAAAGTTAAATAACCATTGATACAAAAACAAACTTATATTAAAATAAATGTAACATTCAATACAATACTAGAATTTTTATCCAAACATAAAGGATAAAATTCTCAAAATACAAGATACTATAATCTTAAATTGATAAGTGTACATCTCTAAGATGTACCCATCACATCATAAAGCATATATAAAAACATTAAACACACCAAACATGAACTTACAAGAACACTAACATAACACATAAGACACTAAACAAATAGAAACAAAACACTTTTAATTCCACTCTCCATTAGGCGGAATATAACCAGGAGCACTATTATTCTCATTTGACCCATCAGGAATATAAATTTGATAGAACGGGCGATCTTTGTTCATTCTTATATCATCTTCTTCAATCCATTTGTTCTTCATAAACATCGCCTTTTATATTTCTTCCACATACCTTGAATGATTGAATTGCATCTTGAGTTGTCATCTCATGTGATCCAGATGTAAAGTAATATCATTGATCTTTGCTTCCATTGAAGTCACTCGGGCTTCAATTTTTGCAATAATCTCTACAATACCTTGAATGCTAACAGCCAGATATCCATTAAATAACTCCTTAGCACTATAACTAATGAACTTAATTTTATAAGAATCTTGCTTCTTCTTCATCTCGTTCTCCCAGGAAGACATGGTGATCAAAATTCTCTTCTTAGACTTTAGAAATAAAAATAGGACTTGGGGCAAGTGTTTTCCTTAAGTCAGGACCTTTTTATAGACTTGGGAGATGCTAGAATATTCTCCAACAAGTTTAGAATCTCCTAAATAACTCCCACAACTTCTCCCCTACGATCTAGGCTCTAAATTCACATTTTTCACGTTTTTTATAACTATGGCGCCTAAGCGCCAACTAGTCGGTGCTTAACCGCCAGTGCACAATTTAGCACAGGTATGCTAAGTATCGAAATTCTCATTCTGACTTTTCCAAATCATCAATTAAGGTCAAATAAACTCCACTTAAGTTTAAAAACTCCAAATTATTACCACTAAAAACATAAAAACAAACCAAACAAAGCAAACAAATTACACAAAACAAACATAAAGCAAAGCACATCGATAAATATGGGTTGCCTCCCACAAAGCGCTTGTTTTAACGTCTTCAGCCTAACATGCCCAAAACTCATTCTGACTAACCCAACATTAAATTCTTATCAGATTTATATTTATTGACTTAAGAATATGGTTTAAGTCTATGTCCGTTAACTTTAAATATTTTTCCAATCTTAGGATCTTGAATATCTACAGCTCCATAAGAATAAACATTTATCACAATGAATGGACCCATCCACCTAGACTTAAGTTTTCAAGAAAATATTCTCAATCTAGCATTATACAACAAAACTTGTTGTCCTGGTACAAGATTTTTTGTAAGAATATTGCGATCATGCCATAACTTCATCTTTTCCTTATAAATCTTAGCATTTTCAAAAGATTCATTCCTTATTTCTTCAAGCTCATTCAATTGCAATAATCTTTTTTAAGCAGCATCTTTCAAATTATAATTGAACTCTTTAATAGCCCAATAAGCCTTATGCTCAAGTTCAAAAGGTAAATGATAAGCTTTTCCAAAAATTAGCCTATATGGGGACATTCCTATATATGTTCTGTAAGCAGTCCTATAGGCCCACAAAGCATAATCCAGTTTAATTGACCAATCATTTCTATTTGGATTAACAGTTTTTTTCAATATCCTTTTAATTTCATGATTAGATAATTCAACCAAACCACTTGTCTGAGGATGATAAGCAGTAGCAATGCGATGATTAATATGATATTTCTTTGCTAACTTCCCAATAATCGCATTTCTAAAATGACTTCCTCCATCAGTTATGATTACTCTTGGTATTCCAAATCTGCAAAATATATTCTTTTCTAAAAACTTTGCAACACTTTGGGCATCACATTGAGGTAAAGCAATAGCTTCAATCCATTTGAAAACATAGTCTACTGCTATCAAAATATAAATATTTCTGAAAGATGGTGTAAATGGTCCCATAAAACTAATCCCCAAACATCAAATATTTCAACTTACAATATATAATTGAGGGGCATCTCATTTCTTCTAGAAATATTGCCTACACGCTGACATCTATCACAATTTTTAATATAAACATTCACACCCTTAAAAATTGTAGGCCAATAAAATCCTTATTGTAATATTTTGTATGCATTTTTATCACTTCCAGAATGTCCCCCATAATCAGAATCATGACATTTTTGTATAATTTCATAAGTCTCTTCCAAAGGTACACATCTTCGATTTATAAGATCCTTTCCTTATTTATATAAAAATGGATCATCCCAAAAATTAGTTTTAGCATCAGACAAAAATTTCTTCTTTTCATGATATGTCAAACCATAGGGTATAATATTACTAACAATAAAGTTTACTATGTCTGCATACCACGGAACACTCCATTCTCTAACAGTGAACAATTTTTAATCAGGAAAATGTTCATTAATTTCTTTAATATCACAGAAAGATTTTTCAATTTCAAGCTTGGACAAATGATCAACAATTTGATTATCAGAACCCTTCCTATCTACTATTTCAAAATCAAATTGTTGCAAAAGAAGAATCCATCTTATAAGTCTCGGTTTTGCATCATTTTTCTTCATTAAGTATTTGATAGCAGAATGATCAGTATGCACAACACATTTAGTTCCAATTAAATAAAATCAAAATTTATCAAAGGTAAATACTATAGCTAATAACTCTTTCTCAGTAGTGGCATAATTAATTTGAGCTTCATTAAGAGTTTTACTAGCATAATAAATTATTTTAAATATTTTATCATATTTCTAACCTAAAACAGCACCAATAACATAATCACTAGCATCACACATTAATTCAAAAGGTTTTACCCAATTTGGTGAAATTATTACAGGTACAGTGATTAATTTTTCTTTTAATGTTTCAAAGGCTTTATGGTAGTCATCATCAAAATTAAAAATTGCATCCTTTTTCAGTATACAGCATAAAGGTTTTGTAATCTTTGAAAAATCTTTGATGTAACGCCTGTAGAATCCAGCATGTCCTAAAAAACTTCTAATTCCCCTTACATTGGTTGGGCAAGGTAAATTAGATATAACTTGAATTTTTGTAGTATCTACCTCCAAACTTTTTTCGGAAATTCGAAGTCCCAAAACAATTCCTCCTGCCACCATAAATTGACATTTTTCCCAATTAAGGACCAAATTAGTTTCTTCACAGCGTTTTAGAACTTTAGATAGATGTTCTAACATGATTCAAATGAAATTCCAAACACTGAAAAGTCATCCATAAAAACTTCAATCCCTTTTTCAATTAAATCACAAAAATAGCCATCATACATCTCTGAAATGTAGCAGGGGCATTACATAAACCAAAGGGCATTCTTCTAAAAGCAAACATACCATAAGGACTGGTAAACGTAGTTTTTTCTTGATCTTCAGGAGTAATTTGAATTTGGTGGTAACCAGTATATCCATCCAGAAAATAAAAGTATTTTTGCCCAGCCAGTCTCTCCAACATTTGATCTAGAAAAGGGAGTGGAAAATGATCTTTCCTTGAGGCAAGGTTTAATTTTCTATAATCAATGCATATTCGCCACCCTGTAACTTGTCTTGTTGGTATCATTTCATTCTTTTCATTAACAGTCACAGTTACTCCTCCTTTCTTAGGAACACAATGAATAGGACTAACTCATGCACTATCTGAAATAGGGTAGATAATTCAACATCCAACCACTTTAAAATTTCTTTCTTAACAACTTCTTTCATGATAGGATTTAATCTCCTTTGGGGATCAGCCCGCGGTTTGCTATTATCTTCCATAAGAATTCTGTGCATACAAATTGAAGGACTAATTCCTTTAATATCAGCAATTGTCCATCCAAAGGCTTTCTTGTGCTTCTTCAGAATTTCAAGCAAACTCTCTTCTTCTTTTTCAGTTAATTGAGAGGAAATTATAACAAACAAGGTTGAGGATTCACCAAGAAAAAAATACTTCAAATGATCAGGAAGCATTTTTAACTCAAGTTCAGGAGGTTTTTCAATTGATGGACCATAAGATTTATCTTTTTTAGTCATATCCAACAATTTAAAACTTCACAAACATACTTTAAATCTTTTTCTTGAAAATCTTCAGAATCAAATAACTCCTCTTCTTGCTTATATTCAAATTCTTCTCTTTCAGCTTTCTCTTTATAAGTTTATTTGAAATGACATTCACTTAAATATTCGATAACATCCATCCTAAAACACTCATATTTTTTACCTCTTAGAGGATATTCCATCGATTTTGAAATATTAAATGTAACAGTCTGATCATTAACCCTCATCGTTAATTTCCCTTTTTGCACATCTACATGGCTCTGCCTGTAGCTAGAAAAGGTCTCCCCAAAATTATGGGTCTCTTTATCTTCCTCCATATCTAATACAATGAAATCCATAGTAAAAATAAATTGATCCACTTTTACCAAAACATCTTCTATAACTCCTTTAGGATATGTGATCGAACGATCTGCTAATTGCAGAGTTACAGTAGTTGGGGTTATTTTTCCTAGTCCCTGTCTTTTGAATATTGATAGAGGCATAAGGTTAATGCTTGCACCCAAATCACATAAAGCTTTTCCACAGAATCTATCTCCGATTGCACATGGAATTGTGAAACTACCAGGATCTTTAAGTTTTTCAGGAGGTTTTTTCTGAATTATCACACTGCACTCCTCACTAAGTGCAACAGTCTCATTTTCTTCAAACTTCCTCTTTTTATTAAGAATATCCTTCATAAATTTCGCATAGCTTGGCATTTTTTTCTAGGGCTTCAGCAAATGGAATATTAATGGTAAGCTTCTTTAATATCTCCAAGAATTTTGAAAATTGCTTATCCAACTTTTGTTGACGAAGTCTATGAGGAAATGGATGTGGTGGTTTTTCTAAATCAACCTTAGGTGGAGAAGTAGGTCTTTCAAAACCTTTTGGAGCGTCCTCTTTAGGTCTTTCAATCTCTTCTTTCTCTACTTCAGTTTCTTTTTGAACTCTACCTTCCAATTCTTTTTCACTTCTCAGTTGAATTGCTTTCACTTGTTCTTTATTCTTTTCTCTTGGATTCACTTCAGTATAACTTGGAAGCATTCCTTGGGATCTATTACTTAAGGCATTTGCAATTTGTCCCAATTGATTTTTAATATTTTTGATGGTTGCTCCTTGAATTTGTACTTGATTTCCCATATGTGATACTACTTCTTCCATAGACAACTTCTTCTCCTTATTTTGTAAAGAATTGTTATAACCTGAAGGATAAGTTAATCTATTATTATTATTACCTTGGTTGTTCCAATTCCCCAATGGGTTTACTTGGGTGTTCCCTCATTGTTATTCCAGTTAAAATTTGGATGATTCTTCCAACCTGGGTTATAATAATTGGAATATGGGTTGTTAGGTTTGATTATAACATTCACAGTTTCTGGTGAACAATAAGAATCAACCATTTGGCCTAATGAATTTTCTTCAATCATGAGATTTAGCTGAGAAAAATTCATCCCAAATTGGTCTATCTTCCTTGATACAGTAGCAAATTGATTTGCTAACATTGTAAAAGCATCATTTTCATAAACACTGGCTACCTTTTTAGGATTTAACCTTTCAGAAGGCCATTGAAAATTATTAGTAGCCATTTCTTTAATTAAAGCATAAGCATCAGAAAATGGTTTAGACATTAATGATCCACCAGCAGCAGCATCGATGATTGATCTAAGAGATCTAACAAATCCATTATAAAAAGTTTGAGTTATTAACCAATCTGGTATTGCATGATGTGGACATTTCCTGTGGAGATCTTTAAAACTTTCCCATGCTTCATATATTGATTCTCCTTTAAACTAACAAAAAGATGTTATATCATTTCTCAACTTAGCAGTCTTACATGGTAGAAAATATTTAGCAAGGAATTTTTGTGACAGTTCACCCCAAGTTCTAATTGATCCAGGTGCTACCGAATGTAACCACGTTTTAGCTTTATCCCTTAGTGAGAAAGGAAAAAGTCTAAGTCTAATAGCATCATCTAAAACACCATCATATTTGAAAGTAGCACACAACTCTAGAAAGTTAGCAAGATGCAAATTAGGATCTTCAGTTGTTGCTCCCCCAAACTGATTATTTGACACCATTTGGATAATAGCATGTTTAAGATTAAAAGAATTAGCAGCTACAACAGGGTTTTGAATAGTACCACGAAGTTCATCTACTGTAGGGTTAACATAATCTCTTAAAGGTCTTAATTCTTGAGGGATGCTAACATTTTGATTTTGATGATTTGCCTTTTCTTGAATATCTTTTCCTTTTTCTGTATTTTTAATTTTTTTGATTTTTCTGATAGTTCTTTCTAATTCAGAATTGTAAGGCATAAGTCCTTCAGAACCTGAACTACACATACAATAATAAAACAAAAAAAAATACAAAACACTAACAAAAATAAAGAAAAGTAAAAATTTATAATTTCTTAATTTTCTTTAAAATGCAATTTAAATTAATTTTCCCCGGCCACGACGCCAAAAACTTGATCCTTGATAGATATAAGTGCAACTGATGCCAGAAACTTGGTTCCGCTGGATAAATGAGCTGATCATTTAAGATATGAAAATAATGATTTATGAAAATGATGATTTAAGATATGAAAATAATGCCAGAAACTTGGTTCTCTAAAGAACATAGGATAATTTGATGCTATGAAATTTTGTAGATGGGCTAGGTGATGTGGTCCGACCTACTTATGTAAGAATTAATGATTTTATATTTAAATATTTATAATAATTATTGTAAAAATTACAATTTTAAATGCAAGTATAGGTATCGTTTCAAGTAATACAGGGCTCTATTGGAGTCCTGGTTATCGATCTCACAGGGAAGATTAAGTGAAAAGTGAATTTAAAAAATATATTTAGATTTTTAAATTAAAAGTAAATATTATTTTTTATTTTTTTTCTAAATTCAGATTTTTATTTTTTATTTAAATTCTACTAAATGTAAGTAAGCAGCAATAAAGTAAAATGTTAATGCAAGTATAAATAAAACAACTAATCCAAGATTTTTCAGAATAATTATCATTCATTGAGAACTTGAAATTATGGTATTGTGCCAAATAGAAGCATTCATATTATTTACCTTCGCTCGATAGTATAAAGAACATTGGATAATCTTTTGATCGGTTCAGGATGTATTATTAGTAGAATGGGTTATTCTAGGCTCACACTTCCAGATGTCCAAGGGTGGCTATGGTCTGCCCTAGTAGTGACCCGTTCCCTTTCTATAAACAAAATTATTAGAATTTAGTCTGTCACTCTAAAAACTAATTAATTCTACGCCAAATAAACAATATCTTCATATTTATTAGCACTTCACCTTGAATAACCCGCATATAGCCTTCAATTACCCAAGGATTCATGTGATATCTACTAGTTAAGAACTCGTCTTTGGATAGGTCTCAGAATTCTTCAACGGGTTTTAACAATTCAAATGACCAGTTTAAAAAGTAAATTAAGATCAGGTATTAATATCGTCACAATTTTTATAAAATTTAAGTTTAAGTTCTCCAACGAAATTAAACTATATTATTATGTCTTCATAGTTGAAAGGAGAAAGAAAACTAACTACTCATAACACATTGAATTCACACAATAAAACATATTTATAAAACTTTGAACAAAGTTATAAATACTTATTTGGAATATTCCTTCAAGTGATCCACTGACTTCTACTGACTCTAATGCCAAGATGAATTACTTCAACAACAACAACACTTACAAACTCACACTTACTACTCTTGAAATTGAGTAGTAACACTCAAAATAACTAAAATAAACTCACAAATTACTTAAGAAGAAAATATGGTGGCTCTCAAAATCTATCTCAGAATGTTAGAGATCTTGGGGGTGCTTTTCTCTATAGGATTAACTCCTATTTATAGAGCTTCGAAAATAACCAGGGGTTGCTTAAAGCACCTCTTCAAAATTCGTCCAAATACATTGTATCTTCTAGAAAGTAACTGTGGCGCCTAGGCCCCGGAATCTGGCACCTAGGCACCGGAGTCCGTGACCAAGTCTTCGTACCTCTTCACTTCAGATTGCACCTCTTCACGATTAAAACTGTTTTCCTGTGTTCAGATGCATTGTATCACATGTCTTATGTATTAGGAGTAACTTCTAGTCTTCTAGAAGGTCTGATAACCGCTTAGCACCATCAAAATAACTGCCCAAAGTCGTCAAAAATTATTCACTGCTTTAGTATTGAATTGGCGCATAGGCACCGGATTCTGGCGCCTAGGCTCCAGACCTAAAATTTTGGCAACTTTGCTTTTTAGCTTTATTTTTACTCATTTTTTATCCTTTTTCCTTCTTGAACTCTTTTTTTTATCACCTACCTCTAAAAACATAAAAATACATTTCATTAAAGCATAATATCCTTAAGAATTGAATCATAAATAAGGCATAAAAATAGGTATTTTTAAAGTGGATCATTTGGCAGGGAAGATACTAGCTCTCACTCTAGAGCTACCACTTCTCCCTCCACCTAGGGGCTTTCATCTCATAAAAAAACTTTTCATATCAAAACAAATTAGGGGCTTTAGTCTGTCACCCTAAAATCCGCTAATTCTACACCTCTTAAACATGCATATCTCCCCAATTATTTGCACTCAATTATATGAACTACATTCTCACCCAGATAATCTCATGTGATTCTTACCAATAGTTGATCGAGACAATACCGTATTGGTTCTTACATGTTCTCACAACAGATTTTAACATTCAAGTTGAAAAAGTTTACATGTAAATGAAGAACAAAGTAAAATCATCACAATATATTGTCACTCTACTCAATCTATATCCTACACATGCATACTAATTCATTGTAAGAGGAAAGAGTAAAGAAAACTACTCACTACACATGGAGAAACAACAAGAATTTTTCATTGAATAAGTCTTTGAAACCACACAAACAAAGTACTAGATTCAAATAAAAATACAATGAAAATACTTATATTTGATGGAAATCCAACTCTCCTTGTATAGAAAAAGCAATCTCCTTACAATCCTCTCCAAGAACAAAGTGAAAATAAAAGAAGAAATTCTCACACTCTCTCTTTCTCTCTCACCTTGTCATCTCACTTGGGACTCATGCCCAAGTCTTCTTCTTCTCGGACTTCTTCTCCTCTTTTAATAGTTACTCTACCTTCTCTAAATCTCATTCTTCAAGAGTTTGCAAGCCTTAATTATAATTTTCCAAGAGATGCTTAAGTGTCTCTTCAAAAAGAGTCCACATTCAATGAATCATCCAAAGGGTGCCTTAAGTGCCTTTTCACTCCAAGAGACACATCCCTTCAATAATAACTCTCTATAACCGACCAGAAATCTTCAAGAAAGTTTATTTTATCATTCCCAATGAATTCTTCATGAAATAGCTTCATAACGCTTCACAAATCATCCAAATCCAACGTTTCTTCAAGAAGTTATGCCAAAAACTGTCACCAACCGTTACTGGCGGCTATGCGCCAACTATTTTGCGCGTAGGTGCCACTACCTGGTGGCTAAGCGCCAATTGGGTGGTGCTTAGGTGCCAGAAACAGGTAAAAATGTGTTCGGTTTGACCCATTTTGCTCCGGTATGCTCCGGTTCGACCCTTTTTGCTCCGATATGCTCCATTTTAGTCCATTTTTGTTTTTTTTGCTAAAATCACTCAAAATTCTACAATTTGATGTTCCTAAAACAAAAAACACAAGAAAAAATACCTTTAAAATTCAATATCATCATAAAATATGACAAAAAAATAGTACATTTTTAGGTTGATCAAAATCCCTTAAACTTAAACATTAGTTGTCCTCAAGTAATACTACACTTTTAAAATAAATTTTATAGATTAGAGTTAATGTGCACCCTTTCTAATTATTAAAATTTTGTTCTAAAAATTTGATAGTTCAACTTAAAAGACCTTCTAGTGAATTAAACTAGCCCAGGGTAAATATTTATCATCAAACTTAATAATTTGTTTTCCAATCTAATTCAAAAAAATATGCAGATTTTTCAAACTTCGAATCCTATGAACTTTACTTTCTCGACTAAAGAACTATCTTAAAAATAATTTAACTAATATATGTATAAAAATAAAGCTTAGGATTATTCTAATTTCTTTACTATAGAAAGACTCAAGTGTTGACCTCACTTTTGGTTGAGTTCTAGTCTCTCTTCAGCATAGCCTAGGGTCTAGCCGTAGGACTCTCCTGGTGACTTTCTTAGAAGACTAGTCATGGAACCCTCCCCATAGAAATTCAAAACTCTTCTTGCTTCACTAGGGGTTTTTATAGGCTTAAGACCTGACCTCCACCTTCTGGTAGGAAAAAGGAAAACATAAGGAATCCTAGGGGAAGTCTCCTATAGGTGGTCAGACCTTAGGATTTGTCCTGAGGGAGGTCTGGACTTCACCACTCACATGCACACATTCCCCCAAACCTTTGGAAACTCATGTAGATGGTTCTTCTCAACTCTTAACATCAGGCTAGGGTTTGACTAGTACCAATACATAGAGGACCAAATGTGAGTGACCCTTGGTCCATAACTCAATTCAAACCATCTTATGACATTCATCTCAAACCAAGCTTCAATTTTCTAAAATTTCAAAAATTTTGCCCCTGACCTGCCAAAATGCCCTAAATTACCCAAAATTCTTCAAATTCACCAAAAGTCCCCAAAAATCATTCCAAGATATTCCTTACCACTCAAATTGACCATCCATGACCAAAAATTCTAAAATTTCCAAAAATACCCCAATAACCTCAAAATACCCAAAATATCCTTTTTGCCCAAAAATCCAAAAATTCCAAAAAATTCTCAAAAAATTCCAAAAAGTTTTAAAAATTCCCAATTTCATTTTGTTCAACTACACCATAAGCTAATTTTGTCAATGTAACCCAATTTGAATAAAAAAACCCCAATTTGGCCTATGTATCCCAAAAGTGCCCAAATCAAACCCAATCTTGACCCTATTGACCAAAATCTTGCCCAATTTCAATTCCAAACTTCAATTAAACATCCCTAATATCAATCTAAACCAAATTCAAGCCCAATGTGACCCACATTTGGATCCAATTCCACTTGAAATCCAAAATCCCCAATTTTGCCTAAATAATCCAATATCCCCTAAATAAACCCAATGTCAATCAATTCCTCCCAATTTTCAATCCCAAACTCTTTATAACACCTCCTTAAACTGAATTGGATCATCAATTGTCCACAATTTGAGCTCAAGTCTTACCCAAATCCATTTTGGACCAAAACCCCCAATTTTAACCCAAATTGAACACATGTCCTAAATCCACAAAATTGACCCTCCAATCTTTGTCAAAACCATTTCATATCTTCATGAACAATCTTCTAGACAACCATATCTACACTATTGTTGAAGACCTCTGGACCTCATTCCCACACAAACTCAAGATAACTTGACTCAAATCCAATATGATCCAAAATAATCAAAAATCCTATCCATACCAAAATGGAACTTCCAAATGAGCTCAAAACCACTTTATGTCTTCATGAAAGATCTTCATTACAATGATATGGACAAAATTTATCAAGGCACAAGGGCTTCATTCAAGCTCTAACCCAAGCTAAGCCAACCCAAACCCAAATAAACCTAATTGAACTAATAATTCAAATAAAACCAAATTAAACCAAAATTAACCAAATTAAACCACATGACATGCCCTAAAATAAATATATATAAATATATTTTATAAAAAAAAATAAAATAAAATAAAATTACACTTTTTTAAAAGAAAAAAAAGGAAATATCCCTCTTCCCTCACCTCTCCCTCACCCTACCCACCACCCTTCACCATCTCTCCTCCTCACCTCTCCCTCATCTCTCCCTCACCTCTCCCTCATTCCTTTTTGACTCCAAAACCGTGAGCCTCCCCCTAAAAAATCCCTCATCACCTCATTTTCACCACCCTTACTTACTCACTCACTCACTCACTCACTTCCTCATTCCACCCCCCATAATTCTTCTCCTAGCCGTGAGCCTCCCTTCCCCTTCTCCTCCTTCTTCCAAGCTAGCCACACTTCACCACAACACCCCCAACCTCTCCTAGCCGTGAGCTTCAACAAGGGCATCCCCTCTTCAAATTTCTTCCATCAACTCCTCCAAATCAAGGTAAGTTTCTTCACCCTTCTCATGTTTAGCCTAAGATCCCACAAATTCAAGCTTATTGTTTAGTTTTGTTGTTCATTTTACAAAGATTTTTAAATTTATATGCAAGCTATTAATCTCCATGTATATCTTCAAAAATCATGTGTAGGTTCTTTCTTTTCACAAATCTTCATCCTATTTAAATGTTTCCATGTTTAGGCTTAGGAATTCCTTTTTTCATGCAAGTTATTTAGCTATTTAGTTTTTAAATCTTTCCATGTTTAGCCTTAGGATTTCTTTTTCATGCAAATTATCTAATTATTTAGATTAACTAGTTTAAATATTTACAAATCTACCACCAAATTTTTATTACCTTGAAAAATAAATTTAAAAATTTTTTTTAATACAACATAAAGGAAATAAAAATAAAAGAAAGGAGAAATAAACATAAAGAGGGATTAAAAAAATAATAATAAAAAGAAGAAAATGAAATAAAAATCTAAAATAATAAATAACTAAATGAATAATAATATATATCTGTAAATTAATAATAACAATATTAAATTTAAAAATAAATAAATACCACTAAAATATCAAAATACTAACTAAATGCTAAATATGTATATTTGTAAATTAATGATATTATGAAAATAATGAAAATAATGTTATAATTTTCAAAGAAAACCAAAAGTATGAGAAAAAAAATGATAATAATAATAACTAAAATAATAATTGTAAATATAAATAAATAATAAAAATAAGTAAATAAAAATGTCATTCTTTTAAAATAATGTAAATGTAAATATATATGTAAATAATAATTTTAATAAATAATAACCTAATAAAAATGATAATAACTTTAAATAAATAAAAGAATAATCAAGGAGAGAGAAAATGAAAAGCTTTATAATTAAATAAATAATAATATAAATGATAAATAAATGATATAAATAATAAACTTAAATGTACATCTAAATAATAACAATAATAAATTACAAGAAAAATAACTTATAATTTAAATATATTAAATTATAATAATATAAGGGATAATAAAAATAAATAACATATATATATATATATATATATATATATATATACATACATAAATTGAAAATAATGTAAATAATATAAATGAATAATAAATTAAATAAAAATTAAATAGTTAAAATTAAATAAAACCAAAAAATAAATAATAATTAAATTAAACAAATTAAATTAAATAATAATTAATTAAATAAAACCAAAACAATTATATAAACAAATATTAAATTAAATTAAATTAAATAATTAATAAATTAAATTAAATTAAATTAAATAATATTATAAATAAATAATAAATTAAAATAAAAATAAATTAAATTAAATTAAACTAAATTAAATTAAATAAAATTAATTATATTAAATTAATTAATAATAAATAATAATTTAAAATTAAATAATTATAAATAAAATAAATAAATGAAAACCGAAAAATTAAATTAAATTAAATTAAATAATAATGTAAATAAATAATAAATTAAATTAAATAAAATAAGTTAAACAAATTAAATTAAATTAAATTAAACAATAATGTAAATAAATAATAATTTATACTAAATTAAATTAATTAAATTAATTAAATTAAATAATATTAATTAAATGAAAACAAAAAATAATAATTTAAATAAATAAGTATTAAGTAATTATAAATTAAAGTAAAATTAAATTAAATGAATAACAATTAGTTAAATAAATAAATGATAATAAAGTAAATAAATCACAATGAATTAAATAAGATAATAAATTAAATAAATAATAAAGATAATAATAATTACAAATAAAAGATAATAATTTTAAATAACACATAATAAAACTAACGACACATAAATAATAAATAACAATAATAACATAAAATGATAACACATAACAAAATAAACAATAATAAAATAATAAATAACAATAACATATATAATACAATAACATAATGCAACAAAAACAACATACAACAACTGTCTCGACCACAATACAATACCAACATGATAACAATCAAACCTAGGATAGGCCTCCTGAGGCATGGTTTATTTTTCCCTTTATAAAGACCCCTAGGAAATCACAACTTGGTGTAGAAAACATACCCTTATGCTTAGTGAATGCATGGAGTAATCCAAATTTTACCCAATGTCCACAAAATCTTCCCAATTCACATTCCAAACTCAAAGTTCCTAGCTCTAAAAACAAACCAAAACTAAAACCAAAATCAAACAAAAATCAAATTAATCCCAAACCAAAAACAAATCCAAACACAAACCAAATCCAAACACAAACTCAATCAAATCTCCCACAAATAAAATCACAAACTTTTCACAGCACTCCCATAAGTCCAAATCAAACTACCAGTTGCCATCAATCCAAATCCAAACCACACCTAAACCCATCTGCCCCAACCTACCCCGAACACCTGTGTTCATTAAGCATTAGGGTATAGGTAGGATGAGTTGTTAAGCAACATAATAAGTCTAAATAAGCCTGAGACTTTTCACCAGGCTGTGAAAGAGAAGCATAAACCTGCATCCTTCTCTGACCTTTTGGATACCTCGGAGGTCTATTAAACTTAATATGTCTGCTTAACGAAATCATCCTCAATTAAATTAACAAAGTTCATTGAAACACAACATAGAAATTCGCATAGAAATCATAGGACTTAGTAGACAACCAGGATCTTAACATAGACATCATAGGACTTGGTAGACAACCAGGATCTTTACATGGACATCATAGGATTGAGTAGTTACTACTTGTTAGTCCTACTTCTTCCTGTTTTCTGACATGCTTTAATTTCTGCAAAATTATAAACACATATATGCAATGCAATACTAAAGTTTCTGCTGGGAATGACGAGAAGACCCAACCAGGTACGCTTTTATTTTATTGCGATTTATTTTCCCTGCACTGTACTTTACTTTTCTTGCATGTTAAACAAGAATGTCACCCTGCATGAAAACTGAAACCTTTAGGATAGTCACAAAACTGAAACCCAAAACTAAATTAAAAGTTACAACAAGATAAAATTCACCGCCACAACATTTAAAAGATAAAACAACTCAAAATTTAATCACAAACAGAACAACAAAACTACAACTGCAACTAAATTAAAACGTCTAGTTGGATGATCGGGAATACCTCGGATGATGTAACCCACATGTTGCTAATGAGATTTCCCACGGTCTAAATGAAAGTGTGGAACTCATTCAGTTGAGTTTAGCAAATTCATCTGGACTAAGTGAATCCGATGAAAATAACGGTGCCGGGATGACGGAACCGTGGGATCTTGATCGGTTCTGTTTAATCTACTTTAAAATTTGTTTTAATTAAAACACTAAAACACTTGGATTCTAAGACTTTTTCTAAACCAAAACACTTCTCTCATCTCCTAATTTTTACCTTCTAAAACTAAACCTCTGCAACGATAAAAGAGCTTGGAGCATAGTGGGCAGCACGACCATCTTCTTCAACAAACCTGAGTCTACTTCAGCTAAACCATTCTTAGCATTAAATAACAAAGACATAGGATTTCGAGGTAGTCTGCCTAGTGCAACATAAATCCTCAACTTTTCGTTAGGAATTTGCATAATCGTGTTATGCAAACTAAGCCTTAACCAGTCTTAGGACTCCGAGGTAGTCGTTTGCTATGACATAAACCCTTATATCTTTCAGGCTATTTGTATGATCATGTCATACAAATATAAGTCCTAATTAATTAAAATCGGTAGGATTGAAATATTGAATAATTCTATCTAAATTTAATCCAAACAAATAGGATAGATGGAAGGCCACCGAGACTTGTCTCGAATCCGTGACATCCCCTACCTTTCGTTCCTTTGGATTCCTGAAATAAAATGTTCCACAATGCGCCTTTTACCTATCGAATTCCCTATTACCACACTTCTTTGAAAGCTCTACCCTTTAATTTCATGAAGATAGACACCTCTGATCTAAATCGAGAGTTCTCTAAGGTGACTTCGGTCATTTGAGGGGTAATTAACTTTAGGGGCTTGCCTCTATAGGGAGCTTTAAAAACCCCAGATAGTATAAACCCTATTTAATTCTTTTTGTATTAAATAGGGGAATTTGTCGGTCCACAAAGGTTCGCAGACCACAACGGATGTCATGAATTCTGTAGTTTATTTGATCGAGCGATAACATCAAGTAGGGTGTCTATTCTTTGGAATAGATGCTTTACTTGCGATATTACGCTCGTTCATTCAAACTGTTAAACGAATGAGATCAGTCCATTCTCATTCTCATTTTTAAAATTTAAAATTTTACTTTCAAAACTAAAATATATATATTAAATTAAATCTTAAACATTCAGCGGCCGACATCAAGTGAAACCAATTTTTGATTAAGACCTCTCCTCAAGCTTCTCCACACATTTTTTCTCTCTTTTTTTCAGGATCTTTTTAATCCATTTTTTTCTGCCTTTTCTTTTGTCTTTTTTTTTTAGGTTTTTTTATGTGAGGATTACTATATCTGGAGAAG
This sequence comes from Papilionanthe hookeriana x Papilionanthe teres, assembly GCA_022702705.1. NCBI lineage: Eukaryota > Viridiplantae > Streptophyta > Magnoliopsida > Asparagales > Orchidaceae > Papilionanthe > Papilionanthe hookeriana x Papilionanthe teres. The sequence goes on along the minus strand of CM040433.1, from coordinate 49,940,373 downwards.
TCCTTAAATGATTTTGAATTCAACTATCCTCCTCAAAAGTTAAAACTTATTACTTTCTTTTCCTTAAAAAGATATACATATATTTTTTTAAATACATTCTAAAAGAGCCTTAAATGTTTGAAAATAAAAATTCAAAGAACCCTTAATTTTTCAAAAATACATTTCTTCCTACTAAAGATAGTTACATTTTCCTATGTTCTCCCCTAAATAAATTTAACTCTAGGTTCACCCTTTCCACTAAAAATATCAACTAAGTTTTTCTACTCTATTTCTATACTTAAAATTCTAACATTCTTAAGATGACTCCACATAACAATAATCATTAGAAATAAACTGCAAATTTTTTTGTAGTATTTTTGAAAACAAGTAAGGTTTAAATTTGAAATAATTTTCTTTCCCCCCAAAACTTAAGCTCAAACATGTTTAACAATAAAGTACAAAAATATGCGACAGGGAAATATCACTTTTACAATTTACTACACAACCTACAAAAATATCAACAAATAGCACATGGAAGAGACTATCAGTAAAAAGTAAATCTAGCCTAAACATGCTTGACATAACACTATAAAGGAATTTTAAATTATAGAATAGGTACAAACTGAAGATTAAACATGAACAAATTTTAAATTTTATAAAGGAATTGTTGGATGCTAACAAGTTTAAAATAATAATATAAGTTTTATTGTCTGCAATGACTCATTCAACTTGACTTACAAACATAGACACACAAACTTCAATACATAGACTCACAGATTTCATAAACAAATAATAACTGAGGTTAATTTCATCTTCCTTTTACTCAGATTTTCCCTCACTTTCAATATCTAACGAAAGAAACAACATTAATAACATGGGTGTATTATAAGATTTTTTATATGGTTATCTCCCTTGGACTAGAATTCCCTTATTATAAAAGCTCATGTGTTTCCAATTTCAGGTTTACTCTAAGTCTAAGGTATACACAATTTTGTAAATAAAAGTAGTGCAGTTTAGCCAGATGTTGTTCACTAAGTAAGTTCATGACCTTCCTCTGTAAGACAAAGTCAGATAATGGAAGTAATAGAGTTAACATGGAGTGCTCCAAGTCCAAACTTTAGATGCTTCGAGGTAATGCTCAGCTCCGGAACTAAGTTGTAACAGACTTGTTAGTCTGCTACTACCAGAAGTCATAAACAAATTTAGTCAAGACCAAGGTGTAACCTCACAACATTAACCCAAATCACTAACAATTCAAACATCCATCAAACATCAATCAATCTGATCAATCCATATTAAAGCAAACACAATACAACACTAACTATCATAACTCTCAAGCACACTAAATCAAAACACACTGATAATTATGGGTTGCCTCCCATAAAGCACTAGGTTTAACGTCGCCAGCCCGATAAAGGATTCCTCCTAGATCAAAATTCCATTTAAGTAATCCTTGATCAGTCGTCCAATCTTTTTCAGATTCAGGGATTCCTACAACATCCTCAAATTGTAATTTTTCATTCAGCTCTTCCTTTTCGGATTGATTCATATCATTGTTCCACATACTTCTTTCTAGATCCAATATTCTTCTAATGATTTTCTCAATTTGCATATTAATATCTTCTTTGAAATTTATAAGTAGTGGATCTCTATAAGATACTTCAACATCTCCCAAATTTTGGATTGTATTCTCATAAGATAATTCAGATTCTGGATCAAGTTCTTCTAGGATATTCTTCTGTCTCATGTTATCTTCTAATGGTCTTTCAAAATCTTTATCCTCTTTTCTCAACTCAAAGTTCTTTTGAAATATGTCCTTAATTTCTCTTCCAAGTCTTAATTTTATAACTTTATCATGTTCATCATTCAATTCAAGTTCTTCTTGTGATTGAGTCAAATCTGAAGATATAAAGATGAGTGGTGTAGATGAATTCCCTAAATAGGTAGGCTTTAAAATTGTGTGGGGTACATTCATCTTAAGTTCATGAGATTTTTCAACAGATGGAATTAAAAGTTTACTAGTTTCAGTAACGTCCATCATTTTACACCTCTCATGAACATACATACATTCTTCTTTAAATAATGTTTTCAACTCATCATGAAAGTCAATTTCGATCTCATTTGTTAACTATATCTCAAAACTCTTTTGGAAATGGCCTTTACATAGATAATTAATTTCATCCATCCAAAAATAATCATCATCTTTTTTCTCAGTTGGATATTTCATAGTCTTTAATACATCAAAACTTACTTCCTGGTCATTAATATTCATAGTCAACTCTCCTTCTTGCACATCTATCATAGCTTGTCCAGTAACAAGGAATGGTCTCCCCAAAATAGTTGGATTATCTTTATCATCCTCCATATCTAATATAATAAAGTCTAAAGGACAAACAAATTTATAAACTTTAACAAACACATCTTCTATAACCCCTTTTATGTAAATGATAGACCAATCAGCTAACTGAAGGGTTACAGTAGTGGGAGAAATATTGGCTAAACCTAACCTTCTAAATATAGATAGAGGCATCACTTTAATGCTCACTCCTAAATAGCATAAAGCTTTTCCACATAATTTTTCTCCAATTACACAAGGAATTGTAAAGCTACAAGGATCTTTAAGTTCCCGAGGAAACCTTTTCTGAAGTATAGCGCTACACTCCACCTTAGTGTAACTGTCTCATAATCCCCAAGTTTCTTTTTATTTTTTGATATCATCTTCATAAACTTTGCATAACTTTACATCTGTTCTAAAGCTTCAACGAAAGGAATATTTATCGTTAATTTATTAAGTATTTTTAGGAATTTTGAAAAATGTTTATCCAACTCATGTTGTCTAAGTATTTGAGGAAATGGAGGTGGTGGCCTTTCTAAATTGATTTTAGATGGATATATTAATTTTTCCAGATCCTTAGAATCATGTTCTTGAGGTCTTTTAGTTTCCTTTATTTCTCTCATAACTTCTTTCTTTTTTCTAGCCACATCCTCTATCTCTCTTCCACTTCTAAATTGGGTAGCTTCTACTTGTTTATTATTGTTTTCTTTAAGGTTGATCTTAGTGTTGCTAGGAAGTGTTCCTTGAGGTCAATTACTAAGGGAATTATCAATTTGTCCCAGTTGATTCTCTATATTTATGATCGCAACATTTTGACTTTGCATCTGGTTTCCCATTTGCAATACCACTTCTTTTAGAGACATCTTCTTATCCTCAAATTGTTGACATTGTTAGAGTCCAGTTGATATGAAGGTATATAGTTTGGATTCCCCTGATTATTCCAACTTCCATTAGGATTTGCATGATTATTTTCCCATTGTTGGTTTCCACCCCCAGTAGTATGATTCCAATTAAAATCATGATGGTTCTTACAACCTGGGTTGTAAAAGTTAAAATATGGGATGTTAATGGTATTTAAAGTCTTATATGATTAGTTAGAATTAATCATATGCCCTGATGAACTTTCCTCACTGGAGTAAATTGAGGCTGGTTCATTCCAAATTGGTCCAACTTCCTTGATATTGCAGCAACCTGAGATGCAAGAATTGCAATCGCATTCGTATCATGAACATCGGCTACCTTTTTAGGATTTACCCTTGTAGAGGGCCACTAAAATTCATTTGTAACCATATCTTAAATTAAACCATACGCTTCATCAAATGGTTTTGACATTAACGATCCACCAGCGGCAGCGTCAATTATAGACCTAAGGGATCCTACTAACCCATTGTAAAAAGTTTGAATGATTAACCAATCGGGCAGAGCATGGTGTGGACACTTTCTTAAGAGTTCCTTAAATCTTTCCCAGACTTCATATAATGATTCCCTTTCATACTGACAAAATGAGATGCTATCGTTTCTAAGTTTAGTAGTCTTGAAGGTGGAAAATACTTAGCTAGGAATTTCTAAGTTAACTCCTCCCAATTTTTAATAGATCCAACTGATAATGAGTATAACCACATTTTAGCTTTATCCCTTAGTGAGAAAGGAAAAAGCCTTAGTCTAACAACATCGTCTGACATGTCGTTATAATGAAATGTAGCACAAAGTTCTACAAAAATTGATAAGTGTAAATAGGGATCCTCCAAAGGAGTTCCCCCAAACTGATTGTTCAGCACCAGTTGGATAATCTCTGAATTTAGTTCAAACAAGTCAGCTTCTACGATAGGGTTTTGTATACTTGAGTGAATTTCACCTATCGTAGGACTAACATAATAACTCAATGATTTATGATGATTTTCCAAGTTATTATTTTGAATGTTTTCCATTTCCGTTTCTAGTTTATCAAGTCCTTTCTGTTTTTTTATTTTTTTTCTTTTTTTTCTAACTAGGGATCATAAGGCACATGTCCTACAGATATTTTAGTTTGCATACATAACACAACAAATAATATATTAACAATTAAACAAAAGATAATTTCAACACAAGAAAATATTTTCCCAAACACCTTATTTTTCACACAAACAGTTTCTTAACAAATCTTTTTCATACAAAAAACACTTTTTCATACAAAATAACTTTTACGACACTACAATTTTCCAAGTCTAAGACTAAATACTTCAACCAAAATCCTCCTAAAAGTCAACATCAACTGTTACGATCCCCGACAACGGTGCCAAAAACATGATCCCAGATATTTATGCTTACATTTTATTTCCTTTTAATTATATCTCCTTCTTTACAACGACGCCAAAAAGTTGATGCCGATGAAAATGAGAGTTTAATTGATGTTATTATAAAATGAGATTTTACTCAAGTATACGTATCGTTATCAAGTAATATAGTGCTTTCTGATTAAGCCCCGAATATCGATCCCACAAAGATCACACTTAATCACACTAGCTTTCAAGAGAAGTTAAAGTATATAATAACATGCCCTAGCATGGAAATTCGATAAAGGTTTAGTTTTAATTAAATCCTAAAATTAATAGTATAATACTACTTCTAAACTAAAACACTTATTGAAAATCAGAAAAGTGGAGTTTAATATATTAAAAGTACTCTCCCTCATGTAATGAAATTAGTGACATGTGTAAAAGTAAAACAAGTGGCGAGAGAGATTCTGACAAATAGGAGCAAATATATTGTTTACCCTTACTTGGTTATATAAAGAACATAGGATAATTTGATGATTTAAAATTTTATAGATGGGTTAGGCAGGGAAGATACTAGCTTCCACTCTAGAGTTACCTGACCCGACCCACAATAACAAGAGAGAGAGAGAGAGAGAGAAAGAAGAGACACGAGAGAGAGAGAGGCAAGAGAGGCCCTATTTCCTGTAGAAATATCTCCTATTTATAGAGTTCTGAAAATTGCCAAGGGTTGCTTAAGGAACCTCTTCAAAAGTAGTCCACATTCATTGAATCTTCTAAAAACCGACTATGGCGCCTAGGCGCCAGACTCTATGCCCAAAATAGTTGCACCCCTTCACTTTGGTTCACACCTCTTCATGATTTAAACCACTCCAATGTGTCTAGATTCATTGTATCACATGTCCTATATATTAAGAATAACTTCCAGTCTTCTAGAAGGTATAGAAACTACTTAACACCGTCAAAATAACTCCTAAAGTCGTCAAAAATCCGTCCAATAACCGTTTCTGGATGATTCTGGCACCTAGACCTTGATTCTGGGGCCTAGGCCCCTTTTTCTCTTCGTCACTGGTGCCTGGGCGCCGGGTTTGGTGCCTGGGCGCCGGGTTTGGTGCCTAGGAGCCACCCTGTGCGTAGCTCCACTGTTTTGCTCTGTTTTGCTCCGTTTCAACTCCGTTTCGCCCCATTTCAGTAGCGTTGCATTCCTAACATCTTCACCTACAAGATAGATATAAAAAAAACCTTTCTCAAAAGTATAATTTCATCCAAAAATATAAGAGAAATATAAAAGATATTAAGCATTGAAAGACATATCAATTTGTGCCATGTCAGAATTTTCTTTCTTGCTCATTTTGGCTCAGAATTGCATAGTTTTTGGTTCATTTTCTACAAAATCATATTTTTATACTTGAAGAAAAAGATATGCAAAATTCTTTCCTTTATAGTGTAATATCTTTAAAAATGTGCATAAAGTGAGCATGAAATGCACACTAAAAATAGGTACTTTTTAAAGTGGATCAAATTCCCCCAAACTTAAACTTTACTTGTCGTCAAGTAACACTATAATCATGTAAAACCACATAAGCAAATCATGTGTATGAGTTTCTTTAGGAGTTTCTAAAATTTTGTTCTAGAAATGTAGTAGTCTAATTTTGAAAAAATTTTAGTAAATGAGACTAATTTGAAGTTTAGAAATCTCTTAGATGAAAGAGTATGAAAATATGTGTTGCTATCTAATTCAAAAATACTTGTAAATTTTTAAAAATATAGGGGTTAGGTATTTTATTTTCTTTACTTAAAAACCTTTATTAAAAATAATTATATTAACTATATTATATTTTTAAGCTTAAGATTTTCTCAAATCTTATACTTTAAAAAGCTCAGGTGTGAAACCAATTTTTGATTAGGCCCTTTAATCCTCAAGCTTCTCCTTCCTTTTTCACATACTATACTTTTCTTTTCTTTTCTTTTTCTTTTTCTTTTTCTTTTTCTTTTTTCTTTTCTTTCTTCTTGTTTTTTTTAGGCAAGGATTACTATATCTGGATAGGCCTTTAATAATTTTGAATTCTACCCTTCCTTTCCTAAAGCATAAGGTAGAAATATATCTTTTACTTAGAAATATAATAACAGTTTTGAAAATTAATTTTCAATAAAAGAAATTTAAATATTGAGAACAGAAGTATAATCCTTCAATATTTCTAAAAATACAACTTTTCTTACTAAATATGGTTACACAATATTTATCATTTCTTCTCTAAGAAAAATTTAACTTTAAATTTTTCATCACTACTATAAATTTGAACTAAATTTTATTTCTCATTTGTATATTAAAATTTTTATTTCCCTAATATAACTTCATACAGATAATTATTTTTTAGTCAAAAATCAAATTTATTTATAGCATTTTTGAGGACAAACAAAATTTATGTTTTTGAAAATTGTTTTTCATTCCCCCCCAAACTTGAATTTTAAAATAGTTTGTAATTAATGTCATAAAATGTAGGAGGAAGAAAATAAAAGATAAATCTACTAACTACTGCAACATCCTATCAAATTTATATACATGTATAATCAAGATAGAATTATTGTAGAAGAAAGAAAATCTAGCCTAAAACATGCTTGTTATAATATTAAACTTAAATGAAGTATATTAACTTTAAAATATATTTTTCTTCCTACCTTCAAACTTGAATTTTAACATGTATATCATTTAGCACTGAAAATATAAGCAGGAAGAAAATAATTCAAAAATTCTATCTACCACAAATGTTTGTCAAAAAACATCTACAAATATTCATCAGGACATAAAAATTTGCAATAGAAAGTAAATCTAAACTAAAACATGCTAGAATAAAATTAAACTAAAGAAAGGTCTAACAAGCAAGACAAACATTGGCATGGGAATATATTTAAGTGTTCTTCAAATCTCTAAATTGTTGTAACACAAACACAAACACAAACACACAAACTAAAATACCTAGACTCGCAGATTCATAAAGAAATATCAATTGAGGTTAATTTGATCTCCTTTCTACTCACATTTTCCCTCATTACATTCAATTTCTAAAGAAATAAACTACACTAATAATGATAATTTGATAAATAAAAATAGTGTAGTTCATCCAAATGTTGTTCATTAAGCAATTTCATGACCTTACTTAGTGAAAACAAAGTCAGATAAAAGAAGTAATAGATTTGACATGGAGTGGTCCAAGTGTAAAAAACTCTACATGTTTCAAGGTAATGCTCAGCTCCTATTGATAACTGAGTTATAACAGACTCGTCAGCCTGCTACTACCAGAAGTCATATACAAATTTAGTCGAGACCAAGGCATAACCTCACAACATTAATCTATTCTGCACTGAAGAAAACACAAAACAACACATAAACAATCATGACTCGCAAGCACACTGATAACTATGGGTTGCCTCCCATAAAGCGCTTGGTTTTAACGTCGCGGGCCCGACAAATGATTCCTCCTGGATCAAAATTCCAATTAAGTAATCCTCGATCAATCGCCCAATCATTTCCAGATCCAGGGATTCCTATAAAATCCTCAAATTTTAATTTTTCACTCAGATCTTCATTTTCAGTTTGATTTATATCATTGTTCCTCATATTTCTTTCTAGATCCAATATTCTTCTATTGATTTTCTGAATTTGCACAATAATATCATCCTTGAAATTTATAATAAATGGATCTTTATAAGATAATTCAAGCTCTCCCAAATTTTGGATCAGATTCTCTTTAGATAATTCAGATTCTGGATTAGTATCTTCTATGTTACTCTTCTGTTTCAAATTATATTCCAATTTTCCCCTTTATAATTATTAAATGATGGAGAATCTATCATAGTTGAGGAAATAGGTTTTTCTAATTCCTTAAGAATTTCTTCCAATGGTCTTCCAATATCCTTATCCTCTTTCTTAACTCAAAGTTCTTTTGAAATATATCCTCAAATACTCTTCCAAGTCCTAGTTCAATAACTTTATCATGTTCATCATTCAATTCAGGTTTTCTTGTGATTGAGTTGCATCTAAAGATATAAAGACTGGTTGTGTAGATGAATTCCCTAAATAGGTAGGCTTTAAAATTTTATGGGGTACATCCATCTTATGTTCATGACATTTTTCAAAAAAATGGAATTAAAAGTTTACTATTTTTGGTAGCCTCCATCATTTCACACCTCTCCTGAACATACATACAGTCTTCTTTAAATAAAGTTTTTGAATCATCATGAAAATTCATTTCAATCTCATCTATTAACTTACTCTCAAAACTTTCTTGGAAATGATCTTTAGTTAGATAATCAATTTCATCAATCCAAAAACAATCATCGTTTCTCTCAGCTGGATATTTCATAGCCTTTAATACATCAAAAGTTACCTCCCGGTCATTAATATTCATAGTCAACTTTCCTTTTTGCACATCTATCATAGCTTGTCCAGTAACAAGGAAAGGTCTCCCCAAAATAATTGGAATATCTTTATCTTCCTCCATATCTAATACAATAAAGTCTATAGGAAAGATAAACTTATCCACTTTAACAAGCACGTCTTCTATAACTCCTTTTAGATAAGTGATAGATCGATCAGCTAACATAAGGGTTACAGTAGTGGGAGAAATATCGACTAAATCTAACCTTCTAAATATAAATAGAGGCATCACATTAATGCTCACTCCTAAATCACATAAAGCTTTTCCACATAATCTTTCTCCAATTGCACAAGGAATTGTAAAGCTACAAGGATCTTCAAATTTCCGAGAAAAATTTTTCTGAAGTAGTGTGCTGCACTCCTAACTTAGTGCAATTGTTTTGTAATCCCCAAATTTCCTTTTCTTGTTCAATATCTCCTTCATAAACTTTGCATAACTTGGCATCTGTTCCAAAGCTTCAGTGAAAGGAATATTTATCATTAACTTCTTAAGTATTTTTATTAACTTTGAAAATTTCTTATCCAACTCATGCTGTCTAAGTCTTTGAGGAAATGGAGGTGGTGGTCTTTCCAAAATGATTTTAGTTGGAGAAATTAATTTTTCCAGGTCTTTAGAAACATGTTTTTTAGGACTTTTAGTTTCCTTTGTTTCTCTCACAACATCTTTTTCTTTTCTAACTACATCCCCTATCTATCTTCCACCTTTTAATTGGACAGCTTCTACTTGTTCATTATTGTTCTCTTTAGGCTTGATCTCAATGTTTCTAGGAAGTGTTCCTTAGGGTCTATTGCAAAGTGAATTAGCCATTTGTCCCAGTTGATTCTCTATATTTTTAATCGCAACATTTTGACTTTGTAACTGGTTTCCCATTTGCAATACCACTTCTTCCATAGACATCTTCTTATCCTCAAATTTTTTATCATTGTTAGAGTTCGGTGGATATGAAGGACTATAGTATATGTTCCCTTGATTATTCCAACTTCCATTAGGATTCACATGATTATTTGCCTATTTTTGGTTTCCACCATCAATAGTATGATTCCAATTAAATTTAGGATGGTTCTCCCAACACGGGTTGTAAAAGTTAGAATATGGTTTTTTTATGGTATTTACAGCGTCATATGATAAGTTAGAATCAATTATATGCCCTAATGAAATTTCCTCACTGACAGAAGTAAATTGACGCTGGTTCAATCCAAATTGGTCCAACTTCCTTGATATTGCGGCAACCTGAGATGCAAGAATTGTAATCACATCTGTATCATGAACACTGGCTACATTTTTATGATTTACCCTTACAGAGGGCCATTGAAATTCATTTGTAGCCATTTTTTCGATTAATGCATACGCTTCATTAAATGATTTTGACATTAATGAACCACCAGCAGTAGCATCAATTATAGACCTAAGGGATCCTACTAACCCATTATAAAAAGTTTGAATGATTAATCAATCGGGAGAGCCTGATGTGGACACTTTCTTAGGAGTTCCTTAAATCTTTCCCAGGCTTCGTATATTGTTTCTCCTACATATTGACAAAATGAGATAATATCGTTTCTAAGTTTAGTAGTCCTTGAAGGTGGAAAATACATAGCTAGGAATTTCTGAGTTAACTCTTCCCAAATTTTAATAGGCTAATGAGTATAACCATATTTTAGCATTATCCCTTAGTGGGAAAGGAAAAAGCCTTAGCCTAACAGCATCGTCTGACATACCGTTATAACAAAATGTAGCACAAAGTTCTAGAAAAGTAGATAAGTGTAAATAGGGATCCTCCAATGGAGGAACAAGGAGTTCCTCCAAACCGATTGTTCTGCACCAGTTAGCTAATCTCAGGATTTAATTCAAACGAGTTAGTTTCTATGACAGAGTTTTGTATACTTGAGTGAATTTCATCTGTTGTAGGATTTACGTAATCTCTCAATGAAGTATGATGATTTTTCAAGTTATTTTCTTGGAAGTTTTCCATTTCTATTTCTAGTTCTTTGAGTCATTTTTGTATTTTTACTTTTTTAATTTTTTCAAACTCAGGATCATAAAGCATAAGTCTTGCAGATCCTTTGTTTCGCATACATAGCACAACAAACAATACATTAACAATTAAACAAATAATAGATGAAATATATTCAACACAACAAAACATTTTCACGAACACCTTATTTTTCACACTGTTGACCTCATTTTTGATGAGGTCTTCCCTTCTTCTTTTTAGTGCTTAGGATCTAGCCTTAGGCTTTTCCTTTGACTATCTTAGAGGACTAGAATTGGGACCCACATTTTAGAAATTTAAACCACTTCTAAACTCCCCGCAAACTTCACAAACTTGACTATAGACCCCTAATCACCTAGAGGGTTGAAATCAAATGTGGAAGTTTAAAGGATGAGTTCCTATAGGACTCTTTGGCCTTAGGACCGCCCACGGGTGGCCCGAGTCCGGTGAAGGGGCTGACTTACACTACACTTACACACTACATTTCCACACACTTCCTAAAACCACACCCATACCCAACTTAACCTCCCGACTCATGTGGGTGATTCACATGGATGGTCCTTAACCCCTAAGCCCTCGGCTAAGAGGGTTAGGAACAACATAATGAATGCCTCAAATGAGTCCTTTCATGGCTCATATGGACTTGAAATGGTTTCATGGCTCAACCAAAATGATTTCTTTCCACCTAAATTCACCCAATCTCCAATTTCCCAAATTTTCAATTTTTGACCCCCGAGACCCTACACCTATTAAACCTACCCAAAACCCTTGAAATTACCCAAATTTTTGCAAAATTTCCAAATTACCCAAAATTTTCCAAAATCAATCCCAAACATCTCCACATCACTCAAATTGATCATCCATACCCAAAAATACCAAAGATTCCAAAAATACCCCCCAATACCCTCCAAATACCCAAAATACCCTTCTTGGCCTAAAAATCCAAAAATTCAGAAAATTCCCAGAAAATTCCAGAAAATCCCAAATATTCCCAATTTCATTTTGACCAACTACACCATGGGCCAATTTTGTCAATTTACCCTACCTTGTTATGTTCATTCTATCTTGGAGACAGTATAGCCAACATTCTCTCGGATTTAGGAGCCACTGTTTAGACACCCATAAACAGAGAGGTTCTGAGATCCTTTTACCTCATTTCGAGGTGGGGTGGACCCCGATAGGTGTTAGTTTAGGAGTGATTCTTCGGGTCGAGAAGTCTTGCTTAAGACTCTCTTTTCCCTTCCAACTCCGATTCAGATTCCTTACCTTCTCTACACCTTTAAACACTCCGTTCCTAAATAAACAAACCCTTTAATAAGTGATTCCTTTTTTTATAAATACATGAACATGAATGAGTTCGGACTCTTTTCAATTCCTTTCTTTTCGTCTTAAAAGAAAAGTATAATTGGGGCCGACAACCAGAATCTACCCTGCAGAAATGGAAGCCCCAAGGCGGTCTCTCCTTCACCAATGGTGGACCTCGCTGTCTATAAGGATGAGTTGCCCGACAATGGAATCATCCGATTTGGACAAAGGATTCGAAAACCGACGTCGAGATCACCGACGTCTCCTTTTCGCCGATGAACGAAGACATGCGAGAGGCTGAAGAGCCGCGCGGGATTCGACCTTGGAATTCGGCCAAAATTCCCTCCTCTGCCAAAGCATCCGACTAGAGGAATGCACTGTTGCCCGCGGGGAGGATTGTTCTTTCCACCCCCCTTTGGTCTAGTCGTTTCTACACCTGCCCCGACTTTTGCCAAATCGAAGGGAAAGAAATCCGGGGTATGATGGACACATTGCGAGTGGAGATGCAGATCTTCTTGTAAGACCTTCTGTTTTTCGAGATCGGGTCCGGTTCGAGAATTCCGTCACTAACAAAGACCCGGAGAAGAAACGAGAGAAATAGAAGGATAAGCTAAAGAAGCCAGGGGGCTGTGAAATTGCTTTCTTTAGAAGAAATTCAGGCACGGAATATACACCGGTACTGAATACATACCGCTCTTGGGAGGAAGCGGGTTTTCATCCCCTCTCCGCCGCAGAAGATGAAGAAAATATTCGCAAGATTGCTGCCACATTACCACAGCCCGCATATTACAACGATAGCCACAAGAAAGAACTAGAGCTTCCGCCGTTTGCTCGGCGCAGAAGAGCTTTGGTAGAAAAGTTAGCGAAGAAGGAAAACTGCCCGAGTATCGAAATTCTACGGAGGATAGGGCGGGTGCAGTCAAATCCCGTCTTGGGCCCGAATAGAACCCACCATCATGGCAGAAAAGCCAAGTAAGGGGATGAAGGCTAGTCCGCGTGTCGTCTCAGGATTTACAGATTAGGGAGGATACCACCTTCGGCATTTGAGGCGAAGCCCGGACTCGCTCTGGCGACGAAGGATGGTATGGCGTCCCACTGCGGGAGTTGAGATCAAACGGCGGCCCGAGAAAGAAAGTCTCGCCGGGGAGACTTGAATGCGAAAAGTGCTACCGCGATAGAAGGGGACTCGTGAGAAGGGGACCCGGCGGTATCGCACGGCAAACCTTGGCTTTCTGAGAAAGCCCGTAGAAGATACCATGGAAAAGTTGAGAGGCGATATCCGACGGTTGGCAAAAGAAAGAGAGGAAAAGTTCGGAGGCAGATTCGATTCATCGGAATTCATGGGCGACGAATACGCAGAAATCAACATGGTTGAGACACGAGCTTCATCGGCTTCGCGAGGTGCTCTGCGGCGCGAAAAGAGAGGAGCCGAAATGATGAGAAAACTGACTTCGGGGAAAAAGACGACACGGTCCTCAAATGGCGAAAAGGATGGAAGAGATGGCCGTAGCTGCGGCCACTCTCCGGAGTCAAGTACAACCACAAAGGGAAACACCGAAGTCGTTCGCATTGTAGACGGAGGAAAGGGAGATTGCGTCGTCGATGGGGATGATGCATTTTGAAAAGGATACGACACGAAGTATGATTCTGAAAAGGATATCAAGAACTTGGTGGAACGGCGGAGTGCGAGAAGCCTTAGCACAATCGAAGAGCGGGACATCCATTCGGACGGGTAGACCTTACCCGGAAAGGGTCGTATTTGTCACGATACCCGAAAGGCTTCGTACCACCTCTGTTCGAAGACCTTCGGCGGAGGCAGGAACCCCGACGACATATCGCACACTTTCGTGCCGGTTGTTGCAATGCCGGCGGGAGCGATGCATTACTCTTCCGACGATTCGTCAGCGATCTGTCAGGAATCGCCTTCGGCGGGGTATGCGAGTACGAAACGGTTGGTTAAGACATTCTCGAGCTAGAGAACCTCTTCATCGAAGCGATTCGCCGGAGCTCGGCTTACCACATCCTTATAGGTGATTTAGTGGTAAGAAGCGAGAAGCCGAATGAAACTTTGGTGGATTACACATACTCCGATGGAGGAACTTAAGTATGAAGTTTGAACCACAACTGCAAGAACGACATGCGATCGGCATTTCTTTAAAAAGCATCCATGGCCCGATAGCACTTCTCCTCGGGGTTACTATTAAGACTTTCGAGAAGTTGTTAAGCAAGGCCGGAAGCTTGCAGAGGAGGCAAAAGCAATTAAGTTTCACCGACAAGACGGATAAACAAAAGCACATAAAGACTTTTGAAAAGAAATCCGGGATCGTCGCAGCGGTTGACAAAGGCGAGCAGCGATGCAAATACTGCAAGAACGGCATGACAACCACAACGAGAATTACCAGCAACCCCGGCCCAGCTATCAGTCATCTCCGCAATATGAACAACCGCCTCGTCCGCAACGTACATTGAGAGTTTGAGCGAGAATATCCGTTGAGGAATGAAGCGATTACCAAAAATGTTCCGTAGTACGATGAAGACTCCGGATTTCAAGCACGAGCCTAAAAAGACGGAAGGAAGTCAACAAGAAAGGTGATCCCCGCTTTGCCCTACACGAATGCTTGGACACAAAATAGAAGATTGTATTACCTTCAAAAGTTGGCTCAACGACAACTTTGCGGAAAGGGAATATAACGATCCGAAGGAGTACATGAAGGAACCCAGAAAGGAGGTTCCGTCGGTGTCTCGGCCCGATCCCATCATTCCAATAGATCCCTATACGGCTGACGATGGATGGACTACCGCTTGGACGGAGTCTTCGAAAAAGATTTTAGACAGCATCCAAACCGCTTCGGTGCGAGCCAATTCGAGTTTGAAACACGGTAAGCCGATGCTTATCACTTGCGATAGAAGAACCACCTCGACGGAGACAATTGAAGAAAAGAAGAAAATTGACGAAGAAGAAAGGCGAGGCACCTAAGGCTAGACTAGGGGGCACGCTTATCCTAGGATAGTTGTTTCCTATTAAGGAAAAATCCCTCGAACCCTTGACTGCGTATGATTATCTTGCTCACTTCGGTGGGATCGTATAATGATAAGGGTGATGGCGTTGGCTACGTTTTGGTGTTTCTAGATTACGTAACTAACGATAATCCGGATATCGATTTCGATACCAACGACAATTCTCAAATCATACACGATCTCGACAAGCAAAATAATGAAGAAGACATCCATCAAGGAGGAGGCTACGAGAGTTCAGCAAGCAACGAATCTGTCTGGGTTGAGGAGCTCCGATCGCGATAGAGTTAGAGCCTTCGGAACTACGAAGCTAATCCGAGAAGAGCCTGTCATTCCGATTCAAGAAGAGACACCGGCGAGCTCAACAATAGATTTAGAAGAAATTACAGAAGTCAACTTAAGGAGTGGGAAAGTTCTACCTCCGAATGGGTCCGAAAAGACGAAAGGAAAGCAGGTGGTTGTTCGGGAAGAACCAACCCCGGCGAGAAGAAACACCCATTCGAGAAGAAAAGCGAAGGAACATGAAAACAAAGTGGACTACAACGTGCTAGCCCATCTTAGGAAACTACCGGCCAAACTGAGCATCTACGACGCTCTCATCTTATCGAAAGGAGATGAAGCTCGATCGAGCCTTACTTGATCCAGAAATTTGCACAGCTCAAATGGCCGGAGAGTCCTTAGATGAGGTTTGCTAGTTAAAGAACAACGAGGTGTTACCTTCACGGACGACGACCTACTACTTGGAACGATAGTCCTGACGGAACGTTGTACATTTCAGTTACAATCGGAAAATTTACACTCTCCCGAACGTGGTGGATCCGGGAGCATCGATCGATATAATGAATCTTCGAACGCTAGCATACTTGGAAATTGATGCCCGCGAGCTCGAGGCGGACAAATGTTATTAAGAGGATTCAACCGAGAAAGGAGAAAGAGCCCTCGGCTCGATAACGCTAACGATGAAGACCGGTGACTTAAGCGAAGACAACCGCGAAATTTCACATAATTGATTCGAAACATCGTTCGACGCTCTCTTGGGCCGACCATGGATACATGAAAACAGGATGGGTACCATCATCTCTACATCGATGCATCAAGTACTACGTGGAGGGGAACGATGCATCAAAGGTGACTTACAACCATTCCGTACATGAAATTGGAATCCGCGAGGATGCGACTTATTATGCACCACCGAAGAAACGATCTTCTCCGGAGAGATACCATAACAAATGAAGCAAAGAAGTTCAGGACAACGAAGAACTTTGAAGTTCTAGTCAACGATCCTCCACCCTCCCTTACGGCGAGATGGTGAGGGTTTCTCCACAACTCGCATGCGAGGTCGAGGCCGGGGACGAGGTCGTGGTAGAGACGTTGGACGATTGGACGAGAGAAAACCGGCCATCGATGTTGATTGGGAAGATAGTTCGAAGAAGAAAAAGAAATCAAACAAGAAGCAGCGATAATAAGTCGAAGAAGCCGCAATTCGAGATCTCCCTCGAGAAGATGAAAAGGAGAAGAACGAAGAATACAAATCGATTCTTTAGCGATCCTTACGACTACATTTCTTCTGCGGGTCTTTGTTAGTGACGGAATTCTTGAGCTTGGACCCGATCTCGAAAACGAAGGTCTTACGGAAAGATCTTGTACCCTCCACGGTAACGAGTCCATCATAATCTTGGATTTCTTTCCCCTTTGATTTGGCAAAAGTCGGGGCGAGGTGCGAGAAACGACTAGACCGGTGGGGGTAGAAAGCAGTCCTCTGTGGACGTCGGTACTCCTCTTAGTCGGGATCCTTTGCGAGAGGAGGGAATTCTTGGGTTGACCTAAGGTTGAATTCAAGCGGCTCTTCAGCTTCGGGTACCTTGTTCATCGGTGCAAAGAGGGAGACATTGGTGACCTTGACGTTCGTGTTTTCAAATCCTTGTCCAAATCGGATGATTGCATTGTCGGGCAACTCATCCTTATAGACGGCGAGGTCCGGTCCATTGGTGAAAGAAAAATCGGTTTCGGGGCTTCCATTTTCTGCGGGATAGATTCTGGTTGTCAGTCCCAAGTTATGCTTCTTTTCTTTAGGACGAAAAGAAAGGGAATTGAAAAGAGTCCGAACTCATTCATGTTCATGTATTTATAAGAAGGAATCACTTTAAAAAGAATCACTTATTAGAGGGTTTGTTTATTTAGAATGGAGTGTTCAAGGCGTAGAGAAGGTAAGGATTCTGAATCGGAGTTGGAAAGGAAAAGAGTCTTAAGCAAGACTTCTCGACTCGAAGGATCCTCTTTAAACTAGCACTTTATTGAAGTCCCGCCCCACCTCGAAATGAGGTAAAGGATCTCGGAACCTCTCTGTTTATAGGTGTCTAAACGGTGGCTCCTAAATCCAGAGAGAATGTTGGTTATACTTGTTCGAGGTAGAAATGAACACAGTATTCCAACGGAAAGAGGTAGTTTGATCGGGTAGGGACATGGATACGCTACCCAGGTTACTGACGAAGCTGATTAAAATGGAGAGAGGCACTTGATGCACGACGGAGTCGCCGAAGTTGTCGGCGTATTTTTTAGGTTATTGTGTTTTATTTTGAAAAGAGAGTCGCCTACAAAATTGTCGGCGAATTTTAATTTAATTTAAATAAATAATTTGAAAAGTAGTATTTGATTTTGAAAATAATTTTAAATTTGAAAATTTTAAGATATGAAATCAAACTGATCTCACATCTAGAATAGTTTATATAAGCGAGCGCCGCACCACAAACCGTGTATCTATCCCGAAGAATAGACACACTGCTTGATAATGGGGCTCGATTAAATAAACTAGAAGGTTTGTGACATCCGTTTGGTCTGCCGAGCCAACAAGCCGACAAATTCCTCTTTATATGGAAACTATTAAACGGGGTTTATATTACACAGGTTCTTAAAAGTTCCCTATAAGGCGAGCCCACATAGTTAATTACATCTTAAGTGATGGGAATCACCTAAGAAAACTCTCGATAATAATCGATAATTAAATACCCGAGAATTTAAAGTTTAAGTTTTCGGGGTTGAATTTTGGAATTTTATTAGGGAATGGATCAAATTTGGAACATTTTTATTTTTGGGAATTCAAAGGAAGAAAAAGTAGGAGAGATCACGGATTCGAAGCGGACTTCGGTAATCTCCGATTATCCTATTGTTTGGCTTGGATTTAGGAAAGTCCTAATGTTTATTTAATGTTTTAATCTTGCCGATTTAGTTAATTAGGGCTTATATTTATATGATAGAATCATACAAATTGCCTAAAGAAGATATGAGGGGTTTATGTCGTATCGGACGACTACCTCGGAATCCTAAGACCGGTTAGGGGGCTTAATTTGCAATGCAAATGCACAACGGAGAGTTGAGGATTTATGTTGTACTAGAGCGAGCCTCGAAGTCACATGGCTTTGTTATTTAATTCTAGGAAAGTTTTGTTGAAGTAGGTTGGGGATTTGCGACGACGATGGCCGTGTTGCCCACCATGCTCCGAGCTCCTTGTTGTTGTAGAGGTTTTAGTTTTAGAAATCATAAATCGAGAGATGAGAGAAGTGTTGGTTTAGAGAAGTCTTAATTTCCAAGTGTTTTTGTGTGTTTTAATTAAAACAAATCTTAAAGTTGATTATAACGACATAGGTTAAGATCCCACGGTTCCATCCTTCCGGCACCATTATTTTATCGGATTCACTTAGTCCGGATAGATTTGCTAAACTCAAGCCGGAATGAGTTCCACACTTTCATTTAGACCGTGGGAAATCCAGGTTAGCGACACGTAGGTTACATCATCAGAAATTGTTCCCGATCATCCGACAAGACGTTTTAATTTAGTTGTAATTGTAATTTTGTGTTCTGTTTGTGATTAAATTTTTGAGTTGTCTTATATTTTGAAATGTTGTGGAGGTGAATTTTATCTTGTAGTGTCTTTTATTTTAATTTTGGGTTTTAGAGTTTTGGTTTAAATGTCCTAAAGGTGTCGGTTTTCATGCAAGTTTGTTGTTTATCATGCAAGAAAAATAAAGTGCATTTGCAATAAAATAAACTGCAATAAAATAAAAGCGTACACGGAGGTCTTCCGTCATCCAATGCACTTAAAACACATTTAGAATATTTAAGCAAGTTCTAGTAAAGTTTAAGGAAAGGTTTATGGTTTTACCAAATTCAATCTATGGTAGTCGTTTCTACATATTTGTCCCCAGGTTCTTTGTGTTTTTGGTTTGAAGACGATTTTCTTCATCGAAGAACGATTAAGTTGATTGTTAACGCCAAATATCACATACGCTATTGATCTTTAAGAAGAATCTTAAAAACGTCTTTCCCGATATTTACAGGATTGTTTCGAGTCAAATGAATTTAATTGTGTAAATGAATCGATCGTCCGAGGTTTTGAAGTTTTGTTAACTTGCTCGGTGAACTAGGACATTTGAATGTCACATAAGTGAAGTAACATTTCATTTTAATGTTATTTGGGGTTATGATAACTAAAGCTCTAAAGGCAAAATGATATTTAATGATTTGTGATTCGAATTTAGTTCAAATTAATGATTTAAGTTTGGAATAGTGTTCAAGTTATTTTAGATTTATTTCTTCATGTCTTAAGTAGGGTTATTTAATTCAATTTAATTTAATTTAATTTAATTTAATTTAATTTAATTCGGTTTAATTTAGTTTGATTTGATTTAATTTAATTCAATTCAATTTATTTGATTTAATTTCTTAATTTAATTTAATTTAATTTTAATTTAATTGAAATTTTTTTGAAAGAGTTTAATGATTTAATTTTAATTTAATGATTAAGTCTTTTAATATTTTAAATTTGAGTTATCATTTTAATTAAGAGTTGAGTATTAATGAGATGATTAATTTAGGGATTACCAAATTAAAGAATAAATCTCTTCCTAATAATATCCCTATTTTAATAATTCCAATTTTATTATTCTTCGAGTCGATTAATTATTTTAATAAGGTTTATTTTAATTATTTTTAAATTGTTTAGTAGGTTTCTACCCTTTAATTATTTAAATTTCAATCATCCAAATCAGATTAGGATCAGATATTTTACTTGTTAAAGGTACATTAAACCTAAAGTTTTTAATTAAGGGTTAAAATTTTAATTACCATTTTGCCCTTTAAGCCTAATAATTTCATAACTCACTAAATTGAACTCAAATGAACTTGGGGTACATGTGACTTCACTTATGTGTCAATAAAGAACATGAGAGGAGAAAATGTGATTTTTCTGTATTTAATTTATTTATAAAATTATTTTTGTAGAAAATAGAAATTTCCCGAGGAAAATTGATAATATGGCCAGAAAGTTTCTGTGTTAAAAATTGGGGGACATTTCCTAATGACTAGAGGACCACTTGGACAAATTTTGTAATTTTTTGAATTATATTTTATTTATTAGAATTATTTTAAGTTGGAGTATTATTAAATTTAAAAATAAAATAAATGTTGAAAAATAAATTTTATAATTTTTAAAATTCTCTCTGATATCAAGGATTCCCAGAGAACCAAACTTTACAATTTTCTGATTTTCCTTGATTTATTATAATTATTTTGGTGAAAATGCTAGAAAATACATTTTTTAATTTTAAAATTACCCTTGAGCTTTAAAAATTAATATCTCACTAAATAGACCTAGGAAAAATATGGGACTTGTTCCTAAGTGATTAAAATTCAAAATATGACATTTTGGTGAATTTTATTATTTTTGTGATTTTATTATTTTTTAATTATTAAAAATATTAAAATAATATTAAAATCAACTTTTAGAAAATTGAAATTTTAATTTCTTAAACTCCTGATATCAGAGAGACTCCAAAACAATTTGGTGAATTTTTGAAAGATATTTTGAAAGTTATGAATTTTTAAAGTTTAAAATGACTAAATGGCTTAATTAACCGATTAATTAGGGCTAACGTGCGATCAATATAAGTTTTTGATGGGTTCCTGCGATCCTAAAGTTCAGTGGAGAATTGATTTCAAGTCAATTTGATCTATGGTTAACTCTAATTAATTAGAAACTATTTTGGGTGTTTAAGCGATTAGGGTTGTCTAAGTGAATTAACTTTCAAATCTATTTTTCTGGGTTCTCTGGTCATGGGAACATCACCAAAATTTTCCTAAAATTTATTTCACAACATGCTGATTTTTGGAATTAAAATACTTAAAATAACGCGTACGTTTTGAAAATCGATAAACTTTTTTTTTTTTTTAGCGGATGGCCTCGACTTTGGAAAATTCGGGGAATGTTCCCGGAATTCGGAAGACTAACTTTCCCCATGGTCTCATGCCATGGTGGTGTATGAATGCATGGAGAATTAAATGTATACGAAAGTAAAATAAATTACTAAAAATAAAATGCGAATGAAAATTGAATGATTTAACTTGCGTTATTCTCATAATTGTTTGAGCGAGAGGGTATTTTTATTTTTATTTTTGTAGTTTTTTTTTACACGAAGTTATGAATTTTCAAGTTTAGGGAATTAAATAAATAGAAAATACCCCTAATTTTCTATTTATCCACGCGACGCCGCGTCGACCTCGGCAGCTCCGAATGCACACGCGGCGCGCTCATTTGACGCCGCCATGCGAGTCGGCCCGGCCCGGGCCGCGGTTCTCGTGCCGTCTCCTGGTCCGACGCCATGCGAGCCCGTCCGTCCGCGCGTGTATTAAATGGACGGCATCCGTTCATCGTCCCCAGTGTCCTCGCCCGAAGAGCCGTCCACTAAATCCTTAATATCTCGCTCGATACTCGATGGATTTTCATGTTCTTATGCCTCATGGATTCGTCTTGAAGAGACGAACACATCTATACGGTTATCATGCATTGAAATTAAAGCATTTGAAATGGAGAATCTCCGGAAGCTCGGGATGAAGGGTGCTCATGCCTTGGCCTGCGAGAGGTGACCTCGATCAGAGATGCTTGGCGCGTTCGTTGGAGATGCGGGGAGGTAGGGATGAAGCACGGGATGTGGTCGCTAGGTGTGATTTCCACAAGGCGTCACAACCTTTGAATGCTGGAGACAAGCGGGTGACACGGAGATGGGGCTTGCGGTGGACACCTTCCCTTGGTCGCGTGCGGGTGTGGGACCAATCAATTTGGGGATTGATTACTTTGTGGAAGAAGTGTCACAGTTTGGGTGAGGGAAATTTCGACTCTGAAATTGAGCTCACGAAGAAGAAATGGCGGGGGGATCTCTTGGGGATAAAGTGCTGTGTGTGGGGGAGAAGTCTGGAACAATTTTGGCAGAGTTTCGATGGGTACGGTTCGGCACTTCTCATGGCCGAGAAGGTGAGGGTTTAAATAGGAGAGGCTGGAGGGCCTCCTAGGGGGAGATTAGGGCTTGGGATCGAGTGCTCTTGGCATGTGAAGAACGGCCATGGTGGCCATTTGGAGTGGGGCGGCTCGGCAAGGGAGAATTTCCAAAGTTTGGCTTCTCCCGAGTTTCGGGCATGGTGTTTTCCGGCGGCGGGTGGCCGGCCGGCCAGGCGTGGGTCACTTCCCTCGAGGTCGGGTGGGTCGGGGGGCCGGGACTTGGTCTGTCAGTCAGCAAATGCCATGTGTAAAAGGCTTGGATTAGAATGGAATGGGAGAGAGCTTATTTTGGCTCAAATTGGTCAACCCCTCCACTTGGGCTAGGTGCACCACCCAAGGCTTGGTTTTGGGCGGGGAAAAGTGATGGCTCGGCTTAATCGGGGAATGGTCACCGTCAAGTACGATTAAGCTTAAGCAAGATTTAGTGGAATCATGGGAGTGGTTAATCACCTTTAGGAATTAAGGAAAGAGTCTCCTCCTTTTGCCCCGAAATGGCATGGTGACATGTAAAGAGGCTCTCATGGCTTGCATATGGCTTGTGCATGGCTCCATGGCTCCATTTGGCTTGGGAAAAGGTTGGAATTCGATTTCATAAAAATGGGTTTAAGAATTTTGGATATTTTGGTGTGAATTTGTATGGGGCTTGATTTGGAATTGTTTGATGATGGAATTATAACTTAGGGAATGGCTTTGATTAAATGGATGGCAAATGGAAATGTCATGTGGGCTTTGAGAAGACCCCGAGTGGGCTTTTGTATTTGGTGGAAATGGGCTTTTAGGGAGGTTTAAGGGAAATGGGCTTTTAAATTTAAAATGGATTTTAGGATGGGCATTTGGGTAAAAGATTTTTGTGAAAGGCCTTGTCAAATAAATGTCATAATTGGTTTATGGATGTTCTATGAAGGGTTTGGAGTCAATTTGGTGTGATTTGGAGTTGAATTGGTTTGAATTTGGGTTTATTTGGTAAGTGGGCCTATATGGGTCCAAGTGGGCCAGATTGGGCCAATGTTGGGCTAGGGTTGAAATTGATGTAAAATAAATGTTGAGAAATGTTTATGGGAGTGTTTCAAGAAGGTTTTGGCTTTGGTTGGGTTTTGATCTTGAGGTTTGGGCCTATTTGGGTTAGGTTTGGGTTTAGGTCAAGAGTGGGCTTTTTGATTTTGGGTTAATTTGAGTGGGGTTTAGGTCCAAATTTTAAGGCAAATCATGTTAGTGTTTTGTTTATGGGGATGTTAAGAGGTTTGGAAAAGATTTGGGGTTGGTGGAATGGTGGGTGAGTTTGGGTTAGGTTTGGGTCGTAGGCCAAATTGGGCTTTAAGGCCAAAGTGAAATTGGATCACAATGCCACTCAAATTGGGCTTGGATTGGGTCTAGATTGGTGTTTGGGATGTTGAATTGAAGTTTTAGAATTGAATTGGACCAGAATTTGG
The DNA here is from genome assembly GCA_022702705.1 of Papilionanthe hookeriana x Papilionanthe teres. Classification (NCBI taxonomy): domain Eukaryota; kingdom Viridiplantae; phylum Streptophyta; class Magnoliopsida; order Asparagales; family Orchidaceae; genus Papilionanthe; species Papilionanthe hookeriana x Papilionanthe teres. The sequence continues at coordinate 49,916,301 of CM040433.1, read as the reverse complement.
AGTCAATTGGGTAGGTTTGGTTTGACATTGGGTTTACTTTGGGTTAAAATGGGTCAAATTGGGGGTGTTGACAAAAGTGGGGTAAATTGACAAAATTGGCCCATGGTGTAGTTGAACAAAATGAAATTGGGAATATTTGGGATTTTCTGGAATTTTCTGGGAATTTTCACAGATTTTTGGATTTTGGGTGTAAAGGGTATTTTGGGTATTTGGAAGGTATTGGGGGGTATTTTGGAATTTTGATATATTTTTGGATATGGATGATCAGTTTGAGTGTGGGAATGTTTGGGATTGATTTTGGAGGAATTTTGGAGTAATTTGGAAACTTTTTGAGAAATTTGGGCTATTCGGGGCTTTGGGTAGGTTGGCGGGTGTTGGGTCCGGGAAGTCAAAAATCGAAAATTTGGAAAATTGAAGATTGGGTGGATGTAAGTGAAATGAAATCATTTTGTTGAGCCATGAAGCCATATCAAGCCCACATGAGCCATGAAGGGACTCATTTGAGGCATTCAACATGTTGTTCACAACCCTCTTAGCCGGGGCTTAGGGGTTAAGGACCATCCATGTGAATCACCTACATGAGTCGGGGAAGTAAGTTGGGTAAAGGTGTGTTTTAGGAGGTGTGTGAAAGTGTAGTGCATAGGTGGAGTGTATGTGTAAGTCAGCCCTTTACCGGACCGGGCCGCGGGCGATCTAAGGCGAAGAGTCACATAGGAACTCATCCCTTTAAACTTCCACATTTGATTTCAACCCTCACAGGTGATTAGGGGTCTATAGTCGAGTTTGTGGAGTTTGCGGGGAGTTAAGAAGTGGTTTGAATTTCTAAAAGGTGGGTCCCGATTCTAGTCCTCTAAGATAGTCGAAAAGGAAAAGCCTAAGGCTAGATCTAAGTACTAAAGAGAAGAAGAGAAGACCTCGCCAATGAGGTCAACGATAGACCCCGATAAGGTGTGAGTAGTCGATGGAGCACACCGCGCGTATTGGTGTTGACGAAACGATCAACAAAACAAACACGGATGTCAAGTAACAAACTTGGGACAAAGTAGAGAAGCTTGGGCGGGGAGTGTCCAGTATATCTACGGGACGGAGATTCTTGAACTCTCGGTAAGGGAAAGGAAAGGAGGTGAATCTGAATCACATGATTTGGGAGAATTTCGATTTAGATTTTATTTTATTTCATGTTCAAGTCACGATGCGTGAGTTTAGATTTCAATTTGGAGTTTTAATTTAGATTGAAGTTTGTCGAATTAATTTGAAGGAATTTGATTTTGAAATGAAAATTGGAATTTTGAAGTTTTAGATGTAACATCTTGACGAAGAAGATTGAATCGATTAGATCGGTCATTACAATGAGAAGATCTCGAGTAATGTGGTATTGGATGTAAATCCTTAACCTCGAGAGTTTTGATTTGATGTATTTCGGTCTTGATAGGAAAAGAACCTAAAGCGATTACGGTCTTGGATGTAAAATCCTCGACCCAAAAGTTTGAATTTGATGTATTTCGGTGCGGTAGGAAGAGAATCTCGCGGTGCGGTCTTGGATGTGTAAAATCCTTGACCCAAAAGTTTGAATTTGATGTATTTCGGTGCAATAGGAAGAGAATCCTAAAGCGGTGCGGTCTTGGATGTAAAATCTCGACCCCAGTTTGAATTTGATGTATTTCGGTGCAATAGGAAAGGGCTCTAGAGCGGTGCGGTCTTGGATGTAAAATCCTCGACCCAAGAGTTTGAATTGATGTATTTCAGTGCAGTAGGAAAGAAGAATCCTAAAGCAGTGCAGTCTTGGATGTAAAATCCTCGACCCCGAAAGTTTGAATTTGATGTATTTCGGTGCGGTAGGAAGAGAATCCTAAAGCCGAGTGCGGTCTTGGATGTAAATCCTCGACCCAAAAGTTTGAATTGATGTATTTCGAGTGCAATAGGAAGAGAATCTAAAGCAGTGCGATCTTGGATGTAAATCCTCGACCCCGAGAGTTTGAATTTGATGTATTTCGGTGCGGTAGGAAGAGAATCCTAAAGCCGGTGCGGTCTTGGATGTAAAATCCTCGACCCAAAAGTTTGAATTTGATGTATTTCGGTGCAGTAGGAGAATCCTAGAAGCGTGCGGTCTTGGATGTAAAATCCTCGACCCAAAGGTTGATTTTGATGTATTTCGGTCTGATAGGGAAAAAAATCCTAAAGCGATGCGATCTTGGATGTAAAATCCTCGACCCAAAAGTTTGAATTTGATGTATTTCGGTGCAATAGGAAGAGAATCCTAAAGCGATGCGGTCTTGGATGTAAAATCCTCGACACGAAAGTTTGAATTTGATGTATTTCGGTGCGATGGGAAAAGAATCCTAAGCGGTGCGGTCTTGGATGTAAATCCTCGACCCGAAAGGTTTGAATTTGATGTATTTCAGTGCGGTAGGAAAAGAATCCTAAAACGAGTGCGGTCTTGGATGTAAAATCCTCGACCCAAAAGTTTGAATTTGATGTATTTCGGTGCGGTAGGAAAAGAATCCTAAAGCGGTCTTAGGTCTTGGATGTAAAATCCTCGACCCAGAAAGGTTTGAATTTGATGTGAGGTTTGATGTGAGATCTGGAAAGACCTAATTTGAGATTTGAAATTTGAGGCGAGATTTGAAATTTGGAAAGATTGAATTTGAGATTTGAAATTTGGTAAGATTTGAAATTTGGAAAAGATTGAATTTGAATTTTGATATTTGAAATGATGAGTTTGAACTCGGTTGAAATTTGATTTAAGATTTGATTTGAAATTTGGAAGATGAAATTTGAAGTTTGATCGAATTGGATTCGAAATTTGATTGAGAATTTGATTTAACATTCTTGTTGATTTTGTTTATCCTTTAATGATTCAAATTTTATTTTGTTGTTTATTTAATGTTCATGTGAATTTGGTGTTTGTCATTTTTTAGATTTTTTTTTTTTTTTTTTTAGAAAGTTTTCTTTTATCTTTTTTTTTGTTTTATTTCTTTTGTTCTTTGTTCGAAGTTCATTTAACTTTAACGGCGTTTCCAAATCAATTTGCCTGAAAGAGGTGAAGGCCAAAAATGTGACATGGTCACTTTTATTCCAATCATCTTGAAGATACATCGTCTGACTTGATGCGGAATATATTTGTCTGATCCGTATGGGCCTTCAGAAAGCAGTTTGTGTATGATCTTTGTCGATCCATCTTAAAGAAGCATACGTCAAAAGTCCATGTACGAATAGTGAGATACATGGTCAATAACATCACCTTCCAAGCCATCCTTGGCAAGGATGCCGTATGGATGTACATTGGAGGTGTGATATTTTCCATGTAACTCACGGCTCGTAAATGGGAGGCTCTGCAGCTCGGTCACATTTGAAATGGTAAGGTATCTTTCTGTCGTCCATCCTTCGAACGTAAGCGAAATCCTCTTCTTGTAGTACTCTGGTATGCAATGCTTGGCGATATCTGCTCCGTTGCTTCAGTATCATGGCAGCGGAACCTACCGGTAGTGGTATCTTTGCGGCCCTCGGAACTCACTGAGCCTGTTATCCACGGAGGTCGATCCGAACATGATGTTACACTCGCTCGGAAAAGGAAGCATGCGAAAGGTCGACAAAGTCATGGTGATCGATGTGTGGGGGTATACGGTCACTTACACGTTTGTAGATATTGATGATGCAGTATTGGGTATGCGGTACGCACAGCGTGCCACTCCATGTTATCAATCTCTTTACCATTCTCTTGATGGTGATGGCATCGGGTCCACTTGCCCGTGACGGAGTATTCCCGGCGGGTTTCCCTTCTGTCCTCGGCAAAGTTGTAACAGCATCCACATTGTATTGTGATTCTTCCTTTCCACAGCATCCATCTCCGGGGTTCGAGTATGTGTTTTCCCTTAGGCGGCACACTCGGCCAGTCTTTTCAAATCCCGGATGCAATCCACGATTTGCGCTGCTGCTCATACTCTGAGAATATTCACGTATGTAATTCGAGGCCCTCGAGTATATTGATTCTTCTGCCTCTAATCCTTTCCAAAGTATTCAAAGGTTTTCTTTTCAACATTTTGCATTCTCTCCAGAAGCTCGTATTCCGGAATGATGCAGATGGCGAGAGCTGGTGACGTATTTGGGATATAAGGTTCGATCCTTCACGTTCTCCTGCATACCTCGGCTCCTCGGGGATGATGTCTATCGAGACATCCCCGGGGTTGCTTACGCAGCAAGGTCATGCATCATGGTGGTTCTATCCGGTGGCGTGGTAGCCTTCTTTTCTTCGGTCTTTGTGAGATTTCTACGGGTTCTTTACGTAAATGCAAGGTAGCCTCCTTTCTTAAGTTCTTGGTGAGCCGGTGTCCTTGAAGTGTATGCTGCTGACATTACTTGTTGCCTCGTCGTGGCGATCCGCAGCTAGTTTTGTCAACATCTTACGGATACGGCGATTCTTATTTCTTCGTTGCGTTGCGTGAGAGTAGCTCTCCGAACTTCTTGAATCTCTGTGGGCGCGGCAAACCAGCTGCCCTCTGGCATGGGCTACGGACTTCATTTTCTTATCTTCTTCGTATTTGTCTTTCTTTTCTTGTTCTTCAGGATTGGTGGCTTGGGCCACCCATTCATCACTGTATGTCAGGCAGTTCTTCTCGGTCAACCCGGGACCCAGTCACTTTCCTCATCTTGTAGGCCTCTTGGTGCGAAATGCGAGTCAATCTCGATTATCGCTCCATCTTTCACCCTCTTTTCATCAAGTGCAAGGCTTACGCCATTCTTAAGTTCAAGACCGAGCCGCCCGCTCGACATTTCCCTGCGAAGAGACAAGGAAAAGGATCGGGGGCTGTACTAAGAACAAGAACATCAAGAAAATGTTTATTAAAGACATCTTGTTTTATTGTATTTTTTATATTTTCAAACTTAACGGGAATGAAGTGGGATAAGATCAGGTAAGAGATTTTGATTTGGAAAAGAAAACAAGGAAGATTTTATTATCAGGATTTTATTTATTTTGGCACATTTTGTTATTTTTGGGTTCGGACCCATTCATAAGTAATCATTCACCCGTGCTTCTAAGGATGGAAAGTTCATTCCTTCGAAACATCGGGTAAGCGTAGTACTTTTTCAAGTATAGATCCATTGATCGGAAACATATGTCGTTCTCCTTGGCAATTCACTGGGCGGTAGGAGCCTCCTGAGTAGGCCGCACCATTCTGAAATGGTCCTTCCCAGTGGGTTCGAATTTTCCTCTATCTTGCGGTGTGCGAGAATAGGTCTTTGAGAACGAGAACTAAATCACCAACTTTGAAGGTTCTTGGGCGGACCGGATCATGAGCCTGAATCATCTTAGCTTAGTATAATTCTAAATTCTGTTGCGCGCAGTCTTTTCCCTTCAGGCTTTCTAATTCTTCGAGTCGTAATTTGGCGTTCTCTTCTGTTGTGATTTTATTTGCAACGTGCAATTCTGAGTGAAGGGAAGTGAACCTCTAAAGGTAACTCTTGCCTCGGACCCGCACACCGGAAGCGTAAGGTGTAGCTTGCGTGCAGGGATTACGAAGGTTGTCGGTAGGCTTGTAAGGCTTCTAACAACTCGTGCCAATTTCTCTTATTGTCGTCTAACGTCTTCTTTAAAATTTGAACGAGTTTTATTAAAAGCCTGCGTCACAGGCCGTTTGCTCTTGGGTAGTAAATTGTTGAATATCGTAGGTCGATTCCGTGTCTCACGACAAAATTGTTGATTTGTGTGCTTACGAATGCGACCCATTATACCGAGATGATCCTGCGCGGCACCCCGAAACGGTAAACAACTTGGTTCTTGAAAAATTTTAGTACGTGATGTGCTTTCACTTCTCTTAGTGGGACTGCCTGCGCCCGCTTGGAAAAGTAATCTGTAGGCTGAGAATGAGCGATGTCCTTTTGACGATGGTGGTTGTTGGACCAACTATATCCGTGCCCCAACATTCAAATGGCCGCGATGCAGGCGTCGGATGTAGCACATTTGGAGGGTTGGTGTAATAAAATTCCCTCCGTGCACTTGGCCTTTGGTGACAGCTCTTGGCGATTTTCATGCGGTCGGTCATCATTGAGGGGCCGGTAGTACCCTAGTCTTTTTAATTTTCATTTTCATCTTTGGACCCGGCGGTGAGCGCCGCGAGTCACGAATGCACCTCCTTAACAATTTCACGAGCTTCGGACCCACTTGGGCACCTTAGCCACATTTGATCAAAAGACCTTCGTATAACGTATTGTTGCTAATCGTAGGACGAGGGATTCTTTTCTTGATACGATGGACTAGCGACACATCGTGCGGTAGTTTCCTGTTTGCAAGTAATGCAGTAATGGTTGTCGCCGATCTTCGTGTTTTACGTCAACTGTTAACGATTGATCCTTTTTCTTTTTCTGATTTGTGTATCGTATCTATCGAAATTTGTGATAGGACACGGCGTCCGTGACTGACACTTCCAGCGATTCATCTTGCAAACGGAGCCAAATTCTTTGCGAGACGGGCTAGCGCATCCGCTAGAGCGTTTCTTTTACGGGAATTTTGTAAATTGTCACATTCGGAATCTGTTCCAACTTAATTTGTATATCTTTTGGAAGTATTGCTCGAGTCTTGGTTTTAAAATTCTGTATTGTCGGCGATCTGTGAATGATTAAGCATGAATCTCCGTAGATGTTGATGTCTGTTATCCCCATTTGAATGGTTAATTCCGATCCGTTATGAGGGCTTCGTATTCTGCTTCGTTGTTTGTACATGGTTCTGTCGAGTGGTAGGAGTATCTTAACATCCCCCGCTCGGTGTTATAAAGAATTGAGTCGATTCCTGCCTTACGGGCACTATCACTTGCGATTCTTCGTCTTTGTGCGGCGAAGTGCTCCGTCGAAATATAATTCCCAACGTCGATCATCGAGGTCTTCTAGATTCATTATTTGTTCATCGGCGAGATCGTCATTGAGAGGAGATTGCGACGAGGGTGTGCGCAAGGAAGTACGCTAAGGCTTGTCCCTTTACGGCACGAAGAGGCACGAAAGTTATATCGAATTGCAATAATATCATTGACCATACGGCAAGTCTGTAGGAAGCGTTGGACGAGTCATCGAAGTGACACGATGGATTGACCGAGATTAGGTTGACCTTATGAGAAAGCATGCGCAATGCACGAGCTTTTGAGCGGCGAAGATCGGGCCCGAACAATGCTTTTCAATTGCGGGATACGCCTTATTTCCGTCGGCGAGTAAACGACGACTTAAGTAATAAAGAGCATTTTCTTTACCCTCATCATTGACACAGTGCAATAAGGACTCAGGGAGTCGTCTAAAGCAGCGGTATAAAGTATTAGCGGTATACACGAGGCCAGAGTGCTAAAGAGGTGTCATTAAATATTGTTTAATGTCTTCGAAGGCCCTCTGGCATTTCTCTTCCCGAATAAATTTGGCGTCCTTTTTAACTAGTGCGAGAAAGTGACACCTCGACGAGGTTTGAGATAAAGCGTCGAAGATATGCCGGCTTCCTTGAAAAGATCGTAGTTGTTTTAAGGTTTTGGGAGGCGGCATTTTCTAAGATAGCTTTAATCTTTTCCGGATCGATTTCGATTCCACGATGTCGGACAACGAATCTAAAATTTCCGGAGGTGACGCCGAAGAAACCATTTTAAGGATTCATCTTAAGGTTAAATTGTCTTAATCGTTCGAAAACAATTCTCGAATCATACGAAATTAGTTTGTCCTTTACTTTGCTTTTGATGACCACATCGTCCGCGTAAGCATTCGACTTGATTATGGATGAGATCATCAAAAATTCTTGTCATTAACTCCTTTGGTAGGTTGCTCACTGCGTTCTTGATCCGAATGGCATCCATTTGTGTAGCAAAACACTCGATCGGAGTTCGAATCTTTGTAAGCTTTTCGTCTTCTGGAGCCATTTTTTATCTGGTTGTATCACGAAGATCCATCCATGAATGAGAATATTTCGTGTGTTGAAGCGATGTCGATCATTAATTAAGGATCGGTAGAGGAAATTCATCTTTTGGACATGCTTTGTTTAAATCTGCGAAATCCACAAATTCGATCGACATTCTTCTTCTGGCGGTACCCGTTGGCTAACCAAGTCGGGTATTGTTCTTCTTCACGGACAAATTTAGCGTCACATTAGCTTTTTGCTTAATATGACTTGTTGTTCGATTTCTAGACGCATTCTTAAAGGACCTTGTCGGCTGGGCAATGCAAGGTCCACTCTAGTTTATGGGCTGCGACCTGCGGGAGCTAAACAGCATCTCTCATCGTAGCTCCGAGCAAAGCCGGTCTTTGAATTGATGTACTTGATTATTTCTTTGGAGTCTTCTTTATTGAGTAAAGAAATTATGAAAGGTAGGTCTAGGCTCTTCGCTAGTACCTAAGTTAACTTATTAACTCATCCCCATTGTAGATTTGATTTCTTCTTCGAATTACGGTGGAGCGTCTCCGATTTGTAAATCTTCGAGTTCGTCGTAGTTTCCATACAGTTTTCATTAGATTCGCGAGGAGGTGATAACCGAAGCAAAATTCAGTATCATCGGCGAGTCTACGTAACGAATCCGAGACCATGCTTTGAGTTGGGTGGACGGCGAATTCCATAAATTTTCAAAACGTTGTGATTGACCTTTTGTCCTTTGTCGAGGTAAGAAACCACGTTGAATTAGAATTTTGAACACGGGGGGAGTACCACTCGAAAAGCGAATTCCATTAATTACGATGAAGTAGCATCTTAGTGTACATTATTTTCAGTTTTTGGAGGAAGAAGCACCACGGTAGAATTTGATTGGTTTTGCACCACCGCTACGTATCTCTTTGACCTCCATACCCTCGATCTTATTAGAATGGATCGGGGTCGGGGGTCATAGTATGTACATAGTGGTTAAATCTTCTCGTACATCGATTTATATTCTTGATTTCTTTCATCTTGATAGGGATTTTGAATTGCGGCTTCTTTCGGCGCCTTCGCTGCTTCTTGTTTGATTTCTTTTTCTTCTTTAGAACTATCTTCCCAATCGACTTTAATGGTTGGTTTCCTCTGTCAATTGTCCTAACGTCTCTACCACGACCTCGTCCCCGGCCTCGACCTCGGATGCGAGTTGTGGAGAAACCTTCACCATCTCGCCGTAAGGGAGTGGTGAGTGGTTGTTGGACTAGAACTTCGGGTTTCTTCGTTGTCACCGAACTTTCTTTTTGCTTCGTTTGTTATGGTATCTCGGAGAAGATCGTTTTCTTCGGCGGTGCATAATAAGCTGCATCCTCGTGGTTGTTCATGTACGGAGAATGGTTGTAAGTCACCTTTGATGCAACTGTTCCCTCCATCGTAGTACTTCGGTACGCGATGTAGAGATGATGGTGCCATCCTGTTTTCATGTATCCATGGTCGGCCCGATGGCGTTGAACGACGTTTCGAATCAATTATGTGAAATTTCGCGGTTGTCTTTGCTAGGTCACCGGTCTTCATCAGTAGCGTTATTAGGCCGAGGGCTCTTTCTCCTTTCTGGTTGAATCCTCTTAATAACATTTTGTCCGCCTCGAGCTCGCAGGCCTTGATTTCCCGAGTATCTTTAGCGTTCGAAGATTCATTATGATTGATGCTCTGGATCCACCAATACTGCGGAGAGTGTAAATCTTCCGATTGTAACTGAAATAGCCTGTAGATAGGTTGTGATCTGTTGTTCCAGTAGTAGGTCGTCGTCTGTGAAGGTAACACCTCGGCTTGTTCCTTTAACGAGCAAACCTCATGCAGGACTCTCCGGCCATTTGAGCCATGAAATTCACGGATCAAGTAAGGCCTTCGTCGAGCTTCTCTCATCTCCTTTGATAAGATGAGAGCGTCGTGAATCTCCAGTTTGGTGGTAGCTTCTTTAAGATGGGCTAGCACGTTGCCAATCCCTTTGTCTCTGCTTCTTCTCGAATGGGTATTTCTTCTTGAGGTTGGTTCTTCACGAACAACCACACGCTTCCCTTTGTCTTTTGGACCCATTCTCGGAGGTAGAACTTTTCCTCCTTAAGTTGACTTCTGTAATTTCCTACGAATCTATTCGTGAGCTTGCGGTGTCTTTCGCAGAATCGAATGACGGGCTCTTCCAGTTAGCTTGATCGAAGGCTCCTAACTGTCATTGATAGACTCCTCGAAACTCGCGGAGATAGATTCGTTTGCTTGTTGAACTCTTGTAGCCTCCTTGATGGATGTCTTCTTAGATTTATTTTGCTTGTCGAGATAGTGTATGATTTGAGAATTGTCGTTGGTATCGAAATCGATATCCGGATTATCGTTAGTTACGTAATCGTTAGAAACGGTCGAAAACGTAGCCAACGCCATCACCCTTATACGTATATGATCCCACCGAAGTGAGCAGATAATCATACGAGTCGAGGTTCGAGGGGATTTCTCCCCCGAATCGGAAGCAATGGTATCTAGGATAAAAGCGGCCCTAGTCTAGCCTTAGGTGCCTCGATCTTCTCTTCTTCGTCAATTTTCTTCTTCTCTTGAATCGTCTCTTGTTGAGGTGGTTCTTCCATCGCAAGTGATAGTACCGGCTTAACGAGTTTCAAACTCTGAATTGAAGCTCGTACCGAAGCGGTTTGGATCTTTATCTAAAATCTTTTCGAAGACCTCGTCCAAGCGGTAGTCCATCCATCGTCGGTCGTATAGGGATGCATCGGAATGATGGGATCGATCGAGACAACATTGACGGAACCTCCTTTAAGAGGTTCCTTCATGTACTCCTTCGGGATCGTTATATTCCTTTTCCGCAGGTTGTCATTGAGCTGACTTTTGAAGGTAATGCAATCTTATTTTGTGTCGAAGCATTTGATATGACTTCATGGCTCAACCAAAATGATTTCATTCCACTTATATTGACCCAATCTTCAATTTTCCAAATTTTCAATTTTCCAAATTTTCAATTTTTGACCCCCGGGACCTTACACCCGCCTAGCCTACCCAAAACCCTTGAAACTACCCAAAATTCCTCAAAATCACCTAAATTACCCAAAATTCCTCAAAATAAATCTCAAACATTTCCACATTACTCAAATTGATCACTCATAGCCAAAAATACCAAAAATTCCAAAAATATCTCCCAATACCCTCCAAATACCCAAAATACCCCTCTTGACCCAAAAATCCAAAAATTCAGAAAATTCCCAAAAAATCCCAAAAAATCCCATATATTCCCAATTTCATTTTGTTCAACTACACCATGGGCCAATTTTGTCAATTTACCCCACTTTTATCAAAACCCCCAATTTGACCCATTTTAACCCAAAGTGAACCCAATGTCAAACCAAACCTACCCAATTGACCCAAATTTTGGTACAATTCAATTATAAACTTCAATTCAACATTATTAACACCAATCTAGACCAAATCTAAGTCCAATTTGATTGACATTTGGATCCAATTTCACTTTTCGCCTTAAAGCCCAATTTGGACCCATAACCCAAACCTAACCCAAACTCACCCAATTCAACTCTAATTAACCCCAAATCTTTCCTAAACCTTCCTTAACATCCCTACAAACAAAACCTTAACATGATTTGCCCAAAATTTGGACCCAAACCCCACTCAAATTCAACCCAAAATCAAAAAGCCCAATTTTGACCTAAACCCAAACCTAACTCAAATAAGCCCAAACCCCAAAATCAAAACCCAACCAAAGCCAAAACATCTTTGAAACACTCCCATAAACATTTCTCAATGTTTATTTTACATCAATTTCAACCCTAGCCCAACATTGGCCCAAATTAGCCCAATTTGACCTATAATTGGCCCATCCACCAAACTAACCCAAATTCAACCCAATTCAAACCCAAATCACTCCCAATTTGCTTCAAATCACTCATGACACATCTATGAACTAAACACAACAATGTTTGGCCCAATACTTCACAAAATTCCCATCCATAAATTTATTTTTAAACCAAAAGCCCACTTTCTTAAACCTTCCTAAAAGCCCAAATTTTATGTTAAAGCCCATATGACAATTGCTCTACATCACACCCTTAATTAAAATCAATCCCTAAATTTCAAAAAACTCATCATGAAGCCATTCCAAATTAAGCCCCATTCAAATTCCCATCAAAATACCAAAATTTTCTTAAATCCATTTCCATGAAATTGACTTAACTTTTCCCAAGCCAAAGATGAGCCATGAAGCCATGCATGAGCCACATGGAAGCCATGAGAGCCTCTTTACATGTCACCATGCCATTTTGGGCAAAAGGAGGAGACTCTTTCCTTAATTCCTAAAGGTGATTAACCACTCCCATGATTCCACTAAACCTTGCTTAAGCTTAATTGTACACGGATGGTGACCCTTCCCCACCGATTAGCCGACCTAAATCACTTTCCCTTCGACCTAAACCAAGCCTTGGGTGGTGCACCTAGCCCAAAGGGATGGGTTGACCAATTTGAGCCAAAATGATCCCTCTCCCATTCCATTCTAATCCAAGCCTTTTACACATGGAATTTGCCAATCGCTCACACTAAACCCCGACCCCGACCCACCCGAACAAGATGGTGACCGATGCTCGGCCGGCCGACCACAAGGTCGCCGGAAAACACCACACCCGAGAGCTCACATGTGAGCCAACTTTGGAATTCCACCTCGTCGAGTCGCCCCATGCCCAATGGCCACCATGGCCGTTCTTCCCATGCCCGCAGCAGGTCGATCCCAACCCTCGGCCATCCCTCGCGAGGCTCTCCACCACCTCTATTTAAACCCGACCCCCTCACGGCCATGAGAGGAGAGTTGCACAAACCTTGCCGAAACTCTGCCAAAATTGTTCCAAACCCTACTCCATACTTAGAGCAGTTGATCCCCAGTGTCAATTTGCCCTAATCCCCAACTGACAGAATCCAATTTCTCAACTGAAATTTCACCCAAAACCAGGACACTTTACCACAGTGAGCCAATCCTCAAATTGACTGGTCCTGCACCTTCACTGGACCAAGAGGAGAAGTTTCCCACTGAAAGCCCCATCTCCAGGGCACCCAATTGCTCCAGCCTCCAAGCTTTGTGATCGGTTGTGGTCACTTTCATAGCTAGGCATATCACCAGACCAGGAGACTTCATCTAGAGCTTGCTGGGATCCAATCGAAGGTGACACAACCCTCAGATCGAAGCCACACTTCTCTGAGCAAAGGTATGGCCTCACTCTTCTTCCCGAGCTTCTGAACATTCTCCATTTTTATTGAGTCAATTTCATGCCACATAAACCGTATGGATGTGTTCGTCTTCTCGAGACGAATCCGTAGAGCATAAGAACGTTCATATTGTTCAAGTATCGAGTGAGATCTTAGGCCTAGAAGACGGACGACTCTCGGGTGAGGACGCTTGGGGACGATGAACGGATGCCGTTCATTTAATACACGCGCGGACGGACGGCTAGGATCGCTCCGGATGAGGAGACGGAACGATATAGCGGCCCCGTGAGCGCTGAGTCAGATGGCGGCGTCGAATCGGAGAGCGCCACGCGGCGTTTCGGAGCTGCCGAGGTTGACGCGGCGCCGCGTGGATAAATAGAAAATTAGGGTATTTTCTGATTTATTTAATTCCCTAAACTTCAAAAATCCATAACTTTGTGTAGGAAAATCAGAAAAATAAAATAAAAATACCCTCTTGCTCGATGAATAGAGGAGAATAATGTGGAAAAGAAATCATTTAATTTCATCAAGTATTTTATTTTTAATGATTTATTTACCCTCTGCATTATTTTAATTCTCCATGCATATAGGAAATTCACCATGGCATGAGACCATAGGGCTTTTGAAGCCTCTGAATTTGGGAACATTCCCCGAATTTTCCAAAGTCGAGGCCATCCCTATAAGAAGTTATTGATTTTTCAAATTCATGTTACTGTTTTGAGTATTTTAAATCCAATAATTATCATGTTGTGAAATAAATTCTAGGAAAATTTGTTGATGTTTCTTATGACCAGAGGACCCTAGGAAAAATAGGTTTTGAATTAATTCACTTAGAATAACCCTAATTGGCTTAAACACCCAAAATAGCTCCTTAATTAATTAGAGCTAATCATACATCAAATTAACTTAAAATCAATTCTCCACTGACCTTTAGGATCAGAGGAACCCACAATAAAAATTTGAAGTCAATTGGACTTGGTTAGCCCTACTAAATGGGGTGATTAAGTCATTTAGCCAATTTAAATTTCAAAAATTCATAACTTTCAAAATGCTTTTTAAAAATTCACCAAATTGGTTTTGGAGCCTCTCTGATATCAGGAGAATTTAAGAAAATTAAAATTTCAATTTTCTAAAAAATTTAATTTTTTGCATTATTTTAATATTTTAATAATTAAAAAATAATAAAAATCATAAAAATAATAAAATTCACCAAAATGTCACATTTTGAATTTTAATCACTTGGGAACAAATCCCATATTTTTTCTTAGGTCTATTTAATGAGATATTAAATTTTAAAGCCCTAGGGTAATTTTAAAATTAAAAAAAATGTATTTTTTAGCATTTTCACTCAAATAATTATAATAAATAAAAGAAAAATCAGAAAATTGTAAAAATTGATTCTCTGATTTCCTTGATATCAGAGAGATTTTTGAAAAATATAAAATTAATTTTTCAACCTTTATTTTATTTTTAAATTAATTAATACTCCAAAACTTAAAATAATTATAATAAAAATAATATAATTCAAAAAATCACCAAAATTGGTCCAAGTGGTTTTCTGGTCATTAGGAATGTCCCATAATTTTCTTAAGGACAGAAACTTTCTCTTGGTCATATTATTAAATTTTCTTTGGAAATCCCTATTTTCCACCAAAAATAATTACATAAATAAATTAAATACAGAAAAATCACATTTTCTCCTCTCATGTCTTTATTGACATATGAGTGAAGTTACATAAAAATTTTAAGTTCATTTAAGCTCAATTTAGTGAGTTATGAAATTATTAAGCTTGAAGGGTAAAATGGTAATTAAAAATTTTAACCCTTAATTAAAACTTTAGGTTTAATAAAATTAACAAATAAAATATTTGATCTTAATCTGATTTGGATGATTGAAATTCAAATAATTAAAGGGTAGAAACCTACTAAACAATTTGAAGATAATTAAAATAAACCTTAATTAAATAATTGATTAAATTTGGAAGAATAATAAAATTGGAATTATTAAATAGGGATATTATTAGGAAGAGATTTATCCTTTGATCTAAGAATCCCTAAATTATTCATCTCAATAATATTCAATTCCTAATTAAAATGATAATTCAAATTTAAGTTTTAAATGTTAAAGGAATTAATCATTAAAATTAAATTAAAAGTTAAATTATTAAACTCTTTTTAAATTTTCAATTAAATTAAAATTAAAAATAAAATTAAATTAAAAATTAAATTAAAGATAGTCAAACAAATTAAATTAAAGATTAAATTAAATTAAATCAATTAAATTAAATTAAATTAAATTAAATTAAATTAAAACATATTAAATTAAATTAAATTAAATTAAATTAAATTAAAAAAATTAAAATCAAATCAAATTAAAATAAAATTAAAATTAAATTAAAAATTAAAATTAAAATTAAAATTAAAATTAAAATTAAAATTAAAAATTAAAATTAAATTAAAATTAAAACTAAACCAAATTAAATGAAATTAAAGTTAAATTAAATTGAATTAAATAACATCACCTAAGACATAAAGAAATTTAAAATAAAGCAACTTGAACACTATTCCAAATTTAAACCCGTCAACTGAAATTAAACTAAATCATAAACCACTTGAACACCATTTTGCCCTCGAAAGCTTTAGTTACCATAACTCCTAAACAGAACATTAAATGAAATGTTACTTCACTTATAGGATATTCAAATGTCCTAGTTCACTGAGCAAGATAACAAAACTTGAATTCTCGGACGATTAATTCATTTGTATAATTAAATTCATTTGGACTTAAACCAATACTAGTAATATTGAAAAGATGTTTAAGATTCTTCTTAAGCACTTCCTCAATATGGTAGGATATTCATAAGAACAATTGAACTTAATTATTCTTTGATGAAGAAAATCGTCCTCAAACCAAAACACAAGAACCTAGACGTCATAGGAAATGACTAGCTATAGGATTAGGAATTTGGTAGAAAACCATAACCCTTCCCTTAGCTTTACCTAGGAACTTGCTTAAATATTCTAATTGTGTTTAAGTGCAACTTGGGATGACGGGAAGACCCTCCAGGTACGCTTTTATTTTATTGCAATTTACCTTATTGCAATTTACTTTAATCGCATCGCACTTACTTTTCTCGCATGATAAACAACTGTTGCATGAAAACCCACACCTTTAGGATAGTCCCTAAAACTGAAACCAAAACTAAATTAAAAGTCATTGCAAGATAAAATTCACCGCCACAACATTTCAAAATATAAAACAACTCAAAATTTAATCACAAACAGAACACAAAACTACAATTACAACTAAATTAAAACGTCCTGTTGGATGATCGGGAATACCTCGGATGATGTAACCAACGTGTTGCTAACGGGATTTCCCACGGTCTAAATGAAAGTGTGGAACTCATTCAGTTGAGTTTAGCAAATTCATCTGGACTAAGTGAATCCGATAAAAATAACGATACCGAAGGATGGAACCAGTGGGATCTTAACCGGTGTTGTTATAATCAACTTTAAGATTTGTTTTAAATAAAACATAAAAAACACTTGGAAGTTAAGATTTTCTCTAAACCAAAATACTTTTCTCATCTCCTGATTTATGACTTCTAAAACTAAACCTCTGCAACAACAAGGAGCTTGGAGCATGGTGGGTAGCACGGCCATCTTCGTCAGCAAAACAACTCCACATCAGCTAAACATTCTTAGAATTAAATAACCAAGCCATAGGACTTCGAGGTAGTTTGCCTAGTGCAACATAAATCCTCAACTCTTCGTTAGGCATTTGCATAATCATGTCATGTAAATTAAGCCCTAACCGGTCTTAGGACTCCGAGGTAGTCGTTTGGTACGACATAAACCCTCACATCTTCCAGGCTATTTGTATGATTTTATCATACAAATATAAGTCCTAATTAATTAAAATTGGCAAGATCAAAACATTAAATGAACTTTAGGACTTTCCTAAATTCAAGCCAAACAATAGGAAAGTTGGGAAATTACCGAAGTTCACTTCGAATCTGTGATTTCTTCTACCTTCTTCCTTTGAATTCCCAAAACAAAATGTTCCAAACTTGATCCATTCCCTATTGAAATTCCAAAATTCAATCCTTTGAAAACTTAAACATTGAAATTCTTGAGAACAGAATTATTGATTATTATCGAGAGTTTTCTTAGGTGATTCCCGTCACTTAAGATGTAATTAACTATAGGGGCTTGCCTTTATAGGGAATTTTAAAGAACCCAGGTAATATAAACCCTGTTTAATGTTTTCATATTAAACAGGGAAATTTGTCGGCTTATAAAATTGGTTCGCAGACCAAACAGATGTCACAAATCTTCTAGTTTATTTAAAAGAGCCCCACCATCAAGCATTGTGTCTATCCTTAGGGACAGATACACAGTTTGTGGTGCGGTGCTTCGTTTATATAAACTATTTGGGATGTGAGATCGGTTTGACTTCACATCTTAAAATCTTCAAATTTAAAATTACTTTCAAAATCAAATACTACTTTTCAAATTATTTATTTAAACTAAATTAAAAATTCGCTGATAACTTCTGTTAGGCGACCCCTTTTCAAAATAAAACACTCGACCTAAAAAAATATGCCGACAACTTCTGGCGACTCCGCTGGGGAAAAATTCCTCTCTCCATTTTAATCAGACAATTCTGCTTTCAAAAATCGGTAGTGTACTCATGTCCCTTATGGATCAAGCTACCCTTCTTTCCGTTGGAATACTATGTTTATTTCTACCTTGAACGAGTATAGCCAACATTCTCTTGGATTTAGGAGCCACTGTTTAGACACCCCTAAACAGAGGTGTTCCGAGATCCTTTTACCTCATTTCTGAGGTGGGATGGACCCCCAATAGGTGTTAGTTTAGGTGTGATCCTTCGAGTCGAGAAGTCTTGCATAAGGCTTTCTTTTCCTTTCCAACTCGGAATCAGATTCATTGCCTTCTTTACACCTTTGAACATTCCGTTCTAAATAAACAAACCCTCTAATGAATGACTCTTTTAACAAATAACTCCTTCTTATAAATACATGAACAGGAATGTGTTCGGACTCTTTTCGATTCCTTTCTTTTCGTCCCGATGAGAAGAAGCATAACTTGGGACCGACAATCGAATCTACCTCCGCGAAATGGAAGCCCCAAAGCTGATTTTCTCCTTCACCAATGAACTCGGACTTCGCCGTTTACAAGGATGAGCTGCCCGACAATGGGATCATCCGGTTTGGACAAGGATTCGAGAACACAAATGTCAAGATCACCGACGTTACCCTTTTCGCGCTGACAAACAAAGTATCTGAAACAGAGAAACCGCTGATCGAGTTCAACCTTAGATCAACTCAAGAGTTCCCTCCCCTACAAAAGATTCCAACTGAGAGGAGTACTGCTGTCCACAGAAGGACTGTTGTTGCTACCCCACTGGTCTAGTTGTCTCTGCACCTACCCCGGCTTCGCCAAATTAAAGGGGAAGGAAATCCGGAACTATGGTGAACCCGTTACCGTGGAGGGTACGGACCTTCCTGTGAGACCTTCGTTTTTGAATTCGGGTCCGGCTCGAGAATTCCATCACTAACACGGACCTAAAGAAGGAACGAAGTAGTAAGATTTCCGGGAACGCCGGAGCTGCCGAAGTCGCTTTCTTAGAAGAAATCCCCGAGTACACACCACTACTCGAATACATACCTTTGCTCGAAGATACACCCCTTTTGGAAGGAAGTAGATTCCATCCCCTTTCCGCCGCAGTGACGAGGAAAATGTCCGCAGGATTGTTTCTACATTACCTCGACCCGCATACTACAGACGACGAGCGAAAGAAAAGGGCTAGGATCACACCATTTGCCCGACTACAGACTGTGATTGAGAAGTTAGCAAAGAAAGAGAAATTCCCTGTATCGGAGATTCTAAGAAGGATAGGGCGGGTGCCAGTCAAATCTCGTCTTGGGCCGCGAGTAGAACCTGCCATCGTTACAGAAAAGCCAAATAAAAGGATGAAGGCTAGTCCGTCTGTCATTGTTTCAGGGTTACAGATTAGGGAGGATACCACCTTCCAGCATTTGGCTAACGGACCATCCGGTTCTAGACCTTCGCTGCTAGAAGGATGGTGTGGCGTCCCACTACTTGGACAATTAAGATTGAAACAACGACTCGAAAAGGAAAGTCTCGTCGGGAGACTTGAATCCGAAGAAAGTGCTACTGCAGTAACGGGGACTCATGAGAAGGGAACCCGACAGCTATCACACGACAACTGCAAGGATGCGCAGAAAGGACCGCTAGAGGATGCTATGGAAAAGTTGAGGACTGATATTCGACGATTAGCAAAGGAAAGAGAAGAGAAATTCGGAGATGAGATTGATTCGTCGGAATTCATGGACGATGAGTATGCGAAATCAACATGGTCGAAACGCGAGCTTCGTCGGCTTCACAAGGTGCTTCGCAGCCGCAGAAAGAGAGGAGCCGGAAGTAATGAGGAGGCAGCTTCAAGAGAAAGACGAGACGATCGCCTAAATGGAGAAGAGGATGGAAGAGATGGCTGTAGCCCTAGCCACTCTCCAAAGTCAAGTGCAACCCCAAAGAGAGACACCCCCAGAGGTCATTCACATTGTTGACGGAGGAAAGGAGATTACGTCCGTCAACGGGGATGATCAGTTAAAGAAAGATGTGACACAAAGCATGATTCCAGAAAAGGATATCAAGAGCTTGGTGGAACAGCAGGTGCGAGAAGCCTTAGCACAATCAAAGAGCGGGACATCCATTCGGACGGGTAGACCTTACCCTGAAGAATTCGACGCTGTCCAATACCCAAAAGGCTTTGTACCACCTCTGTTCAAGACCTTTGATGGAACCGGGAACCCCCGACAGCATGTTGCATAATTTCGTGCCAGTTGTTGCAATGCCGGCGGAAGCGCTGCATTACTCTTCCGACAATTCGTCAGCAGCCTGTCAGGGATCGCCTTCGATTGGTATTCAGAATTACTGAATGGTTCGGTGAAGACATTCTTAGAACTAGAGAACCTTTTCATCAAGCAATTTGCCGGAGCTCAGCACCACATCACTATAGGTGATTTAGTGGTAGAGAAGCAGAAGCCGAACGAAACTTTGGTGGATTACATACTTCGATGGAGGAACCTAAGTATGAAGTGTGAGCCACAACTACAAGAACGATATGCGGTCGGCATCTTACTTAAAAGCATTCACGGCCCGATAAGCACTTCTCCTCGAGGGATTTACTATTAGGACTTTCGAGAAGTTGTTAAGCAAGGCCGGGAGCTTGCAAGAGGAGGCGAAGCAATTAAGTTTCGTCGACAAAACGAACAAGCAAAAGCCTGTGAAGACTTTCGAAAAGAAGTCCGGGATCGTTGCGGCGGTCGACGAAGGCAAACAACCGATACAAATATCGTCGAACGGCCGCAACAACCTCAACGGAATTATCAATAACCTCGACCCGGCTATCGACTCATCTCCACGAGTATGAACAACCGCCTCGTCCGCAACGTACATTAAGGGAGCTTCGAGCGGGGAATACCCGTTCAAGAATGAGGCGATGCCGAAAATGTTCCGTAGTCGATGAAGACTCCAGATTTCCAACTGCCAGAACCTAAAAGACCAGAAGAAGTCAACAAGAAAGGTGATCCCAACTTTTGCCCTTACCACCGGATGCTTGGACACAAGATAGAAGATTGTATCACCTACAAAAGTTGGCTCAACGACAATCTTCGGAAAGGGAATATAACAATCCCGAAGGAGTACATGAAGGAACCCCAGAAAGGAGGTTCCGTCAATGTTGTCTCGACTGATCTCATTGTTCCGATAGATCCCTATGCGACTGAAGATGGATGGACTACCGCTTAGACAAGGTCTTCAAAAAAGATTTTGGATCACATCCAAACCGCTTCGGTTCGAGCCTCAATTCAGAGTTCGAAACCTGTCAAGTCGACACTGTCACTTGCGATAGAAGAACCACCTCAACAGGAGACGATTGAAGAGAAGAAGAAAATTGATGAAGAAGAGAAGACCGAGGCTCCTAAGGCTAGTGAATTGCCAAGGAGAATGACATAGTATTCCAACGGAAAGAAGGTGACTTAGTATATTATGATAATTCAAATTCCCATCAAAATACCAAAATTTTCTTAAATCCATTTCCATGAAATTGACTTAACTTTTCCCAAGCCAAAGATGAGCCATGAAGCCATGCATGAGCCACATGGAAGCCATGAGAGCCTCTTTACATGTCACCATGCCATTTTGGGCAAAAGGAGGAGACTCTTTCCTTAATTCCTAAAGGTGATTAACCACTCCCATGATTCCACTAAACCTTGCTTAAGCTTAATTGTACACGGATGGTGACCCTTCCCCACTGATTAAGCTGACCTAAATCACTTTCCCTTCAGCCTAAACCAAGCCTTGGGTGGTGCACCTAGCCCAAAGGGATGGGTTGACCAATTTGAGCCAAAATGATCCCTCTCCCATTCCATTCTAATCCAAGCCTTTTACACATGGAATTTGCCAATTGCCTACACTAAACCCCAGCCCCGACCCACTCGAACAAGATGGTGACCGAGTGCTCGGCCGGCCACCCACAAGGTCGCCGGAAAACACCACACCCGAGAGCTCACATGTGAGCCAACTTTGGAATTCCACCTTCGTCGAGCCGCCCCATGCCCAATGGCCACCATGGCTCGTTCTTCCCATGCCCGGAGCAGTCGATCCCAACCCTCGGCCATCCTCGCGAGGCTCTCCAGCCACCTCTATTTAAACCCGACCCCCTCACGGCCATGAGAGGAGAGTTGCACAAACCTTGCCGAAACTACGCCAAAATTGTTCCAAACCCTACTCCATACTTAGAGCGAGTTGATCCCCGAGTGTCAATTTGCCCTAATCCCCAACTCGACGAATCCAATTTCTCAACCGAAATTTCACCCAAAACCAGGGACACTTTACCACGATGAGCCAATCCTCAAATTGACCGGTCCCGCACCTTCACCGGACCAAGAGGAGAAGTTTCCCACCGAAAGCCCCATCTCCGGGGCACCCGATTGCTCCGGCCTCCAAGCTTTGTGATCGGTCGTGGTCACTTTCATAGCTAGGCATATCACTGCACCGAGAGACTTCATCTAGAGCTTGTCGGGATCCAATCGAAGGTGACACAAACCTCGGATCGAAGCCACACTTCTCCGAGCGAAGGTATGGCCTCACTCTTCTTCCCGAGCTTCTGAACATTCTCCATTTTTATTGAGTCAATTTCATGCCACATAAACCGTATGGATGTGTTCGTCTTCTCGAGACGAATCCGTAGAGCATAAGAACGTTCATATTGTTCAAGTATCGAGTGAGATCTTAGGCCTAGAAGACGGACGACTCTCGGGTGAGGACGCTTGGGGACGATGAACGGATGCCGTTCATTTAATACACGCGCGGACGGACGGCCAGGATCGCTCCGGATGAGGAGACGGAACGATATAGCGGCCCCGCGAGCGCTGAGTCGATGGCGGCGTCGAATCGGAGAGCGCCACGCGGCGTTTCGGAGCTGCCGAGGTTGACGCGGCGCCGCGTGGATAAATAGAAAATTAGGGTATTTTCTGATTTATTTAATTCCCTAAACTTCAAAAATCCATAACTTTGTGTAGGAAAATCGGAAAAATAAAATAAAAATACCCTCTTGCTCGAGTGAATAGAGGAGAATAATGTGGAAAAGAAATCATTTAATTTCATCAAGTATTTTATTTTTAATGATTTATTTACCCTCTCGCATTATTTTAATTCTCCATGCATATAGGAAATTCACCATGGCATGAGACCATAGGGCTTTTAAAGCCTCTAAATTTGGGAACATTCCCTGAATTTTCCAAAGTCAAGGCCATCCCTATGAGAAGTTATTGATTTTTCAAATTCATGTTACTGTTTTGAGTATTTTAAATCCAATAATTAGCATGTTGTGAAATAAATTCTAGTAAAATTTGGTGATGTTTCTTATGACCAGAGGACCCTAGGAAAAATAGGTTTTGAATTAATTCACTTAGAATAACCCTAATTGGCTTAAACACCCAAAATAGCTCCTTAATTAATTAGAGCTAATCATACATCAAATTGACTTGAAATCAATTCTCCACTGACCTTTAGGATCAGAGGAACCCACAATAAAAATTTTTCTTAGGTCTATTTAATGAGATATTAAATTTTAAAGCCCTAGGGTAATTTTAAAATTAAAAAAAATGTATTTTCTAGGATTTTCACTCAAATAATTATAATAAATCAAAGAAAAATCAGAAAATTGTAAAAATTGATTCTCTAATTTCCTTGATATCAGAGAGATTTTTGAAAAATATAAAATTAATTTTTCAACCTTTATTTTATTTTTAAATTAATTAATACTCCAAAACTTAAAATAATTATAATAAAAATAATACAATTCAAAAAATCACCAAAATTGGTCCAAGTGGTTTTTTGGTCATTAGGAATGTCCCATAATTTT
Organism: Papilionanthe hookeriana x Papilionanthe teres; assembly: GCA_022702705.1. Classification (NCBI taxonomy): domain Eukaryota; kingdom Viridiplantae; phylum Streptophyta; class Magnoliopsida; order Asparagales; family Orchidaceae; genus Papilionanthe; species Papilionanthe hookeriana x Papilionanthe teres. Next base: position 49,892,695 of record CM040433.1, on the reverse strand, counting down.
CTTAAGGACATGAAACTTTCCCTTGGTCATATTATTAAATTTTCCTTGGAAATCCCTATTTTCCACCAAAAATATTTACATAAATAAATTAAATACAGAAAAATCACATTTTCTCCTCTCATGTCTTTATTGACATATGAGTGAAGTCACATAAAAATTTCAAGTTCATTTAAGCTCAATTTAGTGAGTTATGAAATTATTAAGCTTGAAGGGCAAAATGGTAATTAAAAATTATAACCCTTAATTAAAACTTTAGGTTTAATAAAATTAACAAATAAAATATTTGATCTTAATCTGATTTGGATTATTGAAATTCAAATAATTAAAGGGGAGAAACCTACTAAAAAATTTGAAGATAATTAAAATAAACCTTAATTAAATAATTGATTAAATTTGGAAGAATAATAAAATTGGAATTATTAAATAGGGATATTATTAGGAAGAGATTTATCCTTTGATCTAAGAATCCCTAAATTAATCATCTCAATAATATTCAATTCCTAATTAAAATGATAATTCAAATTTAAGTTTTAAATGTTAAAGGACTTAATCATTAAAATTAAATTAAAAGTTAAATTATTAAACTCTTTTTAAATTTTCAATTAAATTAAAATTAAAAATTAAATTAAATTAAGTTAAACAAATTAAATTAAAGATTAAATTAAATTAAATCAATTAAATTAAATTAAATTAAATTAAACTAAATTAAATTAAATTAAAACATATTAAATTAAATTAAATTAAATTAAATTAAAATAAATAAAATTAAATCAAATTAAAATAAAATTAAAATTAAATTAAAAATTAAAATTAAAATTAAAATTAAAATTAAAATTATAATTAAAATTAAAACTAAACCAAATTAAATTAAATTAAAGTTAAATTAAATTGAATTAAATAACATCACCTAAGACATAAAGAAATTCAAAATAAAGCAACTTGAACACTATTCCAAATTTAAACCCGTCAACTGAAATTAAACTAAATCATAAACCACTTGAACACCATTTTGCCCTCGAAAGCTTTGGTTACCATAACTCCTAAACAGAACATTAAATGAAATGTTACTTCACTTATAGGATATTCAAATGTCCTAGTTCACTGAGCAAGATAACAAAACTTGAATTCTCGGACGATTAATTCATTTGTATAATTAAATTCATTTAGACTTAAAACAATTCTAGTAATATTGAAAAGATGTTTAAGATTCTTCTTAAGCACTTCCTCAATATGGTAGGATATTCATAAGAACAATTGAACTTAATTATTCTTTGATGAAGAAAATCGTCCTCAAACCAAAACACAAGAACCTAGACGTCATAGGAAATGACTAGCTATAGGATTAGGAATTTGGTAGAAAACCATAACCCTTCCCTTAGCTTTACCTAGGAACTTGCTTAAATATTCTAATTGTGTTTAAGTGCAGCTTGGGATGACGGGAAGACCCTCCAGGTACGCTTTTATTTTATTGCAATTTACCTTATTGCAATTTACTTTAATCGCATCGCACTTACTTTTCTTGCATGATAAACAACTGTTGCATGAAAACCCACACCTTTAGGATAGTCCCTAAAACTGAAACCAAAACTAAATTAAAAGTCATTGCAAGATAAAATTCACCGCCGCAACATTTCAAAATATAAAACAACTCAAAATTTAATCACAAACAGAACACAAAACTACAATTACAACTAAATTAAAACGTCCTGTTGGATGATCGGGAATACCTCGGATGATGTAACCTACGTGTTGCTAACGGGATTTCCCTCGGTCTAAATGAAAGTGTGGAACTCATTTAGTTGAGTTTAGCAAATTCATCTGCTCTAAGTGAATCCGATAAAAATAACGATACCAGAAGGATGGAACCGTGGGATCTTAACCGGTGTTGTTATAATCAACTTTAAGATTTGTTTTAAATAAAACATAAAAAACACTTGGAAGTTAAGATTTTCTCTAAACCAAAACACTTTTCTCATCTCTTGATTTATGACTTCTAAAACTAAACCTCTGCAACAACAAGGAGCTTGGAGCATGGTGGGTAGCACGGCCATCTTCGTCAAAGAAAACAACTCCACATCAGCTAAACATTCTTAGAATTAAATAACCAAGCCATAGGATTTCGAGGTAGTTTGCTTAGTGCAACATAAATCCTCAACTCTTCGTTAGGCATTTGCATAATCATGTCATGTAAATTAAGCTCTAACTGGTGTTAGGACTCCGAGGTAGTCGTTTGGTACGACATAAACCCTCACATCTTCCAGGCTATTTTTATGATTTTATCATACAAATATAAGTCCTAATTAATTAAAATTGGCAAGATCAAAACATTAAATGAACATTAGGACTTTCCTAAATTCAAGCCAAACAATAGGATAGTAGGGAAATTACCGAAGTTCACTTCGAATCTGTGATTTATCCTACCTTTCTTCCTTTGAATTCCCAAAACAAAATGTTCCAAACTTGATCCATTCCCTATTGAAATTCCAAAATTCAATCCTTTGAAAACTTAAACTTTGAAATTCTTGAGAGCAGAATTATTGATTACTATTGAGAGTTTTCTTAGGTGATTCCCGTCACTTAAGATGTAATTAACTATAAGGGCTTGCCTTTATAGGGAATTTTAAAGAACCCAGGTAATATAAACCCTGTTTAATGTTTTCATATTAAACAGGGGAATTTGTCGGCTTATAAAATTGGTTCGCAGACCAAACGGATGTCACAAATCTTCTAGTTTATTTAATCGAGCCCCGCCATCAAGCAGTGTGTCTATCCTTAGGGACAGATACACGGTTTGTGGTGCGGTGCTCGTTTATATAAACTATTTGGGATGTGAGATCTGTTTGACTTCACATCTTAAAATCTTCAAATTTAAAATTACTTTCAAAATCAAATACTACTTTTCAAATTATTTATTTAAACTAAATTAAAAATTTGCCGACAACTTCTGTTAGGCGACCCCTTTTCAAAATAAAACACTCGACCTAAAAAAATATGCCGACACTTATGTTCAGGGGCTTTAATGATAGATGAAATTAAACTTTTATCTCCATTTTCCATAGTATCCAATTTTTCAAAATTTTCTTGAACAAATTTTAAATTTTCATTCTTCATATCATCCAAATCATCTTCATTTTCACTTTCATATTCATCCTCACATTCCAAATTTTCATCAAATACTTCTTTAAAATGTTTTTCTCTCAAATAATCGCAGATTTCCATTCGATAGCACTCATCATCTTTTTTAGTTGAAGGGTACTTCATAGATTTCAAAATGTTCAAAGTTACCTCTTGGTCATTGACTCTCATAGTTAATTCTCCTTTTTAAACATCAATCATTGTTCTCCCAGTAGCAATGAATGGTCTTCCAAAAATAATTGGAATTTCTTTATCTTCCTCCTATCTAGTACAATAAATTCCATAGGAAAGATAAATTTATCCACCTTTACTAATACATCTTCCAAAACTCCTTTAGGATAAGTGATAGAACGATTAGCCAGTTGAAGAGTCACAGATGCAGATGAAATTTCTCCTATTCCCAATCTTTTGAAAGTTGATAAAGGCAGATGATTAATACTATCTCCAAGATCACATAAAGCTATTCCAAAAAGATTCTCACCTATAACACAAAGGATAGTGAAACTACCTGGGTCTTTAAGTTTTTCAGGAACTTTTTCTGAATAATTGCACTACACTCACCACTAAGTGCAACAGTCTCCTAGTCTTTAAACTTTCTTTTCTTTTTAAGAATATCCTTCATAAACTTTGCATAATCAAGCATCTGCTCTAATGCTTCAACAAAATGGAATATTAATCGTTAATTTCTTAAGAATGTCCAAAAACTTTGCAAATTTGTTATCCATGTTATGTTTCTTTAGTCTTTGAGGAAAAGGAGGAGGTGGTTTTTCAACAGTTATCTTCGTTGGTTCTAGTAGATATTCGTCTGGATATATCTTATTAGAAACTTTTTTAATGTTCACTTCCTCTCTTTCAAGTTCAACTTCTTCTTGAACTTTTGGTTCCAACTCTTTTCCACTCCTTAATTGAATAACCTTAATTTGCTCTTTTTTTTTTATCTTTTGAGTTGATCTCAACATTGCTAGGAAGATTTCCAGAAGTTCTATTATTAAGCTCAGTAAAGATATGTCCTAATTGATTCTGAATGTTCTTCATTGCAACATTTTGAGCTTTAATTTGATTACCCATATTCAGAATCATTTCTTCAGTAGACAACTTCTTTTCCTTAAATTATTGATTACTATTAAAACTAGTAGGATAAGAAGGTCTACAATTGGTATTTCCTTGGTTGTTCAGATTTCCAACTGGATTCATAGGATTGTTTCCCATTGCGGATTAACAGCAACATTGGTTTTATTCCAGTTGATGTTCGGGTGATTCCTCCAACTAGGATTATAATACTTTGAATAAGGATTGTTGACTTTGTTATTTATGACATTCAAGGTTTCATAAGACATATGAGAGACTATCATTTGTCCTGATGAATTTTCTTGTAACACTGGGGGTGTTAGAGAATAATTCATTCCATATTGATCAATTTTCTTAGAAAGTGCAGCAATTTGAGAGACTACCATAGTTATCGCATCAAAATCATGAATACTAGCTACTCTCTTAGGATTTACCCACTCAGAGGGCCATTGAAAATTATTAGTAACCATCTCTTCAATTAACAAATATGCTTCATCAAAAGGTTTTGACATTAATGATCCACCAGTAGCAGCATCGATAATCGATTTCAAAGATCCCACTAATCCATTATAAAAGGTTTTAATTATTAACCAGTCTGGTAAAACATGGTGTGGACATTTTTTCAAAAGATTTTTAAATCTTTCCCAAGGTTCATATATGGATTCTCCGTCAAACTGACTAAAACATGTGATATCATTCGTCAGCTTAGCAGTTTTGGAAGGAGGAAAATATTTTGATAGAAAATTTTGAGAAAGCTCTCCCCAAGTTCTAATAGGTCCAGGTGCTAACGAATTTAACCACGCCTTAGCCTTATCCCTTAATAAAAAAGGAAAAAGTTTAAGCCTAACAGCATCGTTTGACACTCCATGATACTTAAAAGTAGCACACAGTTCTAAAAAAACTAGTGATATGTAAATTAGGATCTTTATTAGGTGTTCCTCCGAATTGATTATTCTGTATCATTTGGATAATAACAAGTTTAAGCTTAAATGACTTAGCAGCAACATCAGAGTTATGAATAGTTAAGTGAATTTCATGTGTTGTTGGACTAGCATCATCTCTTAAAGGTCTTGGTATATTTTTCGTTCTGATTGTTTGTTGTTCGCCATTTTGTGCGGAATTGTAGATTGTTTTTGTTGTTTTCAAATTTTTCTAATAGTACGCTCTAATTCAGAATCATAAGGAACTAAACCTATAGATCCGATACTATGCATGTAAACTGAATAAACACACTAACTATAAACAGAGATACACAATTATGACTTGCAATTTAAATATAAGATTTCAAATACTACAAAATTAAATTTTAAGAGTTAACTTTTTCTTTTTTTTCTTTTTTTTACCTTACCTCCCCAGCGACGGCGCCAAAAACTTGGTGAGACTTTTTTAATTTACCAAAATTTATGAACTCAGATTTTTATATATATATTGATTTAGTTTGATAATGATTCACACAATTAACGCAATTATATATATCACTCAAGTAATACAGAGCTCTAGTGGAGTTTTGGATATCGAACCCATAGGGTGGCTTTAATTTTATGGTGTAGCACATAAATCAATAATCGAATCATAGAACAATTGCAAGTGGTTTAATTCTTAAAATAACGATAAACAGTTTTAGTTATTATTTCTACCAAAGCACGTTCTAGAAGCAAGTTAAACAAACACGATATTAAATTTATAACAAAGTTCAGTTACGAGAAAGAGTCTTCCTCCTTTCCAATCATAGTATGATGATTATAATGACATAGATCAATGATGCAAATGTATTGTGTCAAATAGGAGCATTCCTATTCTTTACCCATATTTCAGCGTATAAAAAACATTAGCTAATCCTAAGTTTAGTCCCCAAATTCATGGTTAGGTTGGAAGATACTGGCTCTCACTCTAGAGCTCCCACTTCCCTTCACCTGAAGGCTAACTCTCGCTCCAGTTTCTAAACATTAGGACCAAATTTAGGATTTTAGCCTGTCACTTTGAAATCTCCAATTCTACGCCCATCAAAGTATATTTCTCTATTTATTTGCACTCAACCCCCATGAACTACGTCTCACATTCATTGTCATTGAATGTGACCTTCACTTTTATTTCGGAACTCATAATCATTTCGAAACATATGTTTCTCAATAAGTTTTAACAATTCAATTAGTCAGATCAAAAAGTAAATGAAGTTCTTACTGAAAAGATCATCACAAATTCTCCATAATAAATCAGCACATCATTTCCATTTCACAACTTCAACACATCTCATGAAAAAGGAGAAAGACAAAGAAATATACTCAAGACTCATGAGGAAAAGATAAAAAAACATGGATTTTATATATAAAAACAATGTCAAACAAACAGAGTAAAGTAAAGACAACTTATCTCAAACTCTTCGCTAAGCGAATCTCAAGGAATTCCTTTTACTCCTCTTCTTTCTTCACAATAACACACAATTCTCTCTTTAGATGAGTAAGGAAGAAGAAATCTCTCACTTTCCCTCTCCTCTCACACTCCTTAGAAGAGAAAACACAAAACCTTATTTCCTACACAACTTGGAAAGAAACTCTCTCTAAGAGCTAAACTCTTCTCTTTTTTTCTCCCCCCTCTCCAAACTTGGCTCCAAAAGTGTTTAAATTCGACCAAAACTGAATTCCGAAGAGTTTCCTCAAGCAACCTTTCAAAATCCAGCCAAATACATTAAATCCAGTTTGAAATTAGGATAGGGCGTCGTTCGGCACTAGATAGGGCACCGTTCGGCACATTATTCTGACAAAACAGTCGTAACTCTGTAAACTGGTGCTTTCTGATGCTGGTGACAGCGCCGTACTGCGCTAGTTGAGTAAAATGCACTTTTGACCTTTTCTGCTCCAAATTTGCTTTTGTTAGCTTCATTTTGCTCCAAAGGCCTAAAATCATTGTACCTGCATGAAATCATGAAAAATACATTTCTTTAAAGTGCAATATCATCAAATACAAGCATGAAATGCATAGCAAAAAGATATCAAATTTTCAGTGGATCACTAGACCGCGGGAGGGAAGCACCAGTCCATAGGACAACGTGACAACCATGTGGAAAGCACACCTAATCTCAGAGCACCACATAGACATTCGATGACGCTAAGGATCCAATCAGCGCCATGTGGTTAAGTTAGTAATTCAGACTTTTTGAATTAATTAAATCTTGAAAATCAAATAAAATTTTATAAATAGATAATGTAAGTAGAAAAAGAACAAAAATAAAATAAAAATACCTGTAAACTCAGTGAACAAAGGAGAAAATAATAAAAATAAAAAAGAAAATAATTAACTTCTATTTTAATTTTAATTAATTAATTACTACAAGGAGTATTTTAATAATTAAAAGTTATTTATAAGACAAAAAATCTAAAATTTTGAGGAAAATTCCCCTCTGCCCCTAACTCTATAATGATAAATTTTTTACTTAAAAAATAATTATCTAGAAAAATAATTACAAGAATTGAAGTAAAAATTAGAAAAATGCAAATTAAAATGAAAAATAACAAGAAAATTTAGGTTAGTAAAATTAAACACTAAAATGACAATTTTCACCTTTAGAAACCCTAAAATGAAAATTAGGAAGCTTGGGATAAAATTAAAATTTTACACTTTGGCTTAAATTGTGCCGTAAAATTAATTTGAAACGCTAGTTTAATCTTGAGGGGCATAACCTAATAGAGGTTTTTAGGGATTAACGTCATGGCAATCCCTCTAACCGTGAAACCACCCATATTGATATAGGCTTAGCCTAAGTTTGACCAAACCCATTTAAACACACAATTGGACCACATCTAATTGATTCAAGTCTGAGACCTAATTATATTTGACTTAGATCATGTTCAACATGGGTTTTACCTAAGTTTAACCTAAATTAGACCTAAACCAACCTGAACCCTACTAGGTCTAGTGATACACCTAAAGATGAATACTTTTTCACTACTTCTTTTATATATTTTATCTACATTATTAATGATATTACACTCTTAAGGATGATATTTTGCATATTTTTATCTTCAGGTACAAGAAAATGAACTTTTTGGAGAAAATGAAGCAAAAATGGTGCAATTTGGATAAAAACGAGCAAAAAAATTTTTTTTTGTCCAGAGACATTTTGATATGTCTTTCTGTCCTTAATCTTATTTACATTTCTTGCCCGTTTTTGAATGTTATTTTCATACTTATCTTGTAGGTATATCTGTTAGGAGCAAAACAAAACAGAAACTGGTTAAATGAAGTTGAAACAGAGCTAAACGAAGCTAAACAGTGGAGCTGCGCAGGGTGGCACTGAACGGCGGCCAAACTCGGATCTAGGAATAACTCCAAATGGCATCAAACAGCACCAAACGGTGTGAGGAACAGTTATGGATACATAAAGACACATCTTTTAGTAATTTTTCACAATGTTTAACATCCTTTGGCCCTATGAATGAAAAAAGTGAGGGGAAAAAAGTGGAGAATGTTTAGAGATCTTAGAATAGGAGTAGAAATGTAGATTTCTACCTTTCTTGAGATATTGGAGAGGCAACTTTGAGAGAATCTGTAAGGAAATGTACTAGCATTGCATGGATCAGCTGGAGACTTTGTGGTAGAAATCTTCATCTTTCTTTCAAGGAGAAAAAGCTAAGTATTGTGTTCTTAATTATCTTATGATTTTGTAACTACTTATCTAGTGGATTTTCTTTGATGTAATGAAGTTTTCCTTTATGTTTTCTTCGTGCTTCGTGATGTGTTTTTCTTACTCTTTCTTCTTGTTAGTAAATAGTGGTATGAGAAGATTATGTCATTGTTTGTCATTTACTTTTCTTTTGCAATGAGTAGTATTAATGTTTGTGATTTTGGGATCCACGTTAGAATAGGTTTTGATAATAAATGTGATGGTTTTTACTTGAACTTCATTTACATTGCAATTTAGGCCAGTTGTAATGTTAAAATTTGTTGGAAAACATATGAGCCCATAGAACTATGTTTTCTATAACTAAGTAAGAATCACATTGTACTTGTGGATTAAGGAGAAGTAGCCTATAAGGCAATGCAAATAAATACATAAATATTATTTGATAGGAGTAGAATTGGAGGTTATGGGTGGCAGACTAAAATCTCCAATCAGTTCAGATGTTTAGAAACTAAGTGAGATTGTTAGCCCTCAGGTAAGGGGGAGGTGAGAACTCATGAGTGACAGCTTGTATCTTCCCAAGCTAACCATGAATTTAGATTTGAAACATCTGAATTATCCAATGTTCTTTATCGCTCGTGCAAAGGATTAAATAATATTATTGCTCCTATTTGACACATACAATAATTAATGTAGTTGAATGCAGTTTTAGGGAAATAATTTTTAATGGGTGTAAATTGGTTGTTTCTAGGGCAAGAGGCTAGATTCATATCAACTTGACTTAAGTCTTTGTAATTTAACACTGAGATTCAGTCACATCTATGGCATACAATGTGGGACGCTAGGGTGACGGGCTAGTTAGTTATGGCAGGGGAATCTCGATGTTAAAGAATCAACTTTAATTTTACCAATGTTCATTATGGACTCGAAAGAGGGTAATGAAGAGATTTGACCCTAATGTCATTGTCTAAATTAAATTTTATGTATCTCATTCCTAAACATTATCTAATTCACTATGCAAGAATAAAATTTTTTAACACCTCAAAATTTTCCAAACCAATTCATCCAGAAAGGGTTATCTTTCGAATTAATATTTTCATCTAGGAGTAGTTAATAGTTGCTTTAAATTTAAGACTTACCTTTAGGAGTACTTGTTAGAAAAATCACTTAAATCGATCTTCCAAGCTAAGGACTGATAGTAGTAGACTAGAATTAGCCTAAGGAATTTCTTACGTCTCTTCTCGGTGGGATCAACACTGGGATTTTTAAAGAAATACTTATATTATTTGAAGCAATACGTGCACTTGCGTAGAACCCATAGTGTGTGAAATATTTTATAACATTTTGATTTTGCACATTGTCTGCTAAATGTAAATTGGGTTGAGTATTTTGTCATATCTTCAAAGCTAAATTACTGTGTAATTGCGGGTCAGGTCAAGTTTTTGGCACCATTGCAGAGGATTTAAATTAACATAAAACATGCAGAAAAATAGTATACAGTAGGGGCGCACCATGTTTTTTTGCACCGTTGTCGGGAAAGCTTCGGTAAGAACTTTAGGAGAATTTTAGTTATACCTGTAAGACTTAGATTTAGAAGTTATAATATTATTATATAGTGTGTTTAGTTATCATGTGATAAATACAAAATACCAAAAATATCTATCCTATTAGTTAAGTCTTTAAACTTTTATGTGTCGTTCAGATGCTACAGACCTTAAATTTTATGACTCGGATTTAAAGAGAACTTTAGGAAGATAATGAATCAGAAAAGACTTCATGAATTTAATGTAAAAATGGTGGATCAACAATTTAATGAATATTCATATTTGGATTATAATGCGAGTAGTTTTGGAAGAGTAAACCCTAAGAGAGTGACAAATTTTTAAGAAGATATGTTTACTATTTTAACTTCTCAGGTTGCATATATTGCGAGGAAGTTAGATCAATATGTAGAAAGTAATTTTCAAGAGCCCCTAAATTTTGAGAAAAATTCATTTGGACAATTGATCAAGACTAACTCTTTTGAAACTGGCCATGAGATATATAATCCTTATTTTGATTATTACAACCCAAGTTGGGAAAATTAGTCAAACTTTAACTGCAATAATAGTTTTGGTGGAGTAAACCAATTTTAGGAAGATAATTAAATTAATCAAACATGTAATTGGAATAGCCAGAGTGATTTTAACGAAGACTTCTCTTTTCCTTATAAGTTTAACTTCAACTCACATAATGAGGAGAAGGAGTCACTGTTAGATGAGGTTGTTATTCAAATGGTGATTGAGCTGGAAAGTTTAGGGGCCACAATGAGGAATATAGAAAACCATGTGTAGCAGATTATTAATGCAATTAACAGTTACCCCAAGAGATTTTACCTAGTAAACCTAAGACGAACCTTAAGAAAATGAATGATGAACAAGGTAAAGACATCAAACTAAGAATTAGAAGAGAATTTGAGGATATGGTTCAAATAAATGATGAAGTTATTGAAAGACCATTGGAAGAAATTATTAAGGAATTACAGAAAACTATTTTGTCAACCAAGATAGATATAGAAAGACCACCTTTACCACTTCCTCAAAGAATATTGAAACAAAAGTTAGACCCACAATTCTCAATATTTATAGAATATTTCAGAAAATTACATGAAAAATATTCCGTTTGTCGAGGCATTAGAACAAATGCCCAGTGTTGTGAAGATTACAAAGAAGGCTCTTGACAAAAAAATTAAATTTAAGGATCATGAAAAATCTAGCTTTATGAATGAGATAATTAAGCCAACAATATATCTTATATTAGAATCCTAAGGGGAAGAATGGAAAGACAACCCTGAACAGAAGAGTAACATGGAAGAATTTAATCCAGAATCTGAATCATCTAGAGAGAATCTGATCCAAAATTTGTGAGATCTTGAATTATCATATGAAGAATCATTTCTTATAAACTTCAAGGATGATATTAATATGCAATTTGAGGAAATCATTAGAAGAATCTTGGATCTAAAAAGAAGTATAAGGAAAAATGATATGAATCAGTTTTAAAAGGAAAATCTTAAATAAAAATTAAAGTTTGAGGATTTTTTTGGAATCCCCGGATGTAGAAAAGATTAGGTGATTGATCAAGAATTACTTAAATGGAATTTTGATCCACGAGGAATCATTTATTGGGTTGGCGATGTTAAACTAAGCTCTTTATGGAAGGCAATCTGTAGTTATTAGTGTCGTTTGATTTAGTACACTTGAGAGGCATTATTATTAGTTTTGTATTGTGTTTGATTTAGTACAGATTGATCTGACTGAATGATGATTGGTGGATGTTTCGACTGTTAGTGAATTAAGTTGATCTTTGTGTGATAATATGAATTGATCAGTTTGATTGATGATTGGTGGATTTTTGGATTGTTAGTGGTTTGATTTGATCTTTATGTGTCATTATGGTGATGATTCCTTCACTTCTTATTATGGCTAGACTTATATATTCTCTTGTAGTAGTTGGATTGATGAGTCCACTATGACTCGGGTCTCACTAGGACTTGAGTTTACAGAGACATCATGGAATTTGAATTGGGACAGCTGCATCTCAATTTTGTTACTTCCTTTCTATGACTTTGTTTTCATTTGGCAGGAGTCGTGAACCTATTTGATGAGTAACATGTGCATGATCTTACACAATCCTTATAATTGTTAGAGGTGCTTAATTAAAAGGATAAGGTGACCCCTGAGGTTGGTGCACATGAAACAATATATCAAGGATAATCTTATCTTTGGTATTATTATCTATAAAATCATTTAAAATGTACCTAATTTATTAGTGTAGAGATTCCATTAGAATTTGGAAGTAAGGTAGTGAGATACGATGAGATGAAGGAAACATTAGAAAAATGATTTTGATATTTATAGTAGAAAGGAGTTGAATATTTGAAAAGATAAGATTCTTAGATTTATACTTAATGAAAATTGAGCCTTTATTAAAACCTTTTCAAACTAATACTTACAATTTTAAAAAGCGAGAGAAAGATTTGAGTTTTGAATTTTAGAAAGAGGATAGTGAAATTCAAAATTATTAAAGGCATATCCAGATACAGTAATCCTCACAGAATAAAAAAGATTGAAAATAATCCTAAAAAAAGGTTGAAAAAGAAAACAAAAAAGAAAAAGAAAAGTAAAAAAAATAACTTAGGAGAAGCTTGAGAAGAAACCTAATAAAAAATTGGTTTCACTTGAATCTTTTTAAAAGAAAAGACTTAGAAATAATCCTAAGCTTATTCTCATTTCAAAAAATTATTGGTCAAATTGGTATAGATAAGGTGCTTAAATTCTATTTTTATACTTTCTATGAATATTTATTTTAACAAGTTTCAATAAATTTTGAAGTAAATAGAAAATCATGATTCCTATGTTGAATATGAGATATTCTTACACTATTGTCCTAGGTTGATTTGCTAGAATTTCACTTAAGTTACACTATAACAGTTATGAGACCAAATTATATGAAACTCTATTGAATCACACAGCCTCAAGTCAACATATTTGGTTTCTCAAAGTTATAGTGTTACTTGAGAACAAGTAACATTTAAGTTTTGGGGATTTGATACGCCTAAAAAATGGCTACTTTTTCATTACTTTTTTCTATATATTTTATGTAAATTTTTAATGATATTGCACTTTAAAAGAAGGTACTTTGCATATTTTTATCTTCAGGTATAAGAAATGGACTTTTGGTTAAAATGAAGCAAACTTAGTGCAATTTGGAGCAAAAATGAGTAAAAAAGAAAATTTTGACCTGACACATTTCGATATGTCTTTCTATGCTTAATCTTATTTACATTTCTTGCATGTTTTTGAAAGAAATACTTTAAAGAAATGTTATTTTTATGCTTATCTTGTAAGTATATCTTCTAGGAGCAAAATGAAATTGAAACAAGATGAAACGAAGTGGAAACAAAGCTAAATGGAGCGAAATGGTGGAGCTGCGCAGGGTGGCACCGAACAGCGCCCAAACTGGAGCCAAACGAAACCCAGATCCATAAATTGTGCCAAATAGCACCAGACAGTGTCGAAAAACACCATGAACGGTTATGGACACCTAGAGACAAATCTTTCCTCAAATTTTCATAGTTTTTAATATCCTATGGCCCTAAGAATGAAAAAAGTGACCAGAAAATATGTAGAATATTTAGAGATCTTAGAATAGGAGTAGAAATGAAGATTTCTACCTTTCTGGAGAGATTGGAGAGGGGATTTTGAGAGAATCTGTATGGAAGTGTACTAGTGATCCATGAAAAAAATACCTGTTTTTATGCCTTGATTTTTATCAAATTTTTAAGGATATTATGCTTTAATGAAAGGTATTTTTGTGTTTTTGGATGTAGGTGATGCAAAATGTTCAAAAAAGAAAAAGGATGAAAAAGGAGCAAAAAGGAGCAAAAATGGAGCCAAAATGCAAAATTGCCAAAATAATGGGCCTGGCGCCTGGGCTCCAGAATCTGGCGCCTAAGCGCCAGCTCGATACCAAATCTGTGACAATTTTTGTAACTACTTTGGGCGGTTATTTTGACGGTTAGGGCGGTTATTGGACCATCTAGAATATTGGCAGTTATTCCTGGATTATAGGACATGTGATACAGTGTATCTAGATGCTTGGAAACAGTTTGGATCGCGAAGTGGTGCGATCCAAAGTGTAGAGGTGCAAAGAACAGGACGCTGAGTCCGGCGCCTAGGCACTAGATGCCAGTGCCCCGGCGCCAGACACACTTTTTAGAAGACTCATTGAACTTGGACACATTTTGAAGAGATGCTTTAGGCAACCCTTGAAGCCTATAAATAGAAGGCCATTTCTACAGAGAAAAACGCCCAATAAGAAGCCCGCCCTAGTTAGCTCCAATCAGAGAGAGAACTAGAGAGATAATTTTAAGGGCCACAATTGTAGTTTACTTTCTTTCATAAATTAGTGAGTTTATTTTATTTAGAGTTTGTATTGAGAGTTTGAAAGAGTTGGTGCTTTTGAAGTCTATTTTGCTTTGGAGTCAGAAGGAATCAGAGGTTCAGTTGGAGAAACACTTGAGATAAGTATTTGTAATTTGATTCAAAGTTTTGTTATTTAAATTCGATGTGTTCTGAGTAGTTACTTTACTTTCTCCTTTCTATTATGAAAAGATAAATAAGATAACATTAAATTCATTGGAGAATTAAAAACTAAATATGTTTAAATATGGTGATGATATTAATACATGATCTTAATTTACTATTTAAATTGGCCATTTAAACTGTTAAAATCTGTTGAAGAATTTTGAGACCTAGAAGGAGATGAATTCTTAACAAGTAGATATCACATGAATCCTTGGATAGTCGAAGGCCTTGTGCAGGTTATTCAAGGTGAAGTGCAAATAAATAGGAAAATATTATTCAACGGGCGTAGAGCTGATAAGTTTTTAGAGTGACAGACTAAATTCTTGTAATTTGGTTTATAGAGAGGGAACGGGTCACTAGTAGGGCCGACCATAGCTACCCTTGGACATCTAGTAGTGTGAGCCTAGATTAACCCATTCTACTAACAATACATCCAGACCTGATCTATAGATTAGCCAATGTTCATTATATTATCGAGCGAAGGTAAAGAATATGAATGCTTCTATTTGACACAATAGCATAAATTTATACTCTCCACGAATATTATATTATCTAAAAAGTCTTGGATTAATTGAAAGGAAGAAAGTTGTTTGCTTATTATTATTCACATCACTCATTATTTTATTATTGCTTTAATTTAGCATTTAGTAATTTAAATATTAAATTTATAACTTTAAATGAAATACATAAAATTAAAATTAAAATATTTAAAATCTATAAAACTCCTCGTGGGATCGATACTGGGGTCTTTATTTAAAGCCCTGTTTTACTTGAAACGATATGTATACTTGCGTAGTACCTCTAGTGTGTAAAATATTTTCCATAAAACTATATTTATATACACTAGTTGCTATTATTATTTGGGTCAAAGTATTGGCTATAACATTTTTTTGAAAGCATAAATTACTACGTCGTCCGCGGATCGAGGTCAAGTTTTTGTGGCCTTTGCAGGGGAGGGCAAATTTTTAGATTTTAAATATTTATTTTATTTTTATTTTATTTATTTATTTTATTGTCAAAATACAAAAATATAAAATACAAAAGAATTTAAAAAAACAAAAAATAAAAAAAAACAAAAATAAACAAAAATAAAAAAAAAGTAAGTAGAGATTTTATTTCTTGCTTTTTAATTTTACTTTTTATTTACATTTTATGCGTAGTTCTGGATCTGAAGGATTATTACATTTAGACTCTGAATTAGAAAAAAAACTGTTAGAAGAATTAAAAAAGGAAAACAAGTTAAAAAATATCAAGAGATGACTAATTTACATAATAATTTACTGATTCTAATTGAAATTAATGAGCAAAATGTTTACAAACCATTAAGGGATTATGCTAACCCTACAGTTAATGAATTTCATAATAGTATTCAAATACCTAATGTAGATGCTAATTCTTTTGAGCTTAAACCGTCTATTATTCAAATTGTTCAAAATAATCAATTTGGGGGAACACCAATTGAGGATCCAAATTTACACCTTGCTAGTTTTTTAGAACTTTGTGCTACCTTTAAATATAACAATGTTTCTGATGATGCTATTAGACTTAGAATCTTTCCTTTCTCTTTAAGAGATAAAGCAAAGATGTGGTTGAACTCATTAGCAACAGGTTCTTTTAAAACATGGGTTGAAATGACACAAAAATTCCTTGCTAATTATTTTCCTCCTTCTAAAACTGCAAAATTAAGAAATGACATTACTTCATTTAGTCAATTTGACGGGGAGACAATTTATGAAGCATGGGAAAGATTTAAAGAACTATTAAGAAAATGTCCTCATCATGCTTTATCTGATTGGTTAATTATTCAAACATTTTATAACGAACTTATTGGATCACTGAAATCAATTATTGATGTTGTTGCTGGAGGTTCTTTAATGGCTAAATCATTTGAAGAAGCTTATACTTTAATTGAAGAAATGGCTAACAATAATTTTCAATGGCCTTTTGAAAGGATTAATCCTAAAAGAATGGAAAGTATTCATGATAATGAAGCCTTTTCTATCTTAGCTTCACAAGTAGTTGCAATATCTAAGAAATTAGATAATTTTGCTATCAATGTATCACATAACAACTCTGCTAATATGGAAGATTCTCAAACTATTGAAACTTTACAGGTTATTGCTAGTAAAAATAACCCTTATTCAAATTATTATAATCCTGGATGAAAAATCACCCTAATTTTAAATGGAATAATTCACAACAACAATGAGGTAATGATCAATCTCATCCAACTGGAAATAGGAACAATCAAGTAAATTCAAACTATAAACCTCCTGGATTTAATAATCAACCGAAAAAGTTATCTATAGAAGAATTAATTTTACAACTTAGTAATCAATTACAAAATCAAAACACAGCTATTCGTAATATTGAGAATCAAATGGGACAAATCGCTAATTTAATTAATTACAGACATCGAAGAACACTTCCTAGTAATTTTGATATCAATCCAAAAGAAACTGGAAAAGAACATGAAAATGCTAAGGCTGTACAACTTAGAAGTGGAAAAGAATTAAAAGAAAGAATTCATAATGAAATTGAAAATGAGATTGAGGTTGAAGAGATTGAGAAACCTAAAGAAACTCCTTCTCCTAGTAAAGATCAGACTGTTGTTTCTATTAATGTGGAAGTTGAAAAACCACCACCACCTTTTCCTCAAAGATTAAAATAGCAGAAGCTTGATCATCAATTTTCTAAGTTCTTTGAAATTTTTAAAAAACTTACAATTAACATACCTTTTGCTGAAGCTTTGGAACAGATGCCAACTTATGCAAAATTTATGAAGGATATTTTAAGTAAGAAATAAAAATTTGAAGATTTTGAAACTGTTGCATTAAGTGAAGAATGTAGTGCAATAATTCAAAAGAAATTACCTCAGAAACATAAAGATCCAGGAAGTTTCACTATACCTTGTGCTATTGGAGAAAAATTTTGTGGAAAAGCTTTATGTGATTTAGGAGCAAGTATTAATCTCATGCCATTTTCTATTTTTCGAAGGTTGAATTTAGGAGAGATTACTCCCACCACTGTAACCCTTTAGTTAGCTGATAGATCTATCACTTACCCTAAAGGAGTTATAGAGGATGTTCTTATTAAAGTGGATAAATTTATTTTCCCTGTGGATTTCATTCTACTTGATATGGAAGAAGATAAAGAAATACTAACTATTTTAGGGAGACCTTTTCTAGCTACCGGGCGAGCTATAAAAAGGAGAATTAACTATGAGAGTTAATGATCAAGAGATTAAATTCAATGTCCTTAAATCAATGAAGTACCCTGATAAAGAAAAATGTTATCGAATGGATATTATTGATTATATAATTGAAAAACATTATCGAGAAAATGTAAAGTCATTTACGAAGAAAATATTGAATTATTAACTGACAAAAATGAAGAACTAAAAGAAGAAGAATTATTTAAAGAAACTCATTATATTAAAGATAACTAGGAAATTTTGGACATAACTCAAAATGATATACTTTTACCCTCGATTAAAAAGCCCCTGAACTGGAATTAAAAATGTTACCTGCACAATTAAAGTATGTTTTTCTTGGAAATTCATTAACTTTACCTATTATTATTTAATCTAAACTAAGCGTAGATCAAGACGAAAAATTAATAGGAGTGTTAAAGAATTATAAGAAAGCTTTTGGTTGGACTATTGCTGATATAAGAGGAATAAGCCCTTCCATCTGTACGCATAGGATTTTAATGGAAGAATATTTTAAACCTACTATTGAACCTCAAAGAAGATTAAATCCTATCATGAAAGAGGTTGTTACAAAAGAAATTTTAAAATGGTTAGATGCTGGAATTATTTACCCTATTTCAAATAGTCAATGGGTGAGTCCTATTCATTGTGTTCCGAAGAAAGGAGGAGTAACTGTCATTATCAATGATAAAAATGAACTAATTCCTAAAAGACAAGTTACTGGATGGAGAATTTTCATTGATTATCAGAAATTAAATAATGCCACTAGAAAAGATTATTTTCCTTTACCTTTCTTGGATCAAATGCTTGATAAATTAGCTGGACACTCATATTTCTGTTTTCTGGATGGATATTTTGGTTATCATCAATTACCTGTCGCTCCTGAGGACCAAGAGAAAATAACATTTACAAGTCCTTATGGAACATTTGCATTTAGAAGAATGCCTTTCGGTTTATGTAATGCACCTGCAACTTTTCAAATATGTATGATGTCAATATTTTGTGATTTCATTGACAAAGGAATTGAAATATTTATGGACGATTTTTCAATTTTTGGAACTTCTTTTGAATCTTGTTTGGAAAATACTTCCAAAGTTCTGAAAAGATGTGAAGAAACAAACATAGTTCTTAACTGGGAAAATGTCAATTTATGGTCACAGAAGGCATTGTACTTGGTCACAAAATTTCACAAAAAGGGATGGAAGTTGATCAAACAAAAGTGAAAATTATTGTTGAACTGCAACCACCTACTACTGTTACTGATGTGAGAAGTTTTCTTGGTCATGCTGGATTTTATAGAAGATATATAAAGGATTTTTCTAAAATTTCTAAACCTCTTAGTCATTTATTGGAAAAAGAAGCTAAATTTGAATTTAATGAAGATTGTGTTAATGCTTTCAATATTTTAAAAGACAAATTAATAACCGCACCTATAATTATTGCACCTAATTGGAATAAACCTTTTGAATTAATGTGCGATGCAAGTGATTTTGCAATTGGAGCTATATTGGGACAAAAATATGAGAAAATTTTCAAAGTTATATATTATGCTAGTAAAACTCTTACTAAAACTCAAAGAAATTACACTATTACTGAAAAAGAGCTTTTAGCTATAGTCTATGCCTATGATAAATTTAGACCTTATCTTCTTGGTACCAAATGCGTAGTTCATATTGATCATTCTGCTATTAAATATTTAATGTCGAAAAAGGATGCTAAACCTGGATCGATAAGATGGGTTTTACTTCTGCAAGAATTTGATTTTCAAATAGTGGATAGAAAAGGAACTGACAACCAAATTGCTGATCATTTATCTAGAATTAAGAATGATAATATTATTAAAGAAAATATAAATGAGAAGTTTCCTGATGAACAGTTATTTGTTATTCAAGGATGCAAAACACCTTGGTATGCAGATATAGTTAACTATTTAGTTAGCAATATTCTACCTTATGGATTGAATAACAAATATATTAAGAAATTTAAAAATGATGCTAAATATTATATTTGGGAAGATCCTCATTTATTTAAATTGGGAGGACATTCTGTAATTCGAAGATGTGTACCATATGAAGAAACTTTTACTATTATTCAAAAATGACATGATTCCGAATTTGGAGGACACTTTGGAGTAGATAATACTGCATTTAAAATTTTAAAATCAGGATTTTATTGGCCTACATTGTTCAAAGATGTGATACATTATGTTCAAACATGAGATCGATGTCAAAGGACGGGAAATATATCTAGGAAAGATGAAATGCCTTTAAACTATATATTGGAAGTTAAAATTTTTGATATATGGGGTTTAGACTTTATGGGACCATTTGTACCATCATCTGGAAAGATTTATATTTTATTAGCAGTTGATTATGTTTCAAAGTGGATTAAATCTGTAGCTTTACCTAACTGTGATTCCAAAAGTGTTTCGAAATTTTTAAAGAAAATGATTTTTTCAAGATTTGGAATGCCTAAGGTAATTATCACAGATGATGGAAGTCATTTCAAAAATATAAGAATTCAATCATTACTGAAAAATTTGGAATCAAACACGGAATTACAATCGCTATCACCCACAAACAAGTGGAATGGCTGAAGTATCAAACAGATAAATTAAAAGAATTTAAGAGAAGACTGTTAATCCTAAAAGAACTGATTAGGTTGATATACTTGATTCTGCATTATGGGCTTATAGAACAGCTTATAAGACACCAATCAGAATGTCAACTTACCGATTAGTCTATGGTAAACATTGTCACTTACCTGTTGAACTAGAACAGAAAGCTTTTTGGGCGATAAAGGAGTTTAATTTTGATTTGAATACTGCAGGAGAAAAATGATTATTACAATTAAATGAGATGGATGAAATAAGAAATGAGTCATATGAAAATGCAAAGATTTATAAAGAGAAAATGAAGATATTACATGATAAAAAGATTTCAGGAAAAACATTCGAGCCTGAACAAGAAGTATTATTATTTAATACTCGTTTAAGACTTTTTCTGGAAAATTAAGATCTAAATGAATGGGACCATATATAATTGAGAAAGTATACCATTATGGAGCTGTGGATATTAAAGACCCCAAACGGGAAAAACATTTAAAGTTAATGGATTAAGACTGAAGCCTTATTTGGGAGAAATAAAAATGATTTATAAAGAGGCTTACGAGTTGAGTCTACCTGATTAAAGACATAATTAGGTTGGGTTGACGACGTTAACCAAGCGCTTTGTGAGAGCCAACCCATAGTTATTTTTTTGTGTTTTTACATTTTTAATGTAAGGTTATGCCTCGGTCTTAACTAATTTTCTATAACTGTAGAAAATTGGATGCTAACAAGTCTTAATTGACTTAAGCAAAAGATGATCTCAAAGTATATAAAGTTTGGACTTTGGATCACTCCATTTCATATGTTTGTTTATGGGAGATCAAGTTAACCTTCTTTATGTTTGTTTATTATTTGAGATAATTTTTATTATTAAGTCTATATGGATCTTATCATTTACCTATTTTGAAGATCGAAACTTTGAAATTTGAAGTTAGGCGAAACAGAGTCAAACATGGTTCTGGCTTCTAGGCGCCAAAGTCCGGCGCTCAGAGTAGACTGTGTGTTGATGGGTCCGGCGCCTAGGCGCCAGATTTGGAGCCTAAGCGCCACAGTTACTGGGCCGTGTAAAAACTAAAAATTTTCAGTTTTTCACATGATTATCTCCTATAAACTACCCCATCTTCATTCCCAATCCCTAAGCAACCATAGTTACAACCTTTTTGAAGAAATGGAGAGATGAAATCAAGGAGAA
Organism: Papilionanthe hookeriana x Papilionanthe teres; assembly: GCA_022702705.1. Taxonomy (NCBI): domain Eukaryota; kingdom Viridiplantae; phylum Streptophyta; class Magnoliopsida; order Asparagales; family Orchidaceae; genus Papilionanthe; species Papilionanthe hookeriana x Papilionanthe teres. The sequence continues at coordinate 49,870,735 of CM040433.1, read as the reverse complement.
TATGCTAGAGATAAGTGTTCTAAGGATCCTCAACCTTTCTTTAATGGTTTTATTGCTGCAAGTTTGGAGAAATTTTTGAGTCGCCTAGATAAGTTTGAAGTGAAATTCAAAAGTATTGGAGATCACCTTCATGAGATGTATCATCAAATTGAACATCTGGAATGGCAGGCAAAGCTTCAATTCGATCATATAGCTGCTTATCAAGATGCTCAAGTGGAGATGTATGCGAAGAACAAATGGATCGACTAGAAAACGACTACGGATTTTTCAAGGGCGTTAATGTTCTTCGCAAGTGGGCTGAATAATCTTCATTGCGATGAGAATGGAAATTTCTAATTTGAAGATTAGATAGTAAATGTGGCTAGATCAACTTTATCTATTGTGTCATTGCATCAATTTAGTAAATCGAATGTATTGTTTGTGTGTTTGTTTTATTGTTCAATGTGTGTTGTATTTGCTTTGAAATTGTGTTGTTTTATTGTTTGTTTGGACTTGAATCTTATTATTATACTTATCTGTATTTTATTGAGCCAAATTGAAGATTATGAATGGAAATAGAAGAGTTTGACTTAAACTTGGGTTTAATTTATGGATTTAATTTTTAATTTTTAAAATTTTTGGAAAATATTTTGGAAGTTGGAAACTGAGACAATACTCTCATATGAGTAATTAGAAGTTGAATTTGTGAGTTTTGGTGGAAAATAAAATTTTTAAAGTGATCATTTTGGTTGGCAAGTCTGGCGCCTAAGCGCCAGAAATCGGCGCCTAAGCGCCGAATTAGCCTGCAACCCAAAAATCGGGATTTAAATCCCCAAAGCCATGGCCGACGCCTAAGCTTCATCTCCTTCCTCATTTTCGCAAAAATACACCCCCTAGATCCATCTTAAGGTCAAAACGTCACGTTTTTTAGCATGAAATCACTCGATTTCTTCATCTTAAGGTCAGATCTACCTTCTAATCCATTTATTTTTTATTTCTACCATGAATTTTCCTATTTCTGCTAAAAACCAAAATTTTGAAGAAAAATTTTGATTTTTAGAAATTCTCCATGGATTTTATTAACTCATTTTAAGTTTCTCAAGCTTAAAAGAGTTTAGATAATTGATTCATTAATTTATTTGTGTTTTCTTTTACGTTTAGATGGCACCTAAATCTAGGCGCGGAAAAGCACGAGAATATTTCGATAGCAGCAAGTTCGCTACTGCGGCAGCACACTTTCGTTATCATGAATTTGCGTCAACAAGGAAATTTATCTCGAAGCATAGTTTTTACAATCCTGGAGAGATGATCGTGAACACGATCGTTGCACACAACTGGCAGCAATTCTGTTATTTCATTATCGTTGCTATTATTCCTGTTGTACGAGAGTTTTATGCCAACTTTATGGATGCGGAAGACTACGAAGTCTTCGTTAGAGGTGTCAGAGTGGGATTCACTCCGGAACGGATCAATATTTTCTACGGCCTACCACCTACCGTCGATTGCTACTATTCTGGTCTCTCTATCTGAAGGAGGTCTAGAGATGATTATTGCATATCTGACTGACGATACTAGAGCTTGGAAGATCCGGAATGACAAATGGGTAAACTTTAAATCTTCTAAGCTGAATGGTTTTTCAAAGGCCTGGCACTATTTTATTTCTTCTAGACTACTTCCTTCCAACCACCTGAGTGAAGTTACCAGAGATAGAACTATCCTGAACTACTGTATTCGGGAGAGGAAGCTGATAGATGTTGGCAGCATTATCTATGATTCTATGGAATCGATTGCATGATCCAGCACTTCTGTGGGATTAGGATTCCCATCCTTGATATATTTTTTATGCATGAGCAATGGAGTTATTGTTGATATTTCAGAGGAGAAGCTGAAGACTACAAAGCCTATTGGGCAGGAGAGTGTTAGTATTTATGATCATCTTCGCGGGAAGAGATCTACTGCTCCTTCTACTTCTGTACTTACTCTAGGTAGAGCTTCCACTTTTAGACCTTCTACTTCTACTGCTGAGCCACCATCTAGTTTCTGGGAATCCATGCATGATCAATTTCAGGAGCAGCAGAATGAGTTATTTCTAACTCACTACAGAGTAGATACTATAGACAAAAAGATTGATCATCTATATGAATATACCCAAAGGAAGAGTAATTATGATGCTGAGTATTCAGAGTCTTTAGTTAGATTCTTGAAGGGTGAGCATGATGTTCAGTTCCCTACCTGTCCAAGATTTTCACCATATGTTGATCCAAAGGATGTGGAATTTTCTTTTGGTGATGATGATGATGAGGCTACAGATAGTTATTAGTAGCTTGATTTACCTCTTGAGATGAGTTGATTCTATTTTTAGTTTATTTCTTGTTTGTTAGTACTGATTAGTTTGTTGTTAGTTAATGTCGATTTATTTAAGTAACTTTATGTGGATTTTTTTATGTTGAGACTGCTTTTAGTGTATCTAGTGTGATATGTGTTTAAGACTGAAATATGGATGAATTTTTTTTCATTTTCTATGATAAATATTTATTTCTATTTCAGCCTACTGTTTAGTATTCTTAAATAGTTAGTGATGTTGCTTTGTTTCTGTTACTGTGATTAGTATAGTCATTTAATTTAGCTAATGATATAAAAATTGAGCCAACTTACTATTATATATGCTTCATTATTTTAGTAACATTCATAAAAAGCTTGTGTAGAAGTAAATTTTTCTTTGTAGATGGTTTTTACATACTTATAAAAATTCCTTTTTAAAATTATGCCTTTCTTTCTCTCATACTTTAAAATTTTTCATGATATATCAAAACTTAAGTTTGGGGGATGGGAAAATACATGCAAAGTTAAATTTTATTTGTCCTTAAGTGCTAATATTTTTTTTAATAAAAAAATATTAACATAACATAAGGAATGAAAAATCTATTTAAGATTACTTAAATTTTTGAAATTATAAATAATTTAGTAGACTAAACAAAAATTTTAATAACTTTGATTGATTTTAAGAATAGAATTAGCAACTTAAAGAAGAGTAAGATTAAGAATTTTTTTTTATTCGTGGTATAGATAATTGAATTTTAGAAGTATTAAGAAATCAAGAATTATAACTTGAAAAAGAAAAGATTGAAAGTCTTTTTAAAATCTATTAAGTTAAAATGTATAAGTTTGAAAATAGAAGTTAAGGATAGTGAAGTTCAAAACAATTAACAGGCTATCCAGATACAGTAATCCTCACTGTGAAAAAAAAATGAAGAAGAGAGGAGATGCTTGAGGAGATGCTGTTGACCTCATTTTTGATGAGGTCTTCTCTTCTCTCTATAGTACTTAGGATCTAGCCATAGGCTTTTCCTTTGACTATCTTAGAGGACTAGAATTGGGACCCACCACTTAGAAACTCAAACCACTTCTTACCTCCCTACAAACTCCACAAACCTGATTGTAGACCCCTAATCACCTGGAGGGTTGAGATCGGATGTGAAGGTTTAAAGGATGAGTTTCCTATAGGACTCTTTGGCCTTAGGACCTGCCACAGGCGGCACGGTGCAGTGAGGGTGACTTACACATACACTACATTTATACACTACACTTTCACACACCTCCTAAAAACACACCCATACCCAACTTGACCTCCTGACTCATGAAGGTGATCCACATGGATGGTCCTTAACCTCTAAGCCCTTGGTTAAGAGGGTTAGGAACAACATAGTGGATGCCTCAAATGAGTCCCTTCATGGCTCATGTGGGCTTGATATGGCTTCATGGCATAACCAAAATGATTTTATTCCATTCACAATTTCCAAATTTTCAATTTTCCAAATTTTTAATTTTCCAAATTTTCAATTTTCCAAATTTTCAATTTTCCAAATTTTCAATTTTCCAAATTTTCAATTTTCCAAATTTTCAATTTTCCAAATTTTCAATTTTTGACCCCAGGACCCTACACCGCTTTGCTACCAAAACCGTCGAAACTACCCGATTTTTTCAAAATTTCCAAATCAACCAAAATTCCCAAAATTAACCTTGAACATTTCCTCACCAATCAAGTTGATCATCCATAGCCAAAAATACCAAAAATTCCAAAAATACCTCCCAATACCCTCCAAATACCCAAAATACCCCTCTTGACCCAAAAATCCAAAAAATTCAAAAAATTCCTAGAAAATTCCAGAAAATCCCAAATATTCCCAATTTTATTTTTTTCAACTACACCATGGGCCAATTTTGTCAATTTACCCTACTTTTGACAAAACCCCCGATTCGACCCATTTTAACCACTAAGTGAACCCGATGTCAAACCAAACCTACCCGATTGACCCAAATTCTGGTCCAATTGAATTCTAAACTTCAATTCAACATTCCCAACACCAATCTAGACCAAATCCAAGTCCAATTTGATTGACATTTGGATCCAATTTCACTTTTGGCCTTAAAGCCCGATTTGGACCCATGACTCGAACCTAACCCAAACTAACCCGATTCAACTCCAATTAACCCCAAATCTTTTCTAAACCTTCCTTAACATTCCCACAAACAAAACACTAACATGATTTTCCCAAAATATAGACCCAAACCCCACTCAAATTCAACCCAAAGCTAAAAGGCCCAATTTTGACCTAAACCCAAACCTAACCCAAATAAACCCAAACCCCAAAATCAAAACCCAACCAAAGCCAAAACTTCTTTAAAACACTCACATAAACATTTCCCAACATTTATTTTACATCAATTTCAACCCTAGCCCAACATTGGCCCAAGTTAGCCCAATTTGACCTATATTGGCCCATTCACCAAAGAAGCCCAAATTCAACCCAATTCAAACCTAAATCACTCCCAACTTGCTTCAAATCACTCATGACACATCCATGAACTAAACCCAACATTTGTTTGGCCCAATCCTTCACAAAATTCCCATCCATAAATTTATTTTTAAACCAAAAGCCCATCATCTTAAACCTTCCTAAAAGCCCAAATTTCATGCTAAAGCCCATATGACAAATTCTTCTCATCATACCCTTAATTAAAATCAATACCTAAGTTTCAAAAACTCATCATGAAGCCATTCCAAATTAAGCCCCATACAAATTCCCATCAAAATACCAAAATTTTCTTAAATCCATTTCCATGAAATTGACTTAACTTTTCCCAAGCCAAAGATGAGCCATGAAGCCATGCATGGGCCACATGGAGGCCATGAGAGCCTCTTTACATGTCATCATGCCATTTTGGGCAAAAGGAGGAGACTCTTTCCTTAATTCCTAAAGGTGATTAACCACTCCCATGATTCCCCTTAACCATGCTTATGCCTAATTGTGCTTGGATGGTGACTTGAACCTACTGATTATGCTGAGCCAAATCACTTTCTCTTAGACTCTAAACCAAGCCTTGGGTGGTGCACCTAGCCCAAAGGGATGGGTTGACCAATTTGAGCCAAAATGAGCCTTCTCTCATACCATTCTAATCCAAGCCTTTTACACATGGCATTTGCCAATTGCCTACACTAAACCCCAGCCCTGACCCACCTGAACAAGATGGTGACCGGTGCACAGCCGGCCGACCACTGGGTCACTCGAAAACACCATGGCCGAGACCTCGGGAGGAGCCAAACTTTGGAATTCCACCTTGTCGAGTCGCCCCATGCCCAATGGCCACCATGGCTGTTCTTCCCATGCCCAGAGCAGCTGATCCCAACCCTTGGCCATCCCTGTGAGGCTCTCCAGCCACCTCTATTTAAACCTGACCCCCTCACGGCCATGGAAGAAAGTTGCACAAACCTTGCCGAAACTCTGCCAAAATTGCTCGAAACCCTACTCCATACTTAGAGTAGTTGATCCCCAGTGTCAATTTACCCTAATCCCCACCAACAGAATCCAATTTCTCAACTGAAATTTCACCCAAAACCAGGACACTTTGCCACAGTAAGCCAATCTTCAAATTGACTGGTCCTACACCTTCACTGGACCAAGAGAAGAAGTTTCCCACCTGAAAGCCCCATCTCCGAGGCCACCCAGGTTGTTCCAACCTCCAAGCTTTGTGATCGGCTGTGGTCGCTTTCATAGCTAGGCAATTCACCAGACCAGGAGACTTCATCTAGAGCTTGCTGGGATCCAATCGAATGTGACACAACCCTCAGATTGAAGCCACACTTCTCTGAGTAAAGGTTTGAGCTAATTCTTCATCCCGAGCTTCTGGAGATTCTCCATTTCAATTGCTTTAATTTCAATGCATGATCACCGTATAGATGTATTAGTCTCTTCAAGATGAATCCATAGAGCACAAGAACACGAAAATCCGTTAAGTATTGAGTGAGATATTAGGGATTTAGTGTGGACGGTTCTCGGGCTAGGAGGCTTGGAGACGATGAACGGATGCTGTTCATTTAATACACACGCGGACGGACGGCCAGGATCGCGCCGGATGAGGAGACGGAACGACAGAGAGGGCCCCCAGAGCGCTGAGTTGGATGGCGGCGCCGAATCAGAAGGCGACATGCGGCGTTTCGGAGCTGCCGAGGTTGACGCGGCGCAGCGTGGATAAATAGAAAATTAGGGTATTTTTCTATTTATTTAATTACCTAAACTTCAAAAATCCATAACTTTGTGTAGAAAAATCAAAAAAAAAAAATAAAAATATCCTCTTGCTCAGCGAACAGAGGAGAATAATATGGAAAAGAAATCATTTAATTTCATCAAATATTTTATTTTTAATGATTTATTTACCCTCTACATTGTTTTAATTCTCCATGCATATAGGAAATTCACCATGGAATGAGACGATAGGGCTTTTGAAGCCTCTGAACTTGGGAATATTCCTTGAATTTTCCAAAGTCAGAGGCCATCCCTATGAAAAGTTATTGATTTTTCAAATTCATGTTACTGTTTTGAGTATTTTAAATCTAATAATTAGCATGTTGTGAAATAAATTCTAGGAAAATTTGGTGATGTTTATTATGACTAGAGGACCCTAAGAAAAATAGGTTTTGAATTAATTTATTTAAAATAACCCTAATTGGCTTAAACATCCAAAATAGGTCCCTAATTAATTAGAGCTAATCATACATCAAATTAAATTGAAATCAATTCTCCACTGACCTTTAGGATCAGAGGAACCCAACATAAAAATTTGAAGTCAATTGGAGTTGGTTAGCCATACTAAATGGGTTGATTAAGCAATTTAGCCATTTTGAACTTTAAAAATTCATAACTTTCAAAATACTTTTCAAAAATTCACCAAATTGGTTTTGGAGCCTCTCTGATATCAGGGGAATTTAAGAAAATTAAAATTTCAATTTACTAAAAAAATTTAATTTTTTGTATTATTTTAATATTTTAATAATTAAAAAATAAAAAAATCACAAAAATAATAAAATTCACCAAAATGTCACATTTTGAATTCTAATCACTTAGCAACAAATCCCATATTTTTCTTAGGTCTATTTAATGAGATATAAAATTTTAAAGCCCTAAGGTAATTTTAAAATAAAAAAATATATATTTCTAGTATTTCCACTAAAATAATTCTAATAAACCAAAGAAAAATCAGAAAATTGTAAAAATTGATTCTCTGATTTCCTTGATATCAGAGAGATTTTTGAAAAATATAAAATTCATTTTTCAACCTTTATTTTATTTTTAAATTAATTAATACTCCAAAATTCAAAATAATTATAATAAAACTAATATAATTCATAAAATCACCAAAATTGGTCCAAGTGGTCCTCTAGTCATTAGGAATGTCCCATAATTTTCTTAAGGATAGAAACTTTCCCTTGGTCATATTATTAAATTTTCCTTGGAAATCTCTATTTTCCACCAAAAATAATTACATAAATAAATTAAATACAGAAAAATCATATTTTCTCCTCTCATGTCTTTATTGACATATGAGTGAAGTCACATAAAAATTTCAAGTTCATTTAAGCTCAATTTAGTGAGTTATGAAATTATTAAGCTTGAAGGGGCAAAATGGTAATTAAAATTTTAACCTTTAATTAAAACTTTAGGCTTAATAAAATTAAAGAGTAAAATATTTGATCTTAATCTGATTTGGATGATTGAAATTTAAATAATTAAAGGGTAGAAACCTATTAAACAATTTAAAAATAATTAAAATAAACCATAATCAAATAATTGATTAAATTTGGAAGAATAATAAAATTGGAATTATTAAAATAGGGACATTATTAGGAAGAGATTTGTTCTTTAATCTAAGGGTCCCTAAATTAATCATCTTAATAATATTCAATCCCCAATTAAAATGATAATTCAAATTTAAGTTTTAAAATGTCAAAGGATCTAATCATTAAAATCAAATTAAAGTCAAATTATTAAACTTTTTTTAAATTTTCAATTAAATTAAAATTAAAAATAAAATTAAATTAAAGATTAAATTAAATTAAATCAAACAAATTAAATTAATTTAAATTAAATTAAATCAAATAAATTAAATTAAATTAAAATGAACAAATCAAATTAAATTGAATTAAATTTAATTAAAATTAAATTAAATTAATTAAATAAAATAAAATTAAAAAAATAATTAAACTAAATTAAATTAAATTAAATTAAAAATAAAATAATAAAATCAAGTTAAAATTAAAATTAATTTAAATTAAATAAATTAAATTAAAATTGAAGCAAACCAAATCAAATTAAATTAAAGTTAAATTAAATTAAATTAAATCAAATTAAATTAAATTAAAATTAAAATTAAACCAAATTAAATTAAATTAAAATTAAAGTTAAATTAAATTAAAAAATAACATCACCTAAGACATAAGGAAATTCAAAAATAAACATAAAGCAACTTGAACACTATTCCAAATTTAAACCCGTCAACTGAAATTAAATTAAATCACAAACCATTTGAACACCAATTTGCCCTCGAAAACTTTTATTGTCATAACTCCTAAACAGAGCGTTAAATGAAATGTTACTTCACCTATAGGATTTTCAAATGTCCTACTTCACTGAGCAAGATAACAAAACTTGAATTCCGGACGATTAATTCATTTGTATGATTAAATTCATTTGGACTTAAAACAATTCTAGCAATATTGAAAAGATGTTTAAGATTCTTCTTAAGCACTTCCTCGATATGACGGGATGTTTATAAGAACAACTAAACTTAATTGTTCTTTGATGAAGAAAATCGTCCTCGAACAAAACACGAGAACACTAGACGTCATAGGAGATGACTAGCTATAGGATTAGGAACTTGGTAGAAAACCATAACCCTTCCCTTAGCTTTACCTAGGAACTTGCTTAAATATTCTAATTGTGTTTTAAGTGCAGCTTGGGATGACGGGAAGACCCTCCAGGTACGCTTTATTTTATTGCAATTTACCTTATTGCAATTTATTTAATCGCATCGTACTTACTTTTCTTGCATGATAAACAACTGTTACATGAAAACCCACACCTTTAGAATAGTCCCTAAAATTGGAACCAAAACTAAATTAAAAGTCATTACAAGATAAAATTCACCGCCACAACATCTCAAAATATGAAACAACTTAAAATTTAATCACAAACAGAACACAAAACTGCAATTACAACTAAATTAAAACGTCTTGTTGGATGATCGGGAATACCTCGGATGATGTAACCTACGTGTTGCTAACGGGATTTCCCATGGTCTAAATGAAAGTGTGGAACTCATTTAGTTGAGTTTAGCAAATTCATCTGGACTAAGTGAATCCGATAAAAATAACGATGCCGGAAGGATGGAACCGTAGGATCTTAACCGGTGTTGTTATAATCAACTTTAAGATTTGTTTTAAATAAAATATAAAAAACACTTGGGAATTAAGAATTTCTCTAAACCAAAACACTTTTCTCATCTCCTGATTTATGACTTCTAAAACTAAACCTCCGCAACAACAAGGAGCTCGGAGCATGGTGGGCGGCACGGCCATCGTCATCGACAAAACTCGAGTCTACTTCAGCAAAACTTTCTTAGAATTAAATAAGCTAAGCCATAGGACTTCGAGGTAGTTTGCACTAGTGCGACATAAATCCTCAACCTTTTGTTAGGCATTTGCATTGCAAATTAAGCCCTAACCGGTCTTAGGATTCCGAGGTAGTCGTCCGATACGACATAAACCCTCACATCTTCGAGGCTATTTATATGATCATGTCATACGAACATAAGTCCTAATTAATTAAAATTGGCAAGATCAAAATATTAAATAAACATTAGGACTTTCCTAAATCCAAGCCAAAAAATAGGATAGTCGGGAAATTACCGAAGTTTGCTTCGAATCTGTAATTTCTCCTACTTTTCTTCCTTTGAATTCCCAAAACAAAATGTTCCAAATTTGATCCATTCCCTATTGAAATTCCAAAATTAAATCCCTTGAAAACTTAAACTTTGAAATTCTTGAGAGCGAACTACCGATTATTATCGAGAGTTTTCTTAGGTGATTCCTGTCACTTAAGATGTAATTAACTATAGGGGCTTGCCCTTATAGGGAATTTTAAAGAACCTGAGTAATATAAACCCCGTTTAATGCTTTCATATTAAGCGAGGGAATTTGTCGGCTTATAAAATTGGTTCACGAGCAAAGGGATGTCACAAACCTTTCTAGTTTATCTAATCGAGCCCCATTATCGAGCGATGTGTCTATTCTTCGGGATAGATACACGGTTTGTGGTGCGGTGCTCGTTTATGTGAACTATTTGGGATGTGAAATCGGTTTGATTTCGTATTTTAAAATTTTCAAACTTAAAATTATTTTCAAAATCAAATGCTACTTTCTAAATTATATATATATATATATATATATATATATATATATATATTAAAATCAAATTTAAAATCTAAAATTCGCCGACAATTTCTATTAGGCGACCCCCTTTCAAAATACAACACTCGACACTAAAAATAAGTCGTACAATTTCTGGCGACTCCGCTGGGGACAATTCCTCTCTCCATTTTAATCAGACAATTCTGCTTTCAAAAATCGGTAGTGTATCCATGTTCCTAGTGGATCGAACTACCCTTCTTTCCATTGGAATACTATGTTCATTTCTACCTTGAACAAGTATAGCCAACATTCTCTCGGATTTAGGAGCCACTGTTTAGATACCCCTAAACGAGAGAGGTTCCGAGATCCTTTTACCTCATTTCGAGGTGGGGTGGACCCCGATAGGTATTAGTTTAGGAGCGGTCTTGCGGATCGAGAAGTTTCTACAAGACTTTCTCTTCCTTTTCCGGTTCTAATCAATTCCTTGTACCCTTCCTACAACTCTCCTTCTTTTAATAATTCTCCTTCCTAACGAACAAATCTTTTCTAAAAAAGATAATTTTCTTTTAATACCACAAATACACTAAGATAAACAGAAATGTGTTCGGACTCTTTCTTTTTCGTTATAAGTTGTACGACAAGAAGAAGCACGATTCGGGGACTAACACTTGGAATCTGCCTTGCAGAAATGGAAGCCCCAAAACTAATTTTCTCCTTCGTCAACGGACTCGACCTGGCTGTGTTCAAGGACGAACTGCCTGATAATGGAATCATTCGATTCAGACAAGGATTCGGGGACACCGACATCAAAATCCCCGACGTCACTCTCTTTTCACTTACAAGCGAAAGTATCGAAGCGAGAAGCCGTTGATTGAGTTCAACCTCAAGTCGACTCACGAATTCCTCCTCTGCAAAGATTCTAGCGAGGAGAATGCTGCCGTCCGTAGAAGGACCGTTCTTGCTACCCCACTCGGTCTAGTTGTCTCTGCACCTACCCGGCTTCCGCCGAATTAAAGGGGAAGGAAATCCGGAACTTTGGTGAACCTGTTACCGTGGAGGGTACGGACCTTCTGTGAGACCTTCGTTTTGCAATCGGGTCCGGCTCGAGAATTCCATCACTAACACGGACCCAAAGAAGGAACGAAGTAGAAGGATCGCTAGAGAAGCTAGAGGCTGCTAAAATTGCTTTCTGGAAGAAATCCCGAAGCTGCTCGAATATACACCGCTGCCTGAATACATACCACTTTTGGGAGGAAGCAGGTTCCATCCCCTCTCCGCCGCAGAGGATGAAGAAAATGTTCGTAAGATTGCTGTCGCATTGCCTCAGCCCGCATATTACAATGATAGCCGCAAGAAAAGGACTACAACTACGCCATTTGCTTGACTGCAAACTTTGATAGAGAAGTTAGCAAAGAGGAAAAAGTGCCCTGTATCAGAAATTTTAAGAAGGATAGGGCGGGTTCCAGTCAAATCCCGTCTTGGGCCGCGAGTAGAACCTTCCATCGTTACAGAAAAGCCAAATAAAAGGATGAAGGCTAGTCCGCCTGTCGTTGTTTCAGGGTTACAGATTAGGGAGGATACCACCTTTCGGCATTTGGCTGACGGACCATCCGGTCCTAGACCTTCTGCTGCTAGAAGGATGGTATGGCGTCCCACTACTTGGAAAATTAAGATTGAAACAACGACTCGAGAAGGAAAGTCTCGTTAGGAGACTTGAATGCGAAGAAAGTGCTCTTGCGATAAAGGGGACTCATGAGAAGGGAACCCGAGCGGCTATCACACAACAAGCCGTAAGGATGCGCGAAAGGACCTCTAGAGGATGCCATGGAAAAGTTGAGGACTGATATTCGATGATTAGCAAAGGAAAGAGAAGAGAAATTCAGAGATGAGATTGATTCGTCAGAATTCATGGATGAAGACTATGCGGAAATTAACATGGTCGAAACACGAGCTTCGTCAGCTTCACGAGGTGCTCCTGCGGCCGCGAGGAAGAGAGGAGCCGAAGTAATGAGGAGGCAGCTTCAAGAGAAAGATGATACGATCGCCCAAATGGCAAAGAGGATGGAAGAGATGGCTGTAGCCCTAGCCACTCTCCAGAGTCAAGTGCAACCCCAAAGAGAGACACTCCCAGAGGTCATTCACATTGTAGACGGAGAAAAGGAGATTACGTTCGTCAATGGGGATGATCAGTTAAAGAAGGATGCGACACAAAGCATGATTCCGGAAAAGGATATGAAGAGCTTGGTGGAACAGCAGGTGCGAGAAGCCTTGGCACAATCAAAGAGCGGGACATCCATTCGGACGGGTAGACCTTACCCCGAAGAATTCGACGCTGTCCAATACCCGAAAGGCTTCGTACCACCTCTGTTCAAGACCTTTGATGGAACCGGGAACCCTCGGCAGCATGTTGCACACTTTCGTGCCAGTTGTTGCAATGTCTGGCGGAAGTGATGCATTACTCTTCAGACAATTTGTCGGCGGCACGTCGGGGATCGCCTTTGATTGGTATGCAGAATTACCGAATGGTTCGGTGAAGACATTCTCAGAACTAGAGAACCTCTTCATCAAGCGATTTGCCGAAGCTCAGCACTACATCACTATAGGTGATTTAGTGGTAGAGAAGCAGAAGCCGAACGAAACTTTGGTGTATTACATACTTCGATGGAGGAACGTAAGTATGAAGTGTGAGCTACAACTACAAGAACAGCATGCGGTCGGCATTTTACTTAAGAGCATTCACGGCCCGATAGCACTTCTCCTCAAGGGATTTACTATTAAGACTTTCGAGAAGTTGTTAAGCAAGGCCGGAAGCTTGTAAGAGGAGGTGAAGCAATTAAGTTTCATCGACAAGACAGACAAACTGAAGCCCGTGAAAACTTTTGAAAAGAAGTCCGGGATCGTTGCAGCAGTCGACAAAGGAAAGCAACGATACAAATATCGTCCGAACAGCCTCAGCAACCTCAACAGAATTATCAACAACCCCGACCCAGCTATCAGTCATCTCAACAGTATGAACAACCGTCTCGTCCGCAACGTACGTTAAGGGAGCTTCTGAGCAGGGAGTATCCGTTCAAAAATGAGGCAGTGCCAAAAATATTCCGCAGTCTGATGAAGACTCCAGATTTCCAGCTGCCATAACCTACGAGACCAGAAGAAGTTGACAAGAAAGGTGATCCCAACTTTTGCCCTTATCACCGGATGCTTGGGCACAAGATAGAAGATTGTATTACCTTCAAAAGTTGGCTCAACGACAATCTTCGGAAAGGGAATATAACAATCCCGAAGGAGTACATGAAGGAACCCCAGAAAGGAGGTTCCGTCAATGTTGTCTCGACTGATCTCATTGTTCTGATAGATCCCTATGCGACTGATGATGGGTGGACCACCGCTTGGACAAGGTCTTCGAAAAGGATTTTAGATGGCATCCAAATCGCTTCGGTGCGAGCCTCAATTCAGAGTTCGAAACATGTTAAGCCGACACTGTCACTTGCAATAGAAGAACCACCTCAACAAGAGACGATTGAAGAGAAGAAGAAAATCGACGAAGAAGAGAAGACTGAGGCTCTTAAGGCTAGACTAGGGGCTGCTTATCCTAAGATAGTTGTTTCCGATTCGGGGGAGAAATCCCTCGAACCTCTGACTCTGTATGATTATCTGCCCACTCCGGTGGGATCTTATAATGATAAGGGTTATGGCGTTGGCTACGTTTTGACTGTTTCTAACGATTACGTAACTAGCAACAATCCGGACATCGATTTCAATACAAATGACAATTCTCAAATCATACACAATCTCGACAATCACAATGACAAAGAAGACATCCACCAAGGAGGCTACGAGAGTTCAACAAGCAATGAATCTATTTGCAAGTTTCGAGGAGCTCCAGTCACAATAGAGTTATAGCCTTCAGACTCCGAGGCTAATCCAGAAGAACCTATCATTCCGATTCAAGAGGAGGCACTAACAAACTCAACACTAGATTCAGAAGAAATTACAGAAGTCAACTTAAGAAGTGGAAGAGTTCTACCTCCGAGAATGGGTCCAAAGGACAAAGGAAAACAGGTGGTTGTTCAGGAAGAACCAACCCCCGTAGAAGAAATACCCATTCGAGAAGAAATCGAGACACATGGAAATAAAGTGGACTACAACGTGCTAGCCCATCTTAGGAAACTACCCGCCAAACTGAGCATCTACGACGCTCTCATCCTATCAAAGGAGATGAGAGAAGCTCGATCAAGGCCTTACTTGATCCGAGAATTTGCTTAGCTCAAATGGCCGGAGATTCCTTAGATGAGGTTTGCTCGTTAAAGGAACGACGGAGTGTCACCTTCACGGACAATGACCTACTACTTGGGACAGCGGATCACAACCGACCGTTGTACATTTCAGTTACAATCAGAAAATTTACACTCTCCAGAGTATTGGTGGATCCAGGAGCATCAATCAATATAATGAGTCTTCGAACACTAGCATATTTGGAAATAGATGCTCGCGAACTCGAAGCCGACAAAATGTTATTAAGAGGATTCAACCAGAAAGGAGAAAGAGCCCTCGGATCAATAACACTACTAATGAAGACCGGAGACTTAACAAAGACAACCGCAAAATTTCACATAATTGATTCAGAAACGTCATTCAACGCTCTACTGGGCCGACCATGGATACATGAAAACGAGGATGGTACCATCATCTCTACATCGGTGCATCAAATACTACGATGGAGGGGAACGGTGCATCAAAGGTGACTTACAACCATTCTCCGTACATGAAATTGGAATCCATGAAGATGCGGCTTATTATGCACCTCCGAAGAAAATAATTTTCTCCGAGAGATACCATAACGAATGAAGCAAAGGAAGTTCGGGACGACGAAGAACCTGAAGTTCTAGTCCAACAGTCACTCACCACTCCCTTACGGCGAGATGGTGAAGGTTTCTCCACAACTCGCATCCGAGGTCGAGGCCGGGGATGAGGTCGTGGCAGAGACGTTAGGACAGTTGGACAGAGGAAACCGACCATCAATGTTGATTGGGAAGACGAGTTCGAAGAAGAAAAAGAAATCAAACAAGAAGCAGCGACAATAAGTCGGAAGAAGCCGCAATTCGAGGATCCTGCTCGAAAATGAAAAGAATGAAGAATATAAATCGATGTACGAGAAGATTAACCACTATGTACATACTATGACCCTGACCCCGATCCATTCTAATAAGATCGAGGGTATGGTGGTCAAAGAGGTACGTAGCGGCGGTGCAAAGCCAATCAAACTCTACCGCGGTGCTCCTTCCTCCAAAACTGAAAATAATATACAATTTGAAGATGTCACTTCATCAGAATTAATGGAATTACCTTTTGAGTGGTACTCTCCCTGTGTTCAAAATTTAATTCAGCGTGATTTCTTGCCTCGACAATGGACAAAAGGTCAATCACAACATTTTGAAAAATTATGGAATAAGTCCGGTCGTCCACCTAATTCAAAGCATGGTCTCAGATTCGGCACGAGTAGGATCGGTTGACGATGCCGAATTTTGCTTGGTTGTCACTTGCGAGTCTAATGAAAACTGCATGGAAACTACAGAAGAATTTGAAGATTTACAAATTGGAGACGCTCCACCAGAATTCGAAGAAGAAATTAAATCTACAATAGATGAGTTAACGGAAGTTAACTTAGGTACTAGTGAAGAGCCTAGACCTACCTTTGTTAGCTCCTTACTCAACAAGGAAGACTCCGAAGAAATAATCAAGTTATTAATGGAATTTAAAGACTATTTTGCTTGGAGCTACGATGAGATGCCAGGATTAGCTCCAGAGGTCGCGATCCATAAGCTAGGAGTGGATCCTACTTCTATCCCGATCGGACGAGGTTCCGAGAAGAATGCGTCTAGAAATCGAACAACAAGTCATAGCCGAAGTTAAAAAGCTAATAGACGCTAAATTTATCCGTGAAGAACAATACCCGACTTGGTTAACCAAGGTGCCAGTCAGAAAGAAGAATGGTCAGATCAGAATTTGTGTGGATTTCAGAGATTTAAACAAGGCATGTCCAAAGGATGAATTCCCTCTACCGATCCCAGAACTAATGATCGACATCGCTTCGACACTTGAGATATTCTCATTCATGGATGGATCTTCGAGGATACAACCGGATAAAAATGGCTCCGAGAAGATGAAAAACTTACGGCATTCGTAACGCCGATCGGAGTATATTGCTACACGGTGATGTCATTCGGACCGAAGAATGCGGGAGCAACATACCAGAGAGCGATGACAAGAATTTTTGATGATCTCATCCACAATCAAGTCGAATGCTACGTGGACGATGTGGTCATCAAAAGCAAAGTAAAGGAAAACCACCTATATGATTTGAGAATTGTTTTCGAACGATTAAGACAATTTAACCTTAAGATCAATCCCTTAAAATGCGCCTTCGGCGTCACCTCCGGGAAATTCTTAGGATTCGTTGTCCGACATCGTGGAATTGAAATCGACCCGGAAAAGATTAAAGCTATCTTAGAAATGCCGCCTCCCAAAACCTTAAAGAAACTACGATCTTTTCAAGGGAAGATGGCATATCTTCGACGCTTTATATCAAACTTGTCAGGTAGGTGTCAGCCTTTCTCAGCATTAGTTAAAAAGGAGTCAAATTTATTTGGGAAGAAAAATGCCAGAAGGCCTTTGAGGACATTAAGCAATATCTAATGACACCTCCTGTCTTAGCAGCCCCAGTCTCAGGTAGACCGCTGATACTTTATACCGCGGCTTTAGACGACTCTCTCGGAGCCTTGTTAGCCCAGGTCAATGATGAGGGTAAAGAAAATGCTCTTTACTACCTAAGCCGTCGTTTACTTCCGACGGAAATAAGGTATCCCGCAATTGAAAAGCATTGTTTGGCCCTGATCTTCGCCTCTCAAAACCTCAAGCACTACATGCTTTCTCATAAGGTCAACCTGATCTCGAAATTTAATCCATTGCAATACTTGATGACTCGTCCAACACTTTCCGGCAGACTTGCCAGATGGTCAATGATATTATTGCAATTCGATATAACTTTCGTGCCTCTCCGTGCCGTAAAGGGACAAGTCTTAGCAGACTTCCTCGCTGCACACCCTTTGCCGGCAGAATCTCCTCTCAATGACGATTTGCCAGATGAACAAATAATGAGCCTAGAAGACCCCGATGATCGACGTTGGGAATTATATTTCGACGGAGCATCTTCGAGCACACAAAGACGAAGAATCGCAAGTGATAGTGCCGGTAAGGTAGGGATCGGATTAATCTTTATAACACCGGAGCGGGGGATGTTAAGGTACTCCTACCACTTGACGAGCCGTGTACAAACAACGAAGCGGAATACGAAGCCCTCATAATAGAATCGGAATTAACTATTCAAATGGGGATAACAAACATTAACATCTACGGGGATTCGCAGTTAATCATTCAACAGATCGCCGGACAGTACAGAATTTTAAAGCCAAGACTCGAGCAATACTTCTAGTATGTCATACAGTTGTTGGAACAGATTCCAAATGTGACGATCTACAAAATTCCCAGGAAAGAAAACGCTTTAGCAGATGTGTTAGCCCGCCTCGCAAAAGAATTTGCTTGCTTGCAAGATGAATCAGTGGAAGTGTCAGTTCACGGACGTCGAGTCCTATCACGGCTCGACATGGACACAATACACAAATCGAAGAAGAAAAAGAATCGATTGCGAGCAGTGATGGAAAACACGAGAAGATTGGCGACGACCATTAATAGACTACCCGCAAACAGGAAAACTACCGGACGATAGGTCGCTAGCCCATCGGATCAAGAAAAGAACTCGTCTTACGCATTAATAAACAACACGTTATACGAAGGTCTTTCGATCAAATGTGGCTAAGATGCCTAAGCGGGTACGAGGCCCGTGAAATCGTTAAAGAGGTGCATTCGGGACTCGTGGCACTCACCGGTCGGGTCTGAAGATGAAAATGAAAATTAAAAGACTAGGGTACTACTGGCCCTCGATGATGACCGACTGCATGAAAATCGCCAAGAGCTATCACCAATGCCAAGTGCACGGAGTGGTTCTACACCAACCTCCGAATGTTTTACATCCGACAATTGCATCGTGGCCATTTGAATGTTGGGGTACGGATATAGTGGGTCCAATAGAACCACCATCTTCAAAAGGACATCGCTTCATTCTTGCGGCTACAGATTACTTTTCCAAGTGGGCAGAGGCAGTTCCACTTAGAGAAGTTAAAGCACACCACGTGCTACGCTTTTCAAGAACCAAGTTGTCTACCATTTCGGAGTGTCGCGCAGGATCATCTCGGATAATGGGTCGGCATTCGAAGCACACAAATCAACAATTTTGTCGGGAGACACGGAATCGACCGGCGATATTCAACAATTTACTACCCAAGAGCAAACGGCTCGTCGAGGCTTTTAATAAAACTCTCATTCAAATCTTAAAGAAAACCTTGGACGATAATAAGAGAAATTGGCACGAGAAGTTATTAGAAGCCTTATGGGCCTACCGGACAACCTTCGAACTCCTACTCAAGCTACACTTTACGCTCCGGTATATGGGTCCGAGGCGAGTGTTACCCTTAGAGGTTCGGCTTCCTTCACTCGAATTGCAGCTTGCAAACAAAATCACGACAGAAGAGAATGCCAAATTACGACTAGAGGAATTAGAAAGCCCGGAAGGAAAAGACTTGCGGCAGCGAGCAGAATTTAGAATTATACCAAGCTAAGATGGTTCAAGCCCATGACGGATCGGGTCCGCCCAAGAACCTTCAAACTTGGTGACTTAGTTCTCGTTCTCAAGAGACCTATCCTTGCACACCGCAAGATAAGAGGAAAATTTGAACCCACTTGGGAAGGGCCGTTTGTGGTTGAGGTAGTCTACTCAGGAGGCTCCTACCAGCTAGTGAACTGCCAAGGAGAACGACATATGCTTCCGATCAACGGACATTACTTGAAGAAGTATTACGCTACCTGATGTTTCGAAGGAATGAATTCTTCATCCCTAGAAGCACGGGCGAAGAAGTTACTTATGACTGGGTTCGAACCCAAAAATAATAAAATGTGCTAAAATAAATAAAATCATGATAATAAAATTTTCCTCCCATATCAAAATCTATTTCCTGATCTTATCCCACTTCATTCCTATTAAATTTAAAAAATATAAAACTGTCTTTAATAAACATTTTCTTAATGTTCTTGTTCTTAGTACAGCCCCTGATCCTTTTCCTTGTCTTTTCGTAGGGAAATGTCGAACGGGCGGTTGGTCCTGAACTTTAGAAATGGCGTAAGCATTGCACTCGTCGAAAAGAGGGTGAAAGATGGAGCGATAATCGAGATTGACTCAGACTTCGCACCAGCAGGCTTGCAATACGAGGAAAGTGACTGGGTCCAAGTTGACCGAGAGGAACCGCCCACGTCAGACGATAATGAAATCGGGTGGCCCAAGCCACCAATCCAAAGACGAAGAAAAGGAAAACAAGCACTGAAGAAGATAAGAGAATCAAGTCTGTAGTCGCTACAGCAGAAGGGAGGCTTGTCAGCACCGCGCCCACAGAAATTCAGGAAGTACGAAGAGCTACTCTCACAGCAACCCAACGAAGAAATAAAAATCGTCGTATCCGTAAGATGTTAACTAAACTAGCAGCGGACCAGCGCGACGAGGCAGTTGCTACTGCCAGTACATATACTTCAAGGATGCCAGTTCACCAGGTACCTGAAGGAAGGAGGCCAGCTCCTAGGATAACAGAAGAGACCAGGGAAATCTCAAGAAGATCAGAATAAAGAAGGCTACCACGCCACCAGATAGAACCACCAGTAATGCATAACCTTGTTGCAGAAGCAACCCCGGAGGATGTCCCGACGGACATCATCCCCGAGGAGCCGAGGTATGCAGGAGAACGTGAAGGGATTGAGCCGTATATCCCACAATACGTCACTGGGCCCCGCCATTTGCGAGATTATTCCGGAATATGAGCTGGAAAGAATGCGGAATGTTGAAAAGAAAACTTTTAAATACTTCGAGAGAATCGGAGGCGGGAGGATCGCATATCTCAGAAGGCCTCGAGCTACATACAAACGTGTTCTCAGAATACGAACAACAACAAATCGTGGACTACATCCGGGATTTGAAAAGAATGGGCCAAGCGGGCCGCCTAAGAGAAAACACTTACTCGGAACCCCGGAGATGGATGCCAGGGAAAGGTAGAATTACAATACAATGTGGATGCTGCTACAACTTCGCGGAAGACAGGAAGGGGAACCCACCGGGAATACTCCGTCATGGCCAGGTGGATCCAATGCCATTAGTCATCAAAAGGATGGAAAAAAGAATGATAACATGGAGGGTACTGCCAGCAGATTGCATACCCAACAGCTGCATTATTAACATTTACAAGAAGGGTGACTGCATACCCCCGCACATAGATCACCACGACTTTGTCGGACCTTTCGCACGGTTTCTTTTCGAACGAGTGTAGTATCATGTTCGGAATCGACCTCCGGATAGCGAGCCCAGGTGAGTTCCGAGGGCCGAGTAAAGATACCATTACCGGTGGGTTCCGTCATGATATCGAAGGGCAACAGAGCGGATGTCGCTAAACATTGCATATCGGGAGTACCGATGAAGCGGATCTCGGTTACTTTCGGAAGGATGGATGACGGGAAGACACCTTACCACTTCCGACTGGACCGGGAGCTAGAGAGCCTCCGGCCTTACGAGTCGTGAGTTACATGGAAAATATCACACCTCCAACGTACATCTATAAGGCATCCTTGCTAAGGATGGCTTGGAAGGTGATGTTATTGACCATGTACCTCACTATTCAGACATGGATTTCTAACAGATACTTTTTTGGATGGATCGACAAAGATCATACATAGTCCGTTTTGAGTCTACATGGATTGTATGAGATGTATTCCAGATCGAGTTGTATGATGTATCTTCAACATGATTGGTATGAAAGTGACCATGTCACATTTTTTGCCTTCACCTCTTTTGTGCAAGTAGACTGGAAAACGCCATTAAAGTTAAATTAACTTCGAACAAAGAACAGAAAAGAAACAAAAAGAATAAAAGAAAACTTTCCTTAAAAAAAAAATCTAAAAATGTTGAACACCAAATTCACATGAACATTAAATGAATGATAAAATAAATTTGAATCGTTAAAGACAAACAAAATGAACATAAATTTCAAATCAAATCTCAATCAAATTCAAATTCGATCTTCCAGATCTCAAATCAAATCTCAATCAAATTCAAATTCGATCTTCCAGATCTCAAATCAAATCTCAATCAAATTCAAATTCAATCTTTCCAAATTTCAAATCCAATCTCAATCAAATTCAAACTCAACCTTCCAAATCTTAAATCCAATCAATTCTATTCTCTCCCTTGTCTGGGATGGAAGCGGTTGATTCCATTGACACGGATCGAATCTGATGGCGAGGGATTGTATCCAATCCAAACCAATAACTTCCGATCAACTCTTTTGAATGGGATATGTAGCATCTACATATTCCCTCCTAATCTATTTCTTTCCATGAAAGTCTTTTACAACTTTCATGAAATTCTCGAAACACCAAAATTCCACACATTTCAAATCAACACTACAAATCTTTGCAAAGTCAATGACTATTCAAATTCAAATTTTTGGGGTTGAGGATTTTACATCCGAGACTGCATTGCTTTAGGATTCTTTCTTTTTCGCAATGAAATACATCAAAATCAAATTCTTGGGGTTGAGGATTTTACATCCAAGACTGCATTGCTTTAGGATTCTTTCCCTATCGTAATGAAAAACATCAAAATCAAATTTTTGGGGTTGAGGATTTTACATCCGAGACTGCATTGCTTTAGGTTCTTTCCCTATCGCAATGAAATACATCAAAACCAAATTTTTAGGGTTGAGGATTTTACATCCGAGACTGCATTGCTTTAGGATTCTTTCCCTATCGCAATGAAATACATCAAAATCAAACTCTTGGGGTTGAGGATTTTCCATTCGAGACCTGCATTGCTTTAGGTTCTTTCCCTATCGCAATGAAATACATCAAATTCAAACTTTTGGGGTCGAGGATTTTACATCCGAGATCGCATCGTTAAGGATTTTTTCCCTATCACAATGAAATACATCAAAATCAAATTCTTGGGGTTGAGGATTTTACATCCGAGACTGCATTGCTTTAGGATTTTTTCCCTATCACAATGAAATACATCAAAATCAAATTCTTGGGGTTGAGGATTTTACATCCGAGACTGCATTGCTTTAGGATTCTTTCCCTATCGCAATAAAATACATCAAAATCAAACTCTTGGGGTTGAGGATTTTACATCCGAGACTGCATTGCTTTAGGATTCTTTCCTTATCGCAATGAAATACATCAAAATCAAATTCTTGGGGTTAGGATTTTACATCCGAGACTGCATTGCTTTAGGATTCTTTCCCTATCGCAATGAAATACATCAAAATCAAATTCTTGGGGTTGAGGATTTTACATCCGAGACTGCATTGCTTTAGGATTCTTTCCCTATCCCAATGAAATACATCAAAATCAAACTCTTGGGGTTGAGGATTTTACATCCGAGACTGCATTACTTTAGGTTCTTTCCCTATCGCAATGAAATACATCAAAATCAAACTCGGTTGAGGATTTTACATCCGAGACCGCATTGCTTTAGGTTCTTTCCCTATCGCAATGAAATACATCAAATTCGGACTTTTTGGGTCGAGGATTTTACATCCGAGACCGCATTGCTTTAGGATTCTTTCCCTATTGCAATGAAATACATCAAAATCAAATTCTTGGGGTCGAGGATTTTACATCCGAGACTGCATTGCTTTAGGATTCTTTCCCTATTGCAATGAAATACACCAAAATCAAACTCTTGAGGTTAAGGATTTTACATCCAATACCGCACTACTCTGAGAACTCTCCTCATTGTAATGGTCCAATCCAATCAATTCAATTTTCTTTTGAGATTGAAGATGTTACATCTAAAACCACAAAATTCCAATTTGCATTTCAAGTTCAAATCCCTTCAAATTAATTTTGACAAAACTTCAATTTAAATTAAAACTCCAAATTGAAATCTAAGCTCACACATCAAAACTTAAATTGAAACAAAATAAAATCTAAATCGAAATACCCCTGCGATCATGTGATTTGGAATTCACCTTCTTTTCCTTTCCCCAGCGAGAGTTCAGGAATCTCCAGTCTCGGAGATACATTAGACACTCCCCAGCGGAAACTCTTATACTTTATCCTAAGTTTGTCACTTGGACGTTTGTGTTGGTTTTGTTGATAGCTTCGGTCAACACCAATACACGCGGTGTGCTCTGTCAGCTCACCACACCTATTGGGGGTCCATTTGTTGACCTCATTTTTGATGAGGTCTTCTCTTCTCTCTATAGTACTTAGGATCTAGCCTTAGGCTTTTCCTTTGACTATCTTAGAGGACTAGAATTGGGACCCACCACTTACAAACTCAAACCACTTCTTAACTTCCTGCAAACTCCACAAACCTGATTGTAGACCCCTAATCACCTAGAGGGTTGAGATTAGATGTGAAGGTTTAAAGGATGAGTTTCCTATAGGACTCTTTGGCCTTAGGACTGCCCTGGGTGGCCCAGTGCAGTGAGGGCTGACTTACACATACACTACATTTATACACTACACTTTCACACACCTCCTAAAAACACACCCATACCCAACTTGACCTCCTGACTCATGAAGGTGATCCACATGGATGGTCCTTAACCCCTAAGCCCTTGGTTAAGAGGGTTAGGAACAACATAGTGGATGCCTCAAATGAGTCCCTTCATGGCTCATGTGGGCTTGATATGGCTTCATGGCTCAACCAAAATGATTTTATTCCATTTACATTCACCCAATCTTCAATTTTCCAAATCTTCAATTTTCCAAATTTTCAATTTTCCAAATTTTCAATTTTCCAAATTTTCAATTTTCCAAATTTTCAATTTTCCAAATTTTCAATTTTTGACCCCCGGGACCCTACACCCGCCTAGCCTACCCAAAACCCTTGAAATTACCCAATTTTTTCAAAATTTTCAAATCACCCAAAATTCGAAAAATTAACCTTGAACATTTCCTCACCAATCAAGTTGATCATCCATATCCAAAAATACCAAAAATTCCAAAAATACCTCCCAGTACCCTCCAAATACCCAAAATACCCCTCTTGACCCAAAAATCCAAAAAATTCAGAAAATTCCCAAAAAATTTCTAAAAATCTCAAATATTCCCAATTTTATTTTTTTCAACTACACCATGGGCCAATTTTGTCAATTTACCCTACTTTTGTCAAAACCCCCAATTTGACCCATTTTAACCCTAAGTAAACCCAATGTCAAACCAAACCTACCCAATTGACCCAAATTCTGGTCCAATTCAATTCTAAACTTCAATTCAACTTTCCCAACACCAATCTAGACCAAATCCAAGTCCAATTTGATTGACATTTGGATCCAATTTCACTTTTGGCCTTAAAGCCCAATTTGGACCCATGACCCAAACCTAACCCACACTAATCCAATTCAACTCCAATTAACCCCAAATCTTTTCTAAACCTTCCTTAACATTCCCACAAACAAAACACTAACATGATTTGCCCAAAATTTAGACCCAAACCCCACTCAAATTCAACCCAAAGCTGAAAGGCCCAATTTTGACCTAAACCCAAACCTAACCCAAATAAACCCAAACCCCAAAATCAAAACCCAACCAAAGCCAAAACTTCTTTGAAACACTCCCATAAACATTTCCCAAGATTTATTTTACATCAATTTCAATCCTAGCCCAACATTGGCCCAAGTTAGCCCAATTTGACCTATATTGGCCCATTCACCAAAGAAGCCCAAATTCAACCCAATTCAAACCCAAATCACTCCCAACTTGCTTCAAATCACTCATGACACATCCATGAACTAAACCCAACATTTTTTTGGCCCAATCCTTCACAAAATTCCCATCCATAAATTTATTTTTAAACCAAAAGCCCATCTTCTTAAACCTTCCTAAAAGCCCAAATTTCATGCTAAAGCCCATATGACAAATTCTTCTCATCATACCCTTAATTAAAATCAATCCCTAAGTTTCAAAACTCATCATGAAGCCATTCCAAATTAAGCCCCATACAAATTCCCATCAAAATACCAAAATTTTCTTAAATCCATTTCCATGAAATTGACTTAACTTTTCCCAAGCCAAAGATGAGCCATGAAGCCATGCCTCGGCCACATGGAGGCCCTGAGAGCCTCTTTACATGTCACCATGCCATTTTGGGCAAAAGGAGGAGACTCTTTCCTTAATTCCTAAAGGTGATTAACCACTCCCATGATTCCCCTTAACCATGCTTATGCCTAATTGTGCTTGGATGGTGACTTGACCCTACCGATTATGCTTGAGCCAAATCACTTTCTCTTCAGCCTAAACCAAGCCTTGGGTGGTGCACCTAGCCCAAAGGGATGGGTTGACCAATTTGAGCCAAAATGAGCCTTCTCTCATACCATTCTAATCCAAGCCTTTTACACATGGCATTTGCCGATTGCTACACTAAACCCCGGCCACCGACCCACCGAACAAGATGGTGACCGATGCACGGCCGGCCGACCACCAGGTCGCTCGAAAACACCATGGCCGAGACCTTGGGAGGAGCCGAACTTTGGAATTCCACCTTCTTGAGTCGCCCCATGCCCAATGGCCACCATAGCTGTTCTTCCCATGCCCAGAAGCAGTCGATCCCAACCCTCGGCCATCCCCGCGAGGCTCTCCAGCCACCTCTATTTAAACCTGACCCCCTCACGGCCATGGAAGAGAGTTGCACAAACCTTGCCGAAACTCTACCAAAATTGCTCGAAACCCTACTCCATACTTAGAGCAGTTGATCCCCAGTGTCAATTTGCCCTAATCCCCACCAACAGAATCCAATTTCTCAACTGAAATTTCACCCAAAACCAGGACACTTTGCCAGCAGTGAGCCAATCTTCAAATTGACTGGTCCTACACCTTCATTGGACCAAGAGAAGAAGTTTCCCAATGAAAGCCCCATCTCCAGAGCTACCCGATAGTTCCGGCCTCCGAAGCTTTGTGATCGAGCTGTGGTCGCTTTTATAGCTAGGCAATTCACCGGACCCGGAGACTTCATCCAGAGCTTGCTGGGATCCGATCGAAGGTGACACAACCCTCGGATTGAAGCCACACTTCTCCGAGCAAAGGTATGAGCTAATTCTTCATCCCGAGATTCGGAGATTCTCCATTTCAAATGCTTTAATTTCAATGCATGATCACCGTATAGATGTATTCGTCTCTTCAAGATGAATCCATAGAGCACAAGAACACGAAAATCCGTTAAGTATTGAGTGAGATATTAGTGATTTAGTGTGGACGGTTCTCGAGCTAGGAGGCTTGGGGATGATGAACGGATGCCGTTCATTTAATACACGCGCGGACGGACGGCCAGGATCGCGCCGGATGAGGAGACGGAACGACACGAGCGGGCCCCGGAGCGGCGAGTTGGATGGAGGCGCCGAATCGGAGGCGACACGCGACGTTTCGGAGCTGCCGAGGTTGACGCGGCGCTGCATGGATAAATAGAAAATTAGGATATTTTTCTATTTATTTAATTCCTCTAAACTTCAAAAATCCATAACTTTGTGTAGAAAAATCAGAAAAATAAAATAAAAATACCCTCTTGCTCGGTGTACGAGAGGAGAATAACGTGGAAAAGAAATCATTTAATTTCATCGAAATATTTTATTTTTAATAATTTATTTACCCTCTGCATTGTTTTAATTCTCCATGCATATAGGAAATTCACCATGGCATGAGACCATAGGGCTTTTGAAGACTCTGAACTTGGGAATATTCCCTGAATTTTCCAATGTCAGAGGCTATCCCTATGAGAAGTTATTGATTTTTCAAATTCATGTTACTATTTTGAGTATTTTAAATCCAATAATTAGCATGTTGTGAAATAAATTCTAGGAAAATTTGGTGATGTTTATTATGACTAGAGTACCCTAGGAAAAATAGGTTTTGAATTAATTTATTTAAAATAACCCTAATTAGCTTAAACATCCAAAATAGGTCCCTAATTAATTAGAGCTAATCATACATCAAATTGACTTGAAATCAATTCTTCGCTGACCTTTAGGATCAGAGGAACCCACTATAAAAATTTGAAGTCAATTGGACTTGGTTAGCCCTACTAAATGGGTTGATTAAGCCATTTAGCCATTTTGAACTTTAAAAATTCATAACTTTCAAAATACTTTTCAAAAATTCACCAAATTGGTTTTGGAGCCTCACTGATATCAGGGGAATTTAAGAAAATTAAAATTTCAATTTTCTAAAAAAATTTAATTTTTTGTATTATTTTAATATTTTAATAATTAAAAAATAAAAAAAATCACAAAAATAATAAAATTCACCAAAATGTCACATTTTGAATTCTAATCACTTAGGAACAAACCCCATATTTTTCTTAGGTCTATTTAATGAGATATTAAATTTTAAAGCCCTAAGGTAATTTTAAAATAAAAAAAATATATTTCTAGTATTTCCACTAAAATAATTCTAATAAACCAAAGAAAAATCAGAAAATTGTAAAAATTGATTCTATGATTTCCTTGATATCAGAGAGATTTTTGAAAAATATAAAATTCATTTTTCAACCTTTATTTTATTTTTAAATTAATTAATACTCCAAAACTCAAAATAATTATAATAAAAATAATATAATTCAAAAATCACCAAAATTGGTCCAAGTGGTCCTCTAGTCATTAGGAATGTCCCATAATTTTCTTAAGGACAGAAACTTTCCCTTGGTCATATTATTAAATTTTCCTTGGAAATCTCTATTTTCCACCAAAAATAATTACATAAATAAATTAAATACAGAAAAATCACATTTTCTCCTCTCATGTCTTTATTGACTTATGAGTGAAGTCACATAAAAATTTCAAGTTCATTTAAGCTCAATTTAGTGAGTTATGAAATTATTAAGCTTGAAGGGGCAAAATGGTAATTAAAATTTTAACCTTTAATTAAAACTTTAGGCTTAAAAAAATTAAAGAGTAAAATATTTGATCTTAATCTGATTTGGATGATTGAAATTTAAATAATTAAAGGGTAGAAACCTATTAAACAATTTAAAAATAATTAAAATAAACCATAATCAAATAATTGATTAAATTTGGAAGAATAATAAAATTGGAATTATTAAAATAGGGACATTATTAGGAAGAGATTTGTTCTTTAATCTAAGGGTCCCTAAATTAATCATCTCAATAATATTCAATCCCCAATTAAAATGATAATTCAAATTTAAGTTTTAAAATGTTAAAGGATCTAATCATTAAAATCAAATTAAAGTCAAATTATTAAACTTTTTTTAAATTTTCAATTAAATAAAAATTAAAAATAAAATTAAATTAAAGATTAAATTAAATTAAATCAAACAAATTAAATTAATTTAAATTAAATTAAATCAAATAAATTAAATAAAATTAAATTGAACAAATCAAATTAAATTGAATTAAATTTAATTAAAATTAAATTAAATTAATTAAATAAAATTAAATTAAAAAAATAATTAAATTAAATTAAATTAAATTAAAAATAAAATAATAAATTCAAGTTAAAATTAAAATTAATTTAAATTAAATAAATTAAATTAAAATTGAAGCCAAACCAAATCAAATTAAATTAAAGTTAAATTGAATTAAATTAAATCAAATTAAATCAAATTAAATTAAATTAAAATTAAAATTAAACCAAATTAAATTAAATTAAAATTAAAGTTAAATTAAATTAAAAAATAACATCACCTAAGACATAAGGAAATTCAAAAATAAACATAAAGCAACTTGAACACTATTCCAAATTTAAACCCGTCAACTGAAATTAAATTAAATCAGAAACCATTTGAACACCAATTTGCCCTCGAAAACTTTTATTGTCATAACTCCTAAACAGAGCGTTAAATGAAATGTTACTTCACCTATAGGATATTCAAATGTCCTAGTTCACTGAGCAAGATAACAAATCTTGAATTCCCGGACGATTAATTCATTTGTATGATTAAATTCATTTGGACTTAAAACAATTCTAGCAATATTGAAAAGATGTTTAAGATTCTTCTTGAGCACTTCCTCAATATGACGGGATGTTTATAAGAACAACTTAACTAAATTGTTCTTTGATGAAGAAAATCGTCCTCAAACCAAAACACAAGAACCTAGACGTCATAGGAGATGACTAGCTATAGGATTAGGAACTTGGTAGAAAACCATAACCCTTCCCTTAGCTTTACCTAGGAACTTGCTTAAATATTCTAATTGTGTTTTAAGTGCAGCTTGGGATGACGGGAAGACCTTCCAGGTACGCTTTTATTTTATTGCAATTTATCTTATTGCAATTTATTTAATCGCATCGTACTTACTTTTCTTGCATGATAAACAACTGTTGCATGAAAACCCACACCTTTAGGATAGTCCCTAAAACTGGAACCAAAACTAAATTAAAAGTCATTACAAGATAAAATTCACCGCCACAACATCAAAAAATTTAAAACAACTCAAAATTTAATCACAAACAGAACACAAAACTGCAATTACAACTAAATTAAAACGTCTTGTTGGATGATCGGGAATACCTCGGATGATGTAACCTACGTGTTGCTAACGGGATTTCCCGCGGTCTAAATGAAAGTGTGGAACTCATTTAGTTGAGTTTAGCAAATTTATCTGGACTAAGTGAATCCGATAAAAATAACGATGCCGGAAGGATGGAACCGTGGGATCTTAACCGGTGTTGTTATAATCAACTTTAAGATTTGTTTTAAATAAAATATAAAAAACACATGGGAATTAATAATTTCTCTAAACCAAAACACTTTTCTCATCTCCTGATTTATGACTTCTAAAACTAAACATCTGCAACAACAAGGAGCTCGGCGCATGGTGGGCAGGACGGCCATCGTCATCAGCAAAACCTGAGTCTACTTCAGCAAAACTTTCTTAGAATTAAATAACTAAGCCATAGGACTTCGAGGTAGTTTGCCTAGTGCAACATAAATCCTCAACCTTTTGTTAGGCATTTGCATTGCAAATTAAGCCCTAACCGGTCTTAGGATTCCGAGGTAGTCGTCCGATACGACATAAACCCTCACATCTTCGAGGCTATTTGTATGATCATGTCATATGAACATAAGTCCTAATTAATTAAAATTGGCAAGATCAAAATATTAAATAAACATTAGGACTTTCATAAATCCAAGCCAAACAATTTGATAGTCGGGAAATTACCGAAGTTTGCTTCGAATCTGTAATTTCTCCTACTTTTCTTCCTTTGAATTCCCAAAACAAAATGTTCCAAATTTGATCCATTCCCTATTGAAATTCTAAAATTCAATCCCTTGAAAACTTAAACTTTGAAATTCTTCAGAGCGTAAACTACCGATTATTATCGAGAGTTTTCTTAGGTGATTCCTATCACTTAAGATGTAATTAACTATAGGGGCTTGCCCTTATAGGGAATTTTAAAGAATCCAAGTAATATAAACCCTGTTTAATGCTTTCATATTAAGCAGGGGAATTTGTCGGCTTATAAAATTGGTTCGCAGACCAAACGGATGTCACAAACCTTTCTAGTTTATCTAATCGAGCCCCATTATCAAGCAGTGTGTCTATTCTTCGGGATAGATACACGGTTTATGGTGCGGTGCTCGTTTATGTGAACTATTTGGGATGTGAAATCAGTTTGATTTCATATTTTAAAATTTTCAAACTTAAAATTATTTTCAAAATCAAATGCTACTTTCTAAATTATATATATATATATATTTAAATCAAATTTAAAATCTAAAATTCGCCGACAATTTCTGTTAGGCGACCCCCTTTTCAAAATACAACACTCAACCTAAAAAATAAGTCATACAGATGCCTAATCAAAAATTGGCTTCACTTGAATTATCTTATAAGAAGAAAACTAATTACATATTTTACATAATTTTTATACATGCATCTTTATTAGAAAAGATTTTCATGAAGATCCTTTTCTTGTAAATAATTTATGCGATCTTAATATAATAAACTACAATTATTTTCGAAATGAATGAAAATTTTATGAAGTCTTACAATTTGGTAGTTAAATATTCTTTAAATTCTTAAAATTAAACTTAGTTAGTGAAATTTGGTTAATGATTTACTAAAGCATTTAAAAAATAAAAAATTACAAGGAATCTTAAATATTTACCTTTTATTCCAAATGTTATACATTTAATATAGTAAAAAGGGTTACTTGAGGACAAGTAACGTTTAAGTTTGGGGGATTTTGATCCATGAAAAAAATACCTGTTTTTATACCTTGATTATTATAAAATTTTTAAGGATATTATGCTTTAAGGAAAGGTATTTTTGTGTTTTTGGATGTAGGTGATGCAAAAATGTTCAAAAAGGAAAAAGGATGAAAAAGGAGAAAAAAGGAGCAAAAATGGAGCCAAAATGCAAAATTGCCAAAATAATGGGCCTGGCGCTTAGGCGCCAAAATCCAGCACCTAAGCGCCAGCTCGATACCAAATCTGTGACAGTTTTTGTAACTACTTTGGGTGGTTATTTTAACGGTTAGAGCGGTTATTGGACCATCTAAAAGATTGGCAGTTATTCCTGGATTATAGGATATATGATACATTGTATCTAGACGCTTGGAAACGGTTTGGATCGCGAAGAGGTGCGACCTAACGTGAAGAGGTTTAAAGAACTGAACTTGGAGTCCTGCGCCTAGGCTCCAGATGCCGGCACCTAGGCGCCAGACTCACTTTCTAGAAGATTCATTAAACTTGGACACATTTTGAAGAGATGCTTTAGGCAACCCTTGAAGCCTATAAATAGAAGGTCATTTCTACAGAGAAAAACGCCCAATAAGAAGCCCGCCCTAGTTAGCTCCAATCAGAGAGAGAATTAGAGAGATAATTTTAAGGGCAACATTGTAGTTTACTTTCTTTCATAAATTAGTGAGTTTATTTTATTTAGAGTTTGTATTGAGAGTTTGAAAGAGTTGGTGCTTTTGAAGTCTATTTCACTTTGAAGTCAGAAGGAATCAGAGGTTCAGTTGGAGAAACACTTGAGATAAGTATTTGTAATTTGATTCAAAGTTTTGTTTATATGTTTTGTTATTTAAATTCAATGTGTTCTGAGTAGTTACTTTACTTTCTCCTTTCCATTATGAAAAGATAAATAAGATAATATTAAATTCGTTGAGAATTAAAAATGAAATATGTTTAAATATTGTGATGATATTAATACCGGATCTTAATTTACTATTTAAATTGGCCATTTAAATTGTTAAAATCTGTTGAAGAATTTTGAGACCTAGAAGGAGATGAATTCTTAACTAGTAGATATCACTTGAATCCTTGGATAGTCGAAGGCCTTGTGTGGGTTATTCAAGGTGAAGTGCAAATAAATAGGAAAATATTATTCAATGGGCGTAGAATTGATAAGTTTTTAGAGTGACAGACTAAATTCTTGTAATTTGGTTTATAGAGAGGGAACGGGTCACTAGTAGGGCCGACCATAGCCACCCTTGGACATCTAGTAGTGTGAGACTAGATTAACCCATTCTACTAACAATACATCCAGACCTGATCTATAGATTAGCCAATGTTCTTTATACTATCGAGCGAAGGTAAAGAATATGAATGCTTCTATTTGGCACAATATCATAAATTTATATTCTCCACGAATATTATATTATTTAAAAAGTCTTGGATTAATTGAAAGGAAGAAAGTTGTTTGCTTATTATTATTTACATCACTCATTATTTTATTATTGCTTTAATTCTGCATTTAGTAAATTAAATATTAAATTTATAACTTTAAAAGAAATACATAAAAATAAAATTAAAATATTTAAAAATCTATAAACCTCCTCATGGGATCGATACTGGGGTCTTTATTTAAATCCCTATATTACTTGAAATGATACGTATACTTGCGTAGTACCTCTAGTGTGTAAAATATTTTCCATAAAATTATATTTATATAAACTAGCCACTATTATTATTTGGGTCAAAGTATTGGCTATAACATATTTTTGAAAGCATAAATTACTGTGTTGTCCATGAGATCGAGGTCAACTAGCATTGCATAGATCAATGGGAAATTTTGTGGGAGAGATCTTCATCTTTCCTTCAAGAGGAGAAAGCTAAGTATTGAGTTTTTCATCTTCTTATAATTTTGTAAAATTTTATCTAGTGGATTTTCTTTGATGTAATGAATTTTTTCGTTGTGTTTTCTTTCTGCATTGTGATGTGTTTTTTGTTACTCATTCTTCTTGTTAGGAAATAGTGGCATGATAAGATTATGTTATTACATTCCATTTATTTTTCTTTTGCAATGTGTAGGATTCATGTTTAGAATTTTGGGATGCATGTTAGAATATGTTTTGATTATAAATATGATGGTTTTTACTTGAACTTCATTTACATTGCACTTTAGGCCAGTTGTAATGTTAAAATTTGTTCGAAAAAATATGAGCCTGTAGGGCTATGTTTTCTATAACAAAATAAGAATCACATTGCACTTGTGGGTGAAGGAGAGGTAGCCTATAGGGTAGTGCAAATAAATAGGGAAATATTCTTTGATGGGCATAGAATTAGAGGTTTAATGTGACAGACTAAAATCCTCAATTAGGTTCAAATGTATAGAAACTAAAGCGAGATTGTTAGCCCTCAGGTGAAGGGGAAGTGGGAACTTAAGTGTGACAGCTGGTACCTACCTAGCCTAACCACAGATTTAGATTTGAAACATCTGAATTAGCCAATGTTCTTTATCACTCGTACAAAGGATTAAAGAATATTTTTGCTCATATTTGACACATACAATAATTAATGTAGTTGAATGCACTTTTAGGGAAATATTTTTTAATGGGTGTAAATTAGTGGTTCCTAGGGTGACAGGCTATATTCATATCAATTTGACTAAAGGCTTCATAACTTAACACCGAGATTTAGTCACATCTGTGGCATACACTGTGGGACGCTGATATACCTATTATATATAACATTTTTGTGCATATTTTTATACCTATTTTTGATGATATTGCACTTTAATAGAAGGTATTTGTGTGTTTTTCTTTCAGGTGTACTTAAATGGACCAAATGTGTCAAAAAGAGTGAAAAATGATCAAATTTGGAGAAAAATGAAGAATGTGTTAAAATGAACTGGGGTGCCTAAGTGCCCAGATCTTGTGCCTAAGCACCCAGATCTGGCGCCTAAGCACCAGTAGTCAAAGAATGCCTCCCCTAAGAGCCAAAACCCTGCATTTAAGCTCCAGGAAGTTACTTTGCAATTTTGATGACTTTTTTGTAAATTTTGAAGAGGTGTTTGAAGCATCTTTTGGTACAGACGTGGGTAACTGATCAAGGGCGCCAAAAGAAATTCAAATTTCATTTGAAAGGATGCATCACTTAGGTAGATTCATTCAATATGGACACATTTTGAAAATACACCAAGGAACCTTTTAAGAATGTATAAAAGGAAGGAGTTTTTTGAGTAAAAAGAGGCTGTTAGGGACGAAGTGAAAAAAGAAGATTTAGTGTGTTTTTAGTGAGTAGTTAAAGTAAGAAGTTGTAGGATTCTTACTTAGGGTTTCTTCACACTTTTCTCATTTCTAGTGAAAGAGAAGGTGAGTAGGGATTTCTATGTAAAAAATCCATTTTTGTAGAGAGATTTGAGCCCTCTTGGGTTGGACGACTAGTCCAAGGGAGTCTTGTAAGAGAAAGGAAGAGATTCAAAGGAACTTAGGAGTTTGGTAGAGAGGAACTTGAGATAAGTTTTATCTTTGTACTTCGTTTGGTTTTAATTGAGACTTCTTGTGTTTTGTACATGGTTTCTACTTTTAAAACTATTTTTTGTTGAGTTTTATCCATGGATTCTGAGTAGTCTTTATTATCTTTTTCCTTAAAATGAAAAGTAATTGAGAGTTGGATGAAAGTTGTGGAAGTATTGATATTTAATCTTGAAGTTATGATTTATTTAATCCTTGCACTTCATTTATTTCTTGATTTAGCTAATTAAGATGTTAACATTTGTTGCGAGAACATGTAAAATACTAGTAGGTATTGTCTCAAACAACAATAGGTAGAAATCACATGAGATTATATGGTGAGAAAGTAATTCATATAATTTTGTGCAATTACATAGGGAAATATACTTTGATGGGTGTAGAATTAGAGACTTTAGGGTGACAGACTAAAGCCCCTAATTTGGTTTATTATTTTAAGTTTTGATGCGAGATGTTAGCCCCTAGGTGGAGGGAAAGGAGGGAACTCTAGAGTGAGAGCTAGTATCTTCCCTACCTAACCTGTCTTCAAAACTATTCAAACTTTAAACTAGTCAATGTTCTTTATAGCATCTCGAGTAAAGGTAATTAATAAAACTGCTCCCATTTGACACAACACATTTTGAATACTTCCACAACAAAAATCTTGTACTTATTACTCATTCATGATAAGAAAATAGATATTTTCATCTATACTTCTTAAATCTTCTAAAAATATTGTTATAGTTAATAAATTATTTAATTTATTTCATAATTTAAGAAAATACCAAAAAGAATTGCATTTATAGTTTTCTGTTATCTCAAGCTTTTTTAAGTTAGTATCTTTTTCTAAATAAAATTTGTGATCTAAAAACTTTTTTATATTTAAAATTTCCAATTTTTTTTCTCATCAGATCCATATTTCGGGGCTTAATCAGAAAGTCCTACATTACTTGATAATGATACGTATACTCGCGTAGAATCCCTAAATTTAAATATCACTGTTGCATTCTTATTTACATCGGAATCATGTTTTTGGTGCCATTGTAAAGAAGGAAATTTTATATTAAAAATATAAGTCAAATTTGATTACCATAAGTATAAATATATCAGTATTAATCTGGTAGTAATAAAGATCAGGATTAAGTTTTTGGCGGAGTTGCTGGGGAAAAATTTAAATTTTCTTTGGATTTGAATTTAAAAGAAAAATTAAAAATAATTTTTAGAAAAAAAATTTATTTTTAGAAAGTCTTATTTAAACCTTATTTTTTGTCTGTGTGTTTTATTTTTATTTTTATTTTTGTGTTGTAATAGTTTATGTGAAGTTCAGGTTCTGAAGGATTTGTGTTCTACGATTATGAATTAAAACGAACTATTATAAATTAAAAAAATTAAAAATACAGAAAAAATTCAAAATTTTCAAAAAATGTCAAATCAATTTAATCAAAATGATGAAATTCATCATTAATTAAGACCTTTAAGAGATTAAGAAAACCCTACAATGGATGAACTTCATGATAGTATTCAAAATCATGTTTTAGTTGCTAGTTCATTTGAAATTAAACCTACTATTACCTAAATGGTATCTAATAATCAGTTTGAGGGATCATCAACTGAAGATTTAGATTTACATCTTGCCAATTTTCTAGATATGTGTGCTACATTTAAATATGATGGTGTTTCTGATGATGCAATTAGACTTAGAATTTTTTCATTCTCACTTAGGGATAAGGCTACGATGTGGTTGAATTCTTAAGCACCTGGATCTATTAGAACTTGGGGTGGTTTAGCATAGAAATTCCTTGCTAAATATTTTCCACCATCAAAAATTTCGAAGCTTAGAAATAATATTACATCTTTTTGTCAGTTTGAAGGGGAATCTATTTACGAAGCTTGGGAATAATTTAAAGAACTCCTAAGAAAGTGTCCACAAAATGTTGTGTTAGATTGATTAATTATTTAAAATTTTTATAATGGATTAGCTGGATCTCTTAGATCTATTATTGATGTTGCTGCTGGTGGTTCATTGATGTCTAAACCATTTCCCGAAGCTTATGCTTTAATTGAAGAAATGACTACTAATAATTTTTTATGGCCATCTCAAAGTTTACATCCTAAAAAGGTAGCCAATATTCATGACTCTAAAGCTTTTTCCTTGTTAGCAAATCAAGTTGCTACAATTTCAAGAAAGATAGACCAATTTGGAATGAAGTTTTCTCAGCCAATTCCAATGATTGATGAAAATTCATTAGGCATATGCTTGATTCTCAAACATCAATTGAGACTTTAAACGCTATAAATAACAAGTCAAATAACACATTATTGAACTACTATAATCCAGGTTGGAAAAATCATCCTAATTTTAACTGGAATAATAGTTTGGGTGGTATTAATCAACAATGGGGAAGTAACCAAGTAAAAGCATTGGAGAACTGGAACAACCATGGTAATAGTAATTATAGACCTACATATCCTCCAAGTTTTAATAACAATCCACAATTTAAGGATAAGAACTTGTCTATATAAGAAGTGGTGTTACAAATGGGAAATTAGTACAAAGTTAAGGAGCTATTATAAGAAATATTGAGAATCGGTTGGGACAAATTGCAAATTCATTATGTAATAGAACCTAAGGAACACTTCCTAGTAATATAGAAGTAAATCCTAAAGACCATAATAAAGAGCAAGTGAAGGCTGTTCAGCTTAGAAGTGGAAGAGAGTTAGAAGGCAGAGTTCAAAAAGAGATTGAAGTAAAGAAAGAAGAAATTGAAAAATCTAAAGAGGACACTCCAGAAAGTTTTGAGAGACCTGTTTCTCCACTTAAGATTGATTTAAAAAAAACCACTTTCATTTCCTCAAAGACTTCGTCAACAAAAGTTGGTTTAACAATTTCAAATATTCTAGAAATCTTTAAATATCTTATAATTAATATTCCTTTTGCTGGTGCTTTAGAATAAATTCTAATCTATGTGATGTTTATGAAGGATATTCTCAACAGAAAAAGGAAGTTTGAAGATAATGAGATAGTTGCACATAGTGAGCAGTGCAGTTCTATAACTCAAAAAAAACTTCATGAAAAGCTTAAAGATTATGGAAGCTTCACAATTCCATGTGCAATTGGAGACATATTTTTTGGAAAAGCTTTATATGATTTGGGTGCAAGTATTAACTGTAAGCCATTATCAATATTTAAAAGAATGGGATTATGAGAAATTTCTCCTACAAGTGTAACCTTGCAATTAGTAAATCATTCTATTACATATTATAAGGGAGTTGTAGAAAATGTTTTGGTGAAAGTGGATTGATTTATCTTTCTAATTGATTTCATTGTGTTATATATGGAGGAAGATAAAGAGATACATATCATTTTAGGGAGGCCTTTCCTAGTAATAGACAAAGCAATGATAGATGTGCATAAAGGGGAATTAACTACGTGTTAATGATCAAACGATTACTTTTAATATTTCAAAATCAAAGAAATACCCTGCAAAAGATAAAGATAATGAATGTTTCAGGATGGATGTAATGATATATCTTAGTGAATGTCATTTCAAAACAACATAAGAAGAGAATTCAGAAATGAAAGAATTGGAACACGAGTAAGACGAGGAACTAGAACATCTTAATGATTTTATTGAAGAAGATTAAAATTTTATTCAAGAAATTTTTGAAGTTTTGGACTTGACAGAAAAAGCAAATCATTATGTCCATCAATTGAGAAACCTCCTGAACTTGAATTGAAGTTACTTCTGAAACATTTAAAATATATTTTCTTATGTGATTCCTCAACTTTGCCAGCTATCATTTCCTCGAGCTTAACTTCAGAAGAAGAAGAGTTTTTACTAAAAATTTTAAAGAAATATAAGAAGCATTTGGATTGACAATTGCTGATATTAAAGGAATCAATCCTTCAATTTGTATGCATAGAATCCTGATGGAAGAAAACTGCAAACCCAGAGCTGATTTTCAAGGTGATTGACCCGACCCACAATTATGCAGTAAAATTAACTTCCCAAAGATGACCAAAAACTTGACCCAATTATAAATAGCAGCTAGTGTGCAAAATCTTAAATGATATTAAAATTAGAAAATAATTTACACACTAGGGGTACTACGCAAGTATACGCATCGTTTCACGTAATATAAGGCTTTCTTTTAAAACCTCAGTATCGATCCCACAAAAAAGCAAGGTAAGAAATTCTTTAGGCTAATTCTAGTTTAATTCTATAAGGCTTTAATTTGGAATATCAATTAAAAAGGTTTTTCTAATAACTATTCCTAAATGAAAATTTATTATAAAAAGATAACTTATCTGGAGAAATTGGTTTAGGGAATTTTGAGATGTTAAAGACTACCTATACCTTGCAATTACCTAGATAATATGTAGGAAAGAAATGCTTAGAAATTAAATGCAGTAGTGACAAATAGGAGCATATATATTCTTTACCCTTTGGTCCAGTCACAAAGAACATTAGCTAGTTTTTAAAGATTGGATTAGGATGTATTATTAGTAGAAAGGGACGAATTATTAGACTCTCACTTCTAGGTTCCCCCCCCCCACAATGTTTCCTCTAGTCCGGCCTACTAGTGACCTGAATTTAGCCTGTCACATGACCCGATCCACAATTACACAATAAATTAACTTCCAAAATATGGCCAAAAACTTGACCCAATTTATAAATAGCAGCTAGTGTGCAAAATCTTAAATGATATAAAATTAGAAAATATTTTACACACTAGGGGTACTACGCAAGTATACGTATCGTTTCAAGTAATATAGAGTTTTCTTTAAAAACCCCAGTATCAATCCCACGAGGAAGTGAAGTAAGAGATCTTTAATCAAATTCAAGTCTACTACTAATAGTCCTTAGTTTGGAATGTCGATTAAAATTGTGTTTTATCTAGCAACTACTTCTAAATGTAAGT
The DNA here is from genome assembly GCA_022702705.1 of Papilionanthe hookeriana x Papilionanthe teres. Taxonomy (NCBI): domain Eukaryota; kingdom Viridiplantae; phylum Streptophyta; class Magnoliopsida; order Asparagales; family Orchidaceae; genus Papilionanthe; species Papilionanthe hookeriana x Papilionanthe teres. The sequence goes on along the minus strand of CM040433.1, from coordinate 49,830,237 downwards.
ATTAAATGTAAAGATAGTAACTACAACTAAGTGCAAATAATAATTCTAAAGATAACCCTTTTTGAATGAATTGGTTTAGAGAATTTTGAGATACTAAAATCTACTATTCTTATGTAACAAAATAGATAATGTATAGGAATGAGATGCATTTAATATTGTATGTATCAAATGGGAGCAATCCTATTCTTTACCCTTTGGTCCAGGCATAAAGAACATTGACTAATCCTATGCTTGCTTACTGAATCTGCAACTAGGCTGGGAGGATACCGGCTCTCACTTCAGAGCTCCCACATTCCCCTCGCTTGAGGACTAACAATCTACACTTCAACATCTAAACGATAGGACTGAATTGAGGATTTTAACAAGTCAATCTAAAATTTCCAATTTTACGCTCGATAATTATATTTCCCTTGTTTATTTGCATTTAATCCCCATGAACTTCACCATCCATGGAATTTGAATGTGGTTCCACTTTGTTGAGAATTACACCGCCCTTTGGGGACAATGCAATTACAACTAATTTTAATAATACAATGGGCCCTTATTGTAATTTAAATGAAGTGCAAGTAAAAACCATCACATTTATAATTAAAACATCTTTTAGCAAGCATCTCAATATCCTAATCATGAATCCTACTCATTGCAAAAGAAAAGTAGAATGTAAATAATGAAATAATTTTCTTATGCCACTATTTCCTAAGAAGAAGAAAGAGTAAGAAAGATACATCACAAAGCACGAAGAAAACATAACGGAAACTTCATTAAACTAAAGCAAATCCACTATGTAAGTGTTTACAAAATCATAAGATAATGAAGAATAATACTTAGCTTTTTCCCTTTGAAAGAAAGATGAAGATCTCTCCCATAAAGTCTCCCATCGATCCATGCAATGCTAGTACAATCCCTTACAAATTCTCTCAAAATCTCCTCTCCAATCTCTCCAAAATGGTAGAAATCTACATTTCTACTCTTCATCTAAGAATCCTAAACATTCTCCAAGTTTTTTCTAACATTCCTTTATTCTTTCTCCTCTATTTCTCTCCTAAATTCACTAATTTAAAGAGTGTGGACGAATTTCTAAGAGTTCCCTTAAGCACACATTAGAAAAAGCGTCCAAATAGGTCAAATTTCAGCCCAAAACCGCCAAAAGTAGGTCTAGAACCTTCCCGGGCGCTGTCGGCGGGTTCGACGGCGCTATCAGTAAGCTTTTTGGGCATTTTTCGGCCTTCTCAGGAAAATCCCACTGTCGGCGAGCTCGAGGGCGGCGTCAGTAGGCAGACTCTGCGCAGCTCCACCGTTTTGCTCCGTTTGGCTCCGTTTGGCTCAGTTTTAGCTCTGTTTCGCCCCATTTCAGTTGCGTTGCGTTCCTAACAGATAGCCCTATAAAATAAGCATAAAACAAACTTTCTTTAAAGTGTAATCTCATTCAAAAATATGCAAGAAGTGTAAAAGATATTAAGCATTGAAAGACTTATCGAAAGGTGTCAGGGTAAAATTTTCTTTCTTGCTCGTTTTTGCTCTAAATTGCATCGTTTTTGTTTTTTTTTTTTGCTCCAATCACTATTTCTTGTACCTAAAACCAAAAAAACATACAAAATACCTTCTTTTAAATTGTAATATCATAAAAAAATGAGTAAAATCATATAGCAAAAATCATATAAATTTTAGGCGTGTCAAAATCCTCCAAACTTAACTGTTACTTGTCCTCAAGTAAGCCTTTTAGTACATAAAAATATAACTCAAGGAAATGTACTTTTCACTTGTAAGACACTAAAATTTTTTCATTTAAAAGAATATAATGGTTAGACTTTTAGAAAGAAATTCAGTAACTCGAGTTAACACTACAAGTATAAGAATATTCAACAATCAAGTCTAAGGGTTACATTAAGAATTTGTTTCAAGATAAACCATAATTTATTTCAAGATAAACCATAATTTGTTACATTAAGAATGCCTTAAAAGATTATGTGAAAAAGGAGTTTATGCAAACTTTATCAGAATGCAGGCCAATACTTTAAATATAAATTTAGAAATGAAATCAAGTTCTCCCTTTAGGGTGACTCAAGTGAAGCCAATATTTGATTAGGCATCTCCTCAAGCTTCTCCTCATAAATATTTTTCTTTCTTCTATTTTTTTTAATGAGGATTACTATATTTGGAGAGTCTGTAATGATTTTGAACTTCACTCTCCTCTTTCTAAAGTTCAAACTTGAAACTCATCCTTACTTTATAATTAGGTATGAGCTTTATTATTCATTATAAAGCCACAATCTCTTCTTAACACACAATACTTTAAGTCTCTTAACATTTCAAAAATACAATTTTCTTTACTTTAAATAGTTAACTATAATCAAATTCCTTCATAACAAATATCTTATCCTTATAAAATTAAATTTTATTACTAAAAACTTTCATCCAATTCTTCCATAATATTCAACTAAAATAAAAAGTTTTAGTTATCTCAAGTGAGGTTCAACTGTCAGGAGTTATGCTAACAATTTTTGAAAAATATAACAATTGAGAACAAATAAGAGTTAATATTTTTCTTCCCCCCAAACTTAAATTTCAAAAATATTTTGCAATTAATTCCATAAAATATAGCAGGAAGAAAAAGTAAAGGTTGAATCTACTTACTACAACAACATCATATCAAATTCATATACATCCATAATCAGGATAGAATGACTGTAGGAGAAAGTAAAGCTAACCTAAAACATGCTTGTAATAAAATTAAACTTAAAGAAAGTATTTTTACATTAAAATTTTATTTTTCTTCCTACCCCCAAACTTAATTTTTAACATATATAGCATTTAGTACAGAAAATATAAGCAGGAAGAAAACAATATAGAAATTCTATCTACCACACATATCTATCAAAAAGGTTTTCAATTATTAATCAGGATAGAAATCATGTAGTAGAAAGTAAATCTAAACTAAACATTCCAGAATGAAATTAACTAAACCAAAGTCTAAGTAGCATAGCATGTATCAGCAAGGGAATATAAAAAATGTTCTTCAAGTTTTATATAAAATTGTAACACAAAAATAAACAAACATACGATAAATGAGGTCAATTCATCCTTTAACTCATCACATCTTACTAACTTACCTCCAATTTCTAACAGAATCACTACACTAGTAAATTAGTTACTTTCAAATGATTTTATAAATTATAATCCTAAATATAAGATTATCCCTGATAAATTGGTTCCTAGGCACCAATCTCAGGCATCATCTAATCCTTATAATTAAGCACCTCTAACAGTTATAAAGATAGTTTAAGATCAACCACATGGTATTCATCAAATAGGTTCACAACTCCTACCTAATGAAAATGAAGTTGCAGAAAGGAAGTAACAAATTAAGATGGAACTATCAATGTTCGAAATTCATGATTTCTCTTGTAAAACTCAATTCTGGGTGAGACCCAAGTCATATTAGACTCGTTAATCCAAGTACTACAAGAGATCAAGTCTAGCCATAATAAGAAGTTAAGGAATCACTTCCCTCAAGACACAGAAAGATCAGATCAAAGCACTAACAATTTAAACATCTACCAATCAACAATAAAACTTATCAATCCATAATGACACATAAAGATCAAGTCAATCCACTAATCCAAACACCATACAACACTAACAATCATAACTCTCAAGAACACTAAATCAAAGCACACTGATAACTATGGGTTGCCTCCCATAAAGTGCTTGATTTTAATGTCGCAGGACCGGCAAATGATTCCTCCTGGATTAAAATTCCAATTAAGTAATCCTCGATCAATCGCCCAATCCTTTTAAGATCCAAGAATTCCTACAAAATCCTCAAATTGTAAATTTTCATTCAACACTTCCTTTTCAAATGGATTTATATCATTGTTCCTCATATTTCTTTCTAGATCCAATATTCTTCTATTGATTTTCACAATTTGTATATTAATATCATTCTTGAAATTTATAAGAAATAGATCCTTATAAGATACTTCAATATCTCTCAAATTTTGGATCAGATTCTCTTTAGATAATTCAGATTTAGGATCAAATTCTTCTATGTCACTCTTCTGTTTCAAGTTATATTCCAATTCTTCCCCTTTATAAATATTAAATGATGGAGGATCTATCTTAGTTGAGGAAATAGGTTTTTCTAATTCCTTAAGAATTTCTTTTAATGGTCTTCTAATATCCTTATCCTCTTTTCTAAACTCAAAGTTCTTTTTAAATTTATCCTCAAATTCTCTTCCAGGTCTTAGTTCAATAATTTTATCTTGTTCATCATTCAATTTAGGTTTTTCTTGTGATTGAGTCACATCTGAAGATATAAAAACTGGTTGTGTAGATGAATTCTCTAAATAGATAGGATTTAAAATAATATGGGGTACTTCCATCTTAAGTTCATGAGATTTTTCAACAGATGGAATTAAAAGTTTACTATTTTTGGTAGCATCCATCTTTTCAACCCTCTCCTGAACATACATACATTCTTCTTTAAATAACGTTTTTGAATCATCATGAAAGTCTATTTCAATCACATCTGTTAATTCACTCTCAAAACTTTCTTGGAAATGGTCTTTACTTAGATAATCAATTTCATCTTTCCAAAAACAATCATCATCTTTTCTTTCAGCTGGATATTTCATAATCTTTAATACATAGTGACTTCATGGTCATTAATATTCATATTCAGCTCTCCTTTTTGAACATATTTCATAACTTGTCCAGTAACATGGAAAGGTCTCCCTAAAATAATTAGAATTTATTTATCTTCCTCTATATATAATACAATAAAGTCCAAAGGAAAGATAAATTTATCCACTTTAACAAGCACGTCTTCTATTGCTTTTTTTGGATAAATGATATATCGATCAGCTAACAAAAGGGTTACAGTAGTGGGGGAAATATCAACTAAACTTAACCTTCTAAATATAGATAGAGGCATCACATTAATGTTTACTCCTAAATCACTTAAAGTTTTTCCACATAATCTTTTTCCAATTGTATAAGGAATTGTAGAGCTATAAGGATCTTTATGTTTCCGAGGAAAATTTTTCTGAAGTATAGAGCTGCACTCCTCACTAAGTGCAACTGTCTCCTAATCCCCAAATTTCATTTTCTTGTTAAGTATCTCCTTAATAAACTTTGCATAACTTGGCATCTGTCCAAAGCTTCAGTGAAAGGTATATATCGTTAACTTCTTAAGTACTTTCATAAACTTTGAAAATTTTTTTCCAACTCGTGCTGTCTAAGTCTTTGAGGAAATGGAGGTGGTGGTCTTTCCAAACTGATTTTAGTTGGATATTTTATTTTTTCTAGATCCTTAGAAACATGTTCTTCAGACCTTTTAGTTTATTTTGTTTCTCTCACAACATCTTTCTCTTTTCTAACCACATCCTCTATCTATCTTCCACTTTTTAATTGGACAGCTTCTATTTATTCATTAGTGTTCTCTTTAGGATTGATCTCAATGTTGTTAGGAAGGGTTCCTTGGGGTCTATTGCTAAGTGAATTAGCAGTTTGTCCGAGTTGATTCTCTATGTTTCTAATCACAGTATTATGACTTTGCATCTGGTTTCTCATTTTCAATACCACTTCTTCCATAGACATCTTCTTATCCTTAAATTGTTGATTATTTTAGAGTCCAGTGGATACGAAGGTCTATAGTTTGTGTTCCCCTGATTATTCCAACTTCCATTAGGATTTGCATAATTATTTTCCCATTTTTGGTTTCCACCATCCGTGGTATGATTCTAGTTAAATTTAGGATGGTTCTCCCAACCTGGGTTGTAAAAGTTAGAGTATGGGTTGTTTATGGTATTTAAAGTCTCATATGATAATATAGAATCAATTATAGGCCCTAATGAAATTTTCTCACTTATAGGAGTAAATTGAGGTTGATACATTCCAAATTGGTCCAACTTCCTTGATATTGCATCAACCTGAGATGCAAGAATTGCAGTCACATCAGTATCATGAACACTAGCTACACTTTTATGATTTACCCTTGTAGAGAGCCATTGAAATTCATCTGTAGCCATTTTTTCAATTAATGCATATGCTTCATCAAATGATTTTGACATTAATGATCCACCAGCGGCAGCATCAATTATAGACCCAAGAGATTCTACGAACCCATTATAAAAAGTTTGAATGATTAACCAATCGGGCAGAGCATGGTGTGGACACTTTCTTAAGAGTTCCTTAAATCTTTCCCAGGCTTCGTATATTGATTCCCATTCATACTGACAAAATGAGATAATATCGTTTCTAAGTTGAGTAGTCCTTGAAGGTGGAAAATACTTAACTAGGAATTTCTGAGTTAACTCATCCCAATTTTTAATAGAGCCAGGTGCTAATGAGTATAACCACGGTAAGAAAGGAAAAAGCCTTAGTCTAACAGCATCGTCTGACATACCGTTATAACGAAAGGTAACACAAAGTTCTAGAAAATTTGATAAGTGTAAATAGGGATCCTCCAAAAGAGTTCCCCCAAACTGATCGTTCTGCACCAATTGGATAATCTCATGATTTATTTCAAACGAATCAGCTTCTACGACAGGAATTTGTATACTTAAGTGAATTTCATCTGTCGTAGGATTTATGTAATCCCTCAATGATTTATGATGATTTTCCATGTTATTATCTTGAAAGTTTTCCATTTCCATTTCTAATTTTTCGAGTCCTTTCTATAATTTTATTTTATTTTTTTTTTCAAACTCGGGATCATAAGGCACAAGTCTTGTAGAACCTTTGTTTCGCATACGTAACACAACAAAAAATATATTAAAAATTAAATAAATAAAACAAAAAATATATTCAACACAACAAAACATTTTCACGAACACCTTATTTTTAATATAAAAAAAAAATTTTCAACACTTTTTCATACAAAAAAAACACTTTTCACACAAAACAGTTTTTACTACACTATAGTTTTCCTAGTCTAAGCCTAATTACTTCAACTAAAATTCTCCTAAAGTTCTTACCGAAGCTTCCCCGGCAACGACGCCAAAAGCTTGACCTGACCCGTAATTACGCAATAAATTAATTTCCAAAAGATGGCCAACAACTTGACCCAATTAATAAATAGCGGCTAGTGTGTAAAATCTTAAATGATATAAAAATTAGAAAGTATTTTACACACTAGTGATATTACGCAAGTATAAGTATCGTTTCAAAAAATATAGAGTTTTCTTTAAAAACACCAGTATCGATCCCACGAGGAAGTGAAGTAAAAGGTCTTTAATCAAATTCTAGTCTACTACTAATGGTTCTTAGTTTAGAATTTCAATTAAAATTGTGTTTTATCTATCAACTACTCCTAAATGCAAGTATTAAATGTAAAGATTGTAACGACAACTAAGTGCAAATAATAATTCTAAAGATAACCCTTTTTGGATGAATTGGTTTGGAGAATTTTGAGATACTAAAATCTGTTATTCTTATGTAGTGAAATGGATAATGTATAAGAATTAGATGCATTTAATATTGTATGTGCCAAATAGGAGCAATCCTATTCTTTACCCTTTGGTCCAGGCATAAAGAACATTTACTAATCCTATGCTTGGTTACTGAATGTGCGGCTAGGTTGGGAGGAAATCAGCTCTCACTTCGGAGCTCCCACGTTCCCCTAGTATGAGGGCTAACAATCTACACTTCAGCACCCAAAGGATAGGACCGAATTGAGGATTTTAGCCTGTCACTCTAAAATCTCCAATTCTACACCCGGTAATTATATTTCTCTATTTATTTGCATTCAATCCCCATGAACTTCACCATCCATGGAATTTGAATGTGGTTCCAATTTGTTAAGAATTACACCGCCCTTTTGGTACAATCTAATTACAACAAATTTTAACAATACAATGAGCCCTTATTGTAATTTAAATGAAGTGCAAGTAAAAACCATCACATTTATAATTCAAATATCTTTTAGCAAGCATCCCAATATCCTAATCATGAATCCTACTCATTGCAAAAGAAACGTAGAATAGAAATAATGAAATAATTTTCTTGTGCCACTATTTCCTAAGAAGAAGAAAGAGTAAGAAAAATACTCACAAAGCACGAAAAAAACATAACGGAAACTTCATTAAACGAAAGAAAATCCACTATGTAAGTGTTTACAAAATCATAAGATAATGAAGAACAATACTTAGTTTTTTCCCTTTGAAAGAAAGATGAATATCTCTCCCATAAAGTCACCCGTTGATCCATGCAATGCTAGTACAATCCTATACAAATTCTCTCAAAATCTCCTCTCCAATCTCTCCAAAAGGGTAGAAATCTACATTGCAACTTTTGATCTAAGAATCCTAAACATTCTCCAAGTTTTTCCTAACATTCATTTATTTTTTCACACCTATTTCTCTCCTAAATTCACTAATTTAAAGAGCGTGGACAAATTTCTAATAGTTCTCTTAAGCACCCCTTCGAAAAGCGTCCAAATAAGTCGAATTTCAGCCCAAAACCGCCAAAAGTCGGTCTAGAACCTTCCCGGGCGCTGCCGGCGGGTTCGAGGGCGCTGCTGGCGAGCTTTTTGGGCATTTTTCGGTCTTTTCCGGAAAATCCCACTGTCAGCAAGCTCGAGGGTGCCGTCGGCGGGCCGGCTCTGTGCGCTCCACCGTTTTGCTCCGTTTTGCTCCGTTTTAGCTCTGTTTCGCCCCATTTCAGTTGCGTTGTGTTTCTAACAGATAGCCCTATAAAATAAACATAAAAAACCTTTCTTTAAATTGTAATCTTATTCAAAAATATGCAAGAAGTGTAAAAGATATTAAGCATCGAAAGACTTATCGAAAGGTGTCGGGATAAAATTTGCTTTCTTGCTCATTTTTGCTCCAAATTGCACTGTTTTTCTTTCTTTTTGCTCAAACCACCATTTCTTGTACCTAAAACCTAAAAACATACAAAATACCTTCCTTTAAAGTGTAATATCATAAAAAATGAGTAAAATCATATAGAAAAATCGTATATATTTTAGGCGTGTCATCTCACTAAAAACAAAAATCAATTCTATGCCCATTAAAGATTATCTCACTATTTATTTGCACCTCTCTTTTTAAGAGAAATGCGATACATACAAGTTAAGAATTCTTAGCCCACGGTCAGATCTTAAGAATTTTCCACAATTTTTAACAATACAATTGGCCAATTTATAAAGTGAATTAAGATTCGGTAAAGTATCATCACGTTAATTTAATAAGATAATATCTAAGTATAACTTGATTCCTAAAAATACATCTATTTTATTACAAAATAAATGTAAATGAAAATAATGACATAAGAAGTAAAAGAATTGATAGAATTATGTAATAATAAAGTGCCAACAAGGAACATATGTCTTTAATATTCTATTAATTTCAGGCAACTATCTGTCACAAAGAAGCATCTAATAGAAACAAATTATTAAATAATAATTCCTTAAAAGTTGCATTACTGCCTAACTATATTACTAGTTAATTGGACAATGTGAGTGCACTCAAGTTGCGTAATCACTTACAACAAATTTTAACATAACCTATTGTCACTTAAGTTATGTAAATTAAGCGAAGGATATGTTACTCATCACATTAAAATGAAAATAATTCTATCATAAAAATAATTTTCCTACACTTGCCACTACTTCAAATTAAAAGAAAATAGTAAAGAAAACTACTTATGAAGCATGGCTAGAACACAATAGAAAACTTCGTTAATAGTAAAGAAAACTACTTATGAAGCATGGCTAGAACACAATAGAAAACTTCGTTAAATCAAAGAAAATCTATAACAATTACAAGAACATGAAAAACACAATACTTAGTGTTTTCCCTCTGAAAGAAAAAAGAAAATCTCTCTATCAAAGTCTTCCGCCGATCCATGCGCCGCTCGTACATTCCTTACATAAATCTCTCAAAATCCCTCACCAAACTCTCCAAAAAATGTAGAAATCTATATCATGACACTAACTTGACTCTAAAACGACTCTACATAACTCCCTAAGACATTAAAAGGACTCTCCTTAGCAGTAGAATTAATTCGTATTTATGAAGCTTTGAAAATGACCAAGGGTTGCTTTAGGCATCTCTTCAAAATTTGTCTATATTCGTTGAATCTTCTAGAAATTAACTGTGGTGCCTAGGCGCCAGATCTTTTGTGTGAAGGGTCGCACCCTTTCATTTAAGAGACACACTTCTTCAATTAAAAACTGCTCTGATATATCTAGATTGATTATATTACTTGATGACATGTAGGATTTCATCTAGAGGCTTTTAGAATGCTTTGGAACCACACAAAACCATTCATAATCATCCCCAAAATGTTTCTAGCTGTGCTGGTGCCTAGGAGCCTATTTCCGGCGCCTGTTGCCTGTGCCTAGGCACCGTTTTCTCGTCGTCACTAGGGCCAGGCATTGGTTCTAGCGCCTAGGCGCCACCCTGTCCTCAGCTTCACCGTTTTGCTCTGTTTCTCTTCGTTTCAACTCCATTTTGCTCTGTTTCAGTTGCATTGCATTTCTAATATCTTCACCTACAAGATAATCATAAGAACAACCTTTCTTCAAAGTGTAATTTCATTCGAAAACATGTGAGAAATGTAAAAGAGTTTAAGCATAGAAAGACATATTGATATGTGCTAGGTTAGAATTTTCTTCTTTGCTTATTTTGGCTTCAAATTGCATTGTTTTTGCCTCATTTTCTCTAAATCATATATTTTTATACTTGAAGACAAAAATATGCAAAATATGTTCCTTTAAAGTGTATATCATTAAAAATGTGCATATAGTGAGCATAAAATCTACACTAAAAATAAGTAATTTTTAGGTGGATCAGTGATCAAATCACATTTTTAATGAAGTTGTTAAGAAAGAAATTTTAAAGTAGTTAAATGCTGAGATTATCTATCCAATTTTAGATAATGCATGCATTAGTCCTATTCATTGTGTTCTTAAGAAAGGAAGAGTAATTGTAACTGTTAATGAAAAGAATGAATTAATACTAACAAGATAAGTTACAAGATGGTGAATATGCATTAATTATAGAAAATTAAACCTTGTCACGAGGAAAGATTATTTTTCATTACACTTTCTAAATCAAATGTTCCATATACTAACTGGGCAATAGTACTTTTTTTTTCTGGATGGAGTGAAATTGCTCTAGAGGATCAAGTGAAAACAACATTTACCTGTCCTTATGGTACTTTTGCTTTTAGAAGATTGCGATTTGGTTTATGTAATGCCCTGCTACATTTCAAAGATTTACGATGGTTATTTTTTGTGATTTAATTGAAAAATGAATTGAAGTTTTTATGGAAGACTTTTCAGTTTTTGGAACATTTTTTGAGTCGTGTTTAGAACATTTATCACAAGTTATTAAAAGCTGTGAAGAGACAAACTTAGTTCTTAATTGAGAAAAATGGTAATTTTTGGTAGCAGGAGGAATTTTTTTGGTACATCACATTTTAGAGAAAGGAATGGAAGTAGATCCTACAAAAATTCAAGTGATCACTAATTTACCTCATCCAACAAATGTGAGGGAAATTAGGATTTTTTTAAGACATGCTGGATTCTATAAGCGATATATTAAAGATTTTTCAAAAATTGCTAAGCCACTGTCATTTGCTCGAGAAACATGTCATTTTCAATTTCGATAAGAATTGCCAAAAAAAACTTTTAAACTATTAAAAGAGAAATTAATCACTGCACCAATTATCGTTTCACCAGATTGGAATCAGTGTGTGATGCAAGCAATTATGCTATTGGAGTTGCTTTGGAACAGAAATATGATAAAATTTTCAAAGTCATATATTATGCTAGTAAAACTCTTAATGAAGCTCAAATTAATTATAGTACAACTAAAAAAGAGTTATTAATAATAGTATTTACCTTTCAAAATTTCAGATCATATTTAATTGGTACCAAATGTGTGGTGCTTATAGATCATAGTGTTATTAAGTATTTAATGAAAAGGAAGGATGCAAAACCAAAATTGCTAAGATGGGTTCTTCTTTATCAAGAATTTGACTTTAGAATAGTGGATAGAAAAGGAGCTGATAATCAAATTGATGGTCTTCTATCCAAGCTTAACTTTTATAAATCACTTTGTTCTGAAGAAGAAATTAATGAACATTTCTAGATGAAAAATTTTTCAATATTAATGAATGGCCTGTTCATGGTATGGAGACATTGTAAACTTTCTTATTAGTAATATTTTACCTTATGGTTTGACACACAAACGAAAGAGGAAATTTTTATTTGAAGCCAAAACTTATTTTTGGGATGATCCGTTTTTGTATAAACAGGGGAATGATCTAATTATTTGAAGATGTGTGCCTTTAGAAGAGACTTTTGAAATTATTAAAAAATGTCATGATTTTTATTTTTGGAGACATTTTGGTGTTGATAAAATAGCATAAAAAATCTTACAATCTAGATTTTCTTGGCCTATTATCTTTAGAGATGTTAATGCTTATATTAAAAATTGTGATCGGTGTCAACGTGTAAGCAATATTTTAAGAAGAAATAAAATGCCCCTCAATTCTAGTTTGGAAGTTGAAATATTTGACGTTTGAGGATTAAATTTCATGGGACCCTTTAAACCATCTTTCAGAAATTTATATATACTGTTAGCTGTAGACTATGTGACAAAATAGATAGAAGATGTTAATTTACCTCGATGTGATGCTCAAAGTGTTGCAAAGTTCTTATAAATGAATATTTTTTATAGATTTAGAATGTCAAGAGTTATCATGATTGATGGGGGAAGTCATTTTAAGAATGTGTTAATTGAAAAGTTTTAAAGAAAAATTGTATCTATGATCGAATTTCTACTGCTTATCATCCTCAGACAAGCTGTTTGACTGAAGTTTACAATTAAGAACTCAAAAGAATTCTAGAAAAATCTATAAATTCAACAAAAATAGATTGGTCAGTCAAACTTGATTTTGCTTTGTGGGCTTATAGGACTGCATACCAAACTCCTTTAGTAATGTCACCATTCAGGTTTATATATGGGAAAGCTTGTCATTTACCAGTGGAGCTTGAGGATAAAACTTATTGGGCTATTAAGGACGTTAACTAAAATTTAAAGGATGCTAGTAAAAAGAGATTATTGCAATTAAATGAGTTGGAAGAGATAAGGAATGAGTCTTATGAGAATGTTAAGATTTATAAGATAAGATGAAAAAGTGGCAAGATCAGAAGATTCTTACTAGAATTTTTGAGCCAGGACATCAAGTTTTGCTTTATAATGCTAGATTAAGATTATTTTTAGGTAAACTTAAGTCTAAGTGGATGCGCCCGTTTATTGTGATAAAGGTTTATCCGCATGGAGCTGTGGAGATTAAGAATCCTAAAATCTTGAAAATTTTCAAGGTGAATGGTCATAGGCTTAAACCCTATTTTTTAGGGGATCAGACTAAAGTGAATGATGTTTTGATGTTGGGTCACCCAGAATAAGCACTGAGTATGTCGGGCTGACGACATAAAACCAAGTGCTTTGTGGGAGGCAACCCATGGTTATCGATGTGCTTTTATTTTGATTATTTCTGTTAAGATTTTTTTAGAGAATTTTTGTAATATTTTGAGCTTATGATGATAATTTTAAGATTTTAAATGATGTCTTAGACGTGTAAGAATCAGTATTTGGATGTTAAGCTGATCTGTGCTAAACTGAGCATTGGCGCCTAAGCGCCCAAAACTGGCGCTTAAGTTTTGTAGATATAAAAACATGTCGAAATGATGTTATAGAAGAATTAAACGTGGAAAAGTGGACTTGAACGTTATTTGGTGATTTTTAGACATGGGAAGTGGGTATAGGCTCTACAAAAGTCTGGAAATAGCATGGAATTGAAGAAAGAATTTGCCCCTTTCAAAATTTTTCTTTCCTAATTCTAAGTGAAGGAAGATTTAAGTTGTAAGGAGTGATAAGATAGCAAAGATGTCTTCTTGGTAGAATGATTTGAAGAAAAAGGAAGAAGTTGTCAAGAAGAAGTTTGTAAGTTAAAGTGCGCAAGAGTTATACAACGGATTTCTAGCTGTTAGTATTAAAGTAATAACAGAGAAGATTACAAAAATTAAGGTTGATGTGGCTTCAATTAAGGCAAAGGTAAATGAAACTAACCACATTTAGTGCCTATTGGATGGCAACTCAAAATGTGATTCATTCATTCAAGTTATATTGAAGTAGGGGACAAGACGATGTATCTGAAAAACAAATGGATTGAAGAAGATTCTATCAGAGTTCTTCATCATCATCCATTTTATTAAATCTATCTAGCAAATGGTACAAAAGGAACAACTGAGGGTCAAGGATATATTCTGCCTATTGGAGAATGGATTTAATTTCTTTGTTTAGTTTGTTTGTTTAGTTTATTTGTGTATGCTTGCTTATGTGATTGTGTTTGTTTGTGTTATGTGTTTATGTAAGTTTGTCTTGTGTTAGGATAAATTTAGAAAGTATCCCATCAAAAATATTTTGGAGTAGAGATTAGACATGTGAAGTGTTTGTATTTGTAGAATATATGTTAATGAAAGTGTTGTGTTTGTGTGAAAATATTTGTGTTATTGTGATCGAATCTAAGTGTGGAAAGTTGAGAATTTTTTAGAAAGAAGAGAGAGAAGGGGAAAAAATTGTTATTATGACTTATTCAAGGACATGTGAGGGTGGTTAACTTGAGAATTAGTTCATTTGAATCAAAATTTGGAAATATTAAAATTTGTGCACTGGCGCCAAAGCGCCACATCCCGCTCTTAAACACGAGCAAACCAGAGAGCACCGCGCCTAAGCACTGAAACAATCAGACTTAAGAGCCGGTTCAGGAAAAACTGGTTTATGAAAATTTTAAGTGCTGAAGACTACCATTTTCTCCTCACTTCATCATCTCCTTCCTCAGGCTTTCACGTTTTTACACTTAGGGCATCCCTATAATTGAAGATTTCTTGGTGGAAGCTAAATTTATTGGATTTCATCTTCTCAAGGTTAGAGCCTCTCTTTTATGTAAATTTTTTTTATTTTCATAATAAATTTGGAGTTTATTATGAAAATTTTGAAAATTTACTATTCATGGTGAAAATGTGATGAAAATTGATGGATTTTACATGGAAAAGTGAGTTTAAGCATTTAGAAGTTAGATCTAGTGAATTAGGGTTGATTGTGGAATTTATTGTGAATTTTTTGAAATTTTTTTAATGGCACCAAGATTGAGAAGGAGCAGGGGGAAGGCTACATTCAATTCGAACAAGTTTGTGAGTTCTAAGGCTGAGGATCGTTTTGCTGATGAACATCAATCGAGGAAGTTAATACATGTGCACTGTTTTAAAAATCCAGGTGAAGAAGTGGAAAATTTAATTGTCCGCCGATAGTGGGATCGATTCTACTGTTTCCTCACTGTTGTGGTGATTTTTGTGGTTAGGGAGTTCTATGCAAATCTCTCTGAATCAGAAGATGGTCTGGTGATGGTGAGAGGGAAGACAGTCGCGTTTTCACCAGAGGTAATCAATTCATTTTACAAACTATCTAGGATAATTTATGTTTTTATTCAAATTACAATCCTACGAAGGAGGAGTTAAATGAAATTATTTCTTTGTTAATAGTTGGAAGAGGCCTCTGGAAGATTACCAGTGTTAGAAGGGTAAAATTCCCTACATCGAAGATGGATGCCACAACAAAAGCATGGCATTATTTTATTTTTGCTCATCTACTCCCCAAAAATCATGTTAGTGAAGTTACCAGAGAGAGGGATACACTAACTACATACAACAGTACAAGCCGATCAATATTGGATCTCTCATTTATCAGGTTATCACTAGTTTTGCCAGAGCTGCCACTACTGCAGGTTTGGGATTCCCTTCCTTGATCTTTTCTTTATGAGAGCAAGCTGGAGTTAAATTTGATAGCTGGGAGGAGATTCTTCAAACTCTGAAGCCCATTACTAGTGTGAATGTGAAGACTTATTCTGAACATTCGATTTTTGGCTGGAGAGAGAGATTTTTTAGAAGTTCTGGTGCTTCTACATCACATGATTCTACATCTCGAGCCTCCACATCTCGTGGCAAATCCAGTCCTGATTCACAATCTAAAATGCTACAAACAATGATGGATAACATTGATTATGCTTTGGACAAGGTATCAAATGTTGTAAACTATGTTGATCATATTGATTCCTATTTAGGGAGACATAGTGATTATGAGGACAAATACAATACTTCTTTGGAGAGACCTATTAGAGGTGATTAAAGTGTAGTATTTCCTCCTTATCCACAATATACTCAGTTTGATTCTAGTAGTTTTTGGAATGATGTTGATGAAAATGAAGAAAATGATGATGATGACGACAAAGATGAGTAGAGATTGAGTCGTGTTATGTTTTATTTGAACTGTTATTTGTGTTGATGTTTGGACTACTATATGTGTTGTTATTGTGGTTGTGGTGAACACTGTTGTTATTGTTTGTTGTGTTGTGTATTTATTTGATGTTAATGTGGTAGTACGATTTGAACTCTTTTATTATTAATGTGTTTTGTTAGCTTTGTTGAACTTATTCCTGCTACTTTAGGAAGTTTTGATAGCGCTAAACTTCATGTTTAAATTTCAATTTACTACCATGAATTTTCTATTGTGGTTGTGATATTATGTTAGTTAGTGTGATTGGATTTTATATTAGCCTCCACTGCACAGAAGTCTTTTGAATCTCATAAAATATAAAATCAAAATTAATTTTACACCCATTTTTTAATTTTTCATGCCTACACCTGTAAGCATAAGTTCTATTTTTCATTCCTGTCGTTATATATTATATGCTAAAATGTTTAATCTTTGTAAAAATTTAACTTTGGGGGGGGGATGAAAAACCAATTTTCGAAACTTAAAATTTATTTGTTCTTAAATATACTACAAATAAATTTAATTTTTTATTTGAAAAATTATTATGTGTATGAAGTTATATTAGGGTAATAAAATTTTGAATACAGAAACGTGTAAGAAAATTTGGTTAAAACTTTATAGTAATGAAGAAAAACTTCCAGTTAAAATTTTTCTTTGTGAAGAGATGTTAAATATGGTGTAACTATCTTTAGTAAGAGATAAAGTATTTTTGAAAAATATAAAAGAATTAGACTTTTATTTTCAATACTTAAATTTCTTTTATTAAAAGTAATTTTCAAAAACTATTATTATATTTTTAAGTAAAAGATGTATATCAGACTTTTACTTTAGGAAAGAAAGAGTGGAATTCAAAATCATTAAAGGCCTATTCAGATATAGTAATCCTTGCTAGAAAAGAAAAAAAAAAGAAAAGAAAAAGAAAAGAAAAAAAAGTAAAGTATAGTATGAGCGGAGAAGCTTGAGGATTAGTGTCTAATCAAAAATTGGTTCCACATCTGATCTTTTTAATGCATAAGATTTGAGAAACTCCTAAGCTTAAGGATATAATATAGTGAGCAGAATAATTTTTAATGAAAATTTTGGAGTAAAAAGATAGAATGTCTTAACTCTATATTTGGAAAATCTACAAGTATTTCTGAATTAGATAGGAGCTCATATTTTCATACCTTTTACTTTAGAAATTTTCTAAACTTTAAATTGGTCCCATTCACTAAAGTTTTTTCTAAATTGAAATACCAGAAAAAAATTTAAGAATCTCCTAAAGAAACTCATTCACATAATTTGCTTATGTTGTTTTTGAAAGATTGTAGTGTCACTTGAGGATAAGTAACATTTAAAGTTTGGGGGAATTTGATATACCTATAATATAAAACATTTTTGTGCACATTTTTATACATATTTTTGATGATATTGCACTTTAATGGAAGTTATTTATGTTTTTTTCTTTCAGGTACACTTGAATGGACCAAATATGTCAAAACAAGTGAAATAGAATCAAATATGGAGTAAAAATGAAGAATGTGTTAAAATGAACTGAGGTGCCTAAGCGCCCAGATTTGGCACCTAAGCGCTAGCAGAGAGATAAAGCGTCGCCTAAGAGCCAAAACCCTGCATTTAAGCGCCTGGTAGTTACTTTGGAATTTCAATGAATTTTTTTGCAAATTTTGAAGAGGTGTTTGAAGCATCTTTTGGTACAGACATGAGTAACTTATCAAGGGCTCCAAAAGACATTCAAATTTCAATTGAAATGATGCATCTCTTGGGTAGATTCATTCAATATGGATACATTTTGAATATACACCAATGCACCTTTACAGAAAGTATAAAAGGAAGGAATTTTTAGAGTAAAAAGAGGTTGTTATGGAGGAAGTAAAAAAAGAAGATTTAGTGTGTTTTTAGTGAGTAATTAAAGTAAGAAGTTGTAGGATTTTTACTTAGGGTTTCATCACACGTTTCTCATTTCTACTGAAAGAGAAGGTGAGTAGGGATTACTAAGTAAAAAACCCATTGTTGTAGAGAGATTTAAACCCTCTTGGTTGGGAGACTAGTTCGAGGGAGTCATGTAAGAGAAAGGAAGAGATTCAAAGGAACTTCAAGAGTTTGGTGGAGATGAACTTGAGATAAGTTTTATCTTTGTACTTCATTTGGTTTTAATTGAGACTTCTTGTGTTTTGTACATGGTTTCTACTTTTAAAACTACTTGTTGTTCTGTTTTCTCCATGGATTTTGAGTATTCTTTATTATCTTTTTCCTTAAAATGAAAAGTAATTGAGAGTTGGATGAAAGTTGTGGAAGTGTTGATATTTAATGTTGGAAGAAGTTGTGATTTATTTAATCTCTGCACTTCATTTACTTCTTGATTTGACCAATTAAGATGTTAACATTTGTTGTGAGAACATGTAATATCCTAGTAGGTATCCTCTCAATGAACAATAGGTATAAATCACATGAGATTATATGGATGAGAAAGTAATTCATATAATTTTGTGCAAATATATAGGGAAATATACTTTGATGGGTGTAGAATTAGAGACTTTAAGGTGACAGACTAAAGCCCCTAATTTGTTTTATTGTTTTAAGTTTTGATGTAAGATGTTAGCCCCCAGGTGGAGGGAAAGGAGGGAACTCTAGAGTGAGAGCTAGTATCTTCCTTACCAAACCTGTCTTCAAAACTATTCAAACTTTAAACTAGCCAGTGTTCTTTATAGCATCTATTGTAAAGGTAATAAATAAAACTGCTCCTATTTCACACAACACATTTTGAATATTTCCACAACAGAAATCTTATACGTATTACTCATTCATGATAAGGACAAAGATATTTTCATCTATACTTCTTTAATCTTATAAAACTCTCGTTGTAGTTAATAAATTGTTTACTTTATTTCATATGTTAAGAAAATACAAAAAAGAATCACATTTTAATGTTTTCTGTTACCTAAAGCTTTTTGAGTATCTTTTTCAAAATAGATTTTGTGATCTAAAAACCTTTTAGTCTTTTAAATTTCCAAAATTTTTCCCCGTGGGATCAATATTTTGGGGCTAATCAGAAAGTCTTATATTACATGATAATGATATGTATACTTACGTAGAATCCCAAAATTTAAATATCACTGTTGCATTCTTATTTACATCAGAATTAAGTTTTTAGTGCCGTTGTAAAGAAGGAAAATTTATATTAAAAGTATAAGTATAATCTGATTACCACATGTATAAATATATCAGTATTAACCTGGTAGTAAAAATAATCTGGAGTAGATGCTACGTGACAGGCTAGTTAGTTCTAACGGTGAAATCTGGATGTTAAGGAATCAACTTTAAATTTACCAATGTTCTTTATGCACTTGAAAGCGGGTAAAGAAGAGATTTGAGCCTATTGTCATTGGCGATATTGAATTCTATGAATCCCATTCCTAAATATTATCTAATTCACTACACAAGAATAGTAGTTTTTAACATCCCAACTTTCTCCAAACCATTTCATCCAGAAAGGGTTATCTTTAGAATTAATATTTTTATTTAGGAGTAGTTATTAGTTGCTTTAAACTTAATACTTACCTTTAGATTTACTTGTTAGAAAAACCACTTAAATCGATCTTCCAAACTAAATACTGGTATTAGTATATTAGAATTAACCTAAGGGATTTCTTACCACTCTCCTTTGTGGGATTGATACTGGTGTTTTTAAAGAAATCCCTATTTTACTTGAAGCGATATGTCTACATGCCTAGAACCCATAATGTGTGAACTATTTTATATATTTTATAAAATTTCGATTTTGTACATTTTCCGCTAAATATAAATGTGGTCAAGTTTTTGGTCATATTTTGGAAGCTAAATTAATGCGTAATTTCGGGTCAGATCAAGCTTTCAGCACCGTTGCAAGGATTTAAATTGACATAAAACATGCAAAAAAACAGTACACACTAGGGGCACATCAACTAGCTCAACTTAGACCTAGTCCAATCTAAACAATCCTAAGTCTAACCCAACTTAGACTTAGTCCACGTCCAATTCGACTAAGTCTAACCTAACTTAGACCTAGTTCAACTTGAACCACTTTAGGTCTAACCCACATTAGACCTAGATAAATTTGATTAAAGGATAAATTAAACCTAAATTAACTTAGACTTCATTTGAGTCTAACTTAAGTAGGATTTGACTTCACACAGGAAGCTTAACTTAAGTTAACCCATCTTAAACTGGGTTAACTCGAATTGATTTGCAACAACCTTGTCCCATCTTGTATTTGTATAAAAAAAATTTGGTGTGGGTTAATCCCTAGTCAAACTAAGACAATTTGGGCCAATCCTGTAAACTTTTGTTTGACGTAAAGTAACTTGAATGTGATCTGAACTTGAGAAAATTCAAATAGGTTAAGAATTCACTAGAGATCAATACAACCTAACTTCGGCTAATATAAACTCAAAGTAGACTTAGGTGACTGGAGGTTAAGAAGTTTTTGACTTCTCATTCAAGACAAAAATCACAGTTAGTTTCAATCACGGACAATTTGGGCCGAGGAACGAACCAACCCAAATGAAACGACATAAATTACATGATAAAAGCCTTTAAAAATTATACTTGGACCATAAAATGCAACCTGGTATGGGAAGGCATTTTGGAGGAGGAAGGCCATAGCTGCTAAAAAAAATTTTTCCTGTCACTTGTGACTAATCAAATTACAAACCCCAAGGACCTCAAGAAAATAGAATAATATGATCATGATCAAGTCATCATAAACAAAAAAAAATGAAACACAAAATGACAAACAAAAAATATCTAATCGGCTAATAAGTCTTAAGAAACCTAAATTTTTCAACCCCTAAAATTAAAAAAATACATTAAAACTTAAATGAAACCTTAATGAAAAAAAAACACCGAACGCAACTTTAACCCAGCCACCTGGGTCTATGAAGATCTTGAAGACGACGTAACCCATGGTTACTAACAAGAATCTTTTTTCGGAGTAGATTTGATCACCTCTCAGATTAAATAGATTGTGGAACCCAATGAACCTGAAATGATGGAGTGTCATAGGCATCTTAATTGGGTTGTCTGAAAGAAAAGATAACAATAAATAAACAAACAACTAAATCACCGAACAAAACATATTTTATGATAACTCCGTTTTGCACGGCTACAAAAGACAAAAGCAGACGTCACCTTAGATTTACTTTACTTCTTATTAGGGTGTGCTAACTCTGTTTTGTAGAAAAGAACATTAAAAAACATGAAACAGTGGATGAACCTCAACTAAACCACTGACAACAACACAAAATCATAGGATAGTCCATGAGCCTGATGGGGCTTCTTTGGAAAAGTAAAGCATCCACTACCCTTAGAATAGGATTTTAAAATTCATTTCTCCAAAATAATGACATTAAAACCTTCTAAGGATGAGTTACAACCTTAATTGGGAGTATTCTTAAGTACCGTAGGCTGCTTAAGATATAATTAACTATAAGGGTTTGCCCTTATTTGAAGAAGTGAAACCCAAAATAGGTACAACAACTGAATCTCTGGTGTGGGATCTATTTTCGTAAGATCTTTTTTGTGGGTGTGTCTCCAGAAGTGTTCGAGCCAATCTTACCTCAGACTTGCACTTTAGAGCTGTCGATGTGAATTCCACCTCATAAAAGCTTTCCCCATGTGTTTAGTTTGTTTGTTCCGGCCATCATATGCCTTAGGCCTCTAATCACTTCTCTTTTTAGATCATGTACATGATTAGGGAGAGAATTCTTTGGAGAGAATGGGCTATACAACGGTGAATAAACTGGTGACTCTATGACAACAATACAATGATAACCATGACAGCGGTGTGTCGTGGTCGGCATTAGTAGCGAGTTGTGGATTATGCTTGGTCTTCCATAATGAGTTTCCATTAATCATTTTATTAAGCTTTTTGTGTCTTATGTTATTGGTAAAACCTTTGATCTTCATTTACTCATAGTCTAAGCAAATAAAAATTTAAAACATTTTGTGGAAATATGACCTCTAATCGTTCTGAGTGAAAATGCGAGGTTAACTATAGAATTCTGAGAGGATATACATATTTCAATGGAATAATGCAATTATCTCAAGGGATCAAAAACTTACGTGGAATTTCATGAGAATGAGGAAGCTTCAACTTCATGGATTCTAGGCTTGTTTTGACCTAGACATAGACATAAAGAGTATCTTGTCCTTGATTGACAACAATCGTGTAGAAAATTTTTTGTAAAACTACAATCGACACAATCCTTGAATCATAAAAGGCACGAACCTCAAAAATCTTGAAGAAACTAAAAAAAAAATTCTCCCATTTTCTGCTTTCCTTTACTGTCAAGTATTTAGCTTTGCTATGACCTTAAGACTTAAAAACCTTCTTTTGATAATTGCCAAGTTTGGTTGAATGAATTAGTAAAATAGAGTTTTTTTATGGAAACAAATATCACACTTTCCCTATGGGATCGATGCATGGTACTCTTGAACCTCATTATTACTTAACACGTGCCCTTACATTCTACAGCCAATTTACTTCCTGATAAGTTTTGGCACGTCAGTGCTTCAAAACTAAAATTCACATAAACTATAACAATACAAAACTATATATTAAAAACTTCATATTTGGCCAGTCTAATTTTTCCAACTCATGACCATGCCAAAACTAAGCCTAAATGTAATAGAATTTACCTTATTTAGGCACAAATTGACCCGTTTGCTTTGTTTAACGTTTCGTAAACCTAAATAATAAATATAATTTCAACGCCCAATACAACTGCTATTTTAAGGTTATAATTAAACCCTACCAAGTCTGACTTAACCTGACCTATACCTATCCCTGTGTCTATTATTGTGATCCATGTATAGTTATGTTGGTCTAATTTACTTTTGGTAGGAATATAATCTTCATGACATAGCCTAAGGTGTTTATAAGTATACTTATGGACTTACTGATCTTATTTGATTTATACCTAAATTTTTATAGACTTAGATTAATCTAAGGATGTTTTAAATTTAACTTTTGACATAATTGACCTTTGATGGACTTAACCTTACCATCGTTTGACCTTAAGTGAACATAAATAAACCTTGGTGACATGTAGAACTAATTTAATACACACTCAACCGTAATTATGTGAACTGTAACTAATTTAATATTACCTAATTGACTCAAGTAGTCTAAATGATCGCATTTTAAATTAAACAGATTTACCTACTTATGATTTGGCTAAATCTTTTTGAGACAATTCAGCTAAAACCAAAGATAGCTTATGCTCCTTGGTCATTTAATAAACATCAATACATCTTCGCAAGAACATAGAATCCAATGTTATAAATTTATAATCTATCTTTAAACTACCCTTAATTACTTTTTAGCTTAATTCATTCACAATATGTGTTGAATATACTCTTAGTAAATTGGTAAGGTGGTGATACACAAATTAAGCCAAGTGATGGGTGCAAATAATATTGATAGTATAAACATGAAAATGTAAAAAGGCATGACGTGGCCTTGGAGAAGAAGATCTAACCCGAACAATGCACTTTCATGGCTATCATTTACTAATATGCTTATTACTCTTTAAATTATGAAATCATATAAAAATAATAAATAAATTCAACATGTAATATTCAATCCACCCCACAACATTAGATATATATGAGGAGGTAAAATTTGGGTGCACTCTCGTGTGTACTCTGAAATGCTTGTTAGATAGTGAAAATTCTGATACTCCTTATATCCATGCATAATGGTTGCTATCTGTGGACTATCTTTATATATCCTGATATATACACAGAGAACATATTAACACACACACACATACGGATATATATACGTAGACGAATAATGCTCCATATATATATATATATATATATATATATATATATATATATATATATATATATATATATATATATATATACATACATACATATACATATATATACATACATACATATATATACATACATCTATATACATACATATATATGTATATACATACATATACATCTATATATATATATATATATATATATCTTGTTATACTCTGAAATGCTTGTTAGATAGTGACAATTTTGATACTCCTTATATCCATGCATAATGGTTGCTATCTGTGGACTATCTTTATATATCCTGATATGTACACAGGAACATATTAACACACACACACATACAGATATATATATAGAGACGAATAATGCTCTATATATATATATATATATATATATATATATATATATATATTGAGTGGGGGCTGATTTTCTCGTTGTTATCTTAGATAGGCATAGTTGTTTTTCTACTGATATTTTCGCTGATTCAATTTAGCTGGATGGAGTTTTGCTGTGATTTCTAGTATGGGTGGTTTTCAGTTCTTGTTTATTTGCATTGTCCGCTATTGGCTATTATTTGGGGCTAAAAGGTTGGGTCTTTCATGCACTATTTTTTTGTAGGAGGCTTAAATTTTTATATATTGATTCTTTTCTTTTTTTGGCTTTTGGTCGGAGATTTTTTATAGATGAGTTGGTTGGTGGATTTTTATGCCTCTGTTTTATCATTAGTGAGCTTACTGTTGATTGGGCAAGATTTGGAGAAAGAATGATATTTTGCTACATGGTGTTGCTGGTTTTAAACTTCAGTTTTGAATTTTTTGATTTAAGACTATTCATTGATTATTGCTTCATCCTTTGAAAACTTGATTCATTAAACTTTTTATCTTAGTTGTGAGACTACTATAGGTAGTCGTGGTTCGATAAATTTGGTTTGATGGATGTTGGAGAAATATATCACAGAAAAAAGAATTACATCAGAGGCACTCCATTTAGCAAAAGAAGCTACAGTCATGAATGATAGTTACTGTTACTACCGGGTATACTTGTATGCACTTTTTGGGGTCTTTCTTTTTTGGGTTACTTGTAATGTATTTGGAGCTTTTTTATATGTTGTAAGCAGAGTGGTGGACTAGGTGTGAGTATTAATGTATTTCTTTTGTATTTTTGGTTGAGATATCCGCTCACCTACAAACTTGTAACCAACATTTATGTGCAATATATATATATATATATATATATATATATATATATATATATATATATATATATATATATATATATATATATACATATTGAATTTTTTTATTACTAACAAGATATAATCCATTCCTATTATGTATCTTAATGGATTTAATCTAGTGTAGAGTAATCTTTGGAGAAAAATTGAACATTTGTGTCTAGAGAAATTTTGATCCGATGATACAGGAGTTAACTGAAACAATAATAGAAGAAAAATAACTATAATTAAATTCAAATAAAAATTCAACTGACTTCTTGAAAATTGAAATTACAATAATTGACAAAACAAACTCAAGCTAGAGGTAGTTTTTGGGTGGTGGTAGTGGTCAGCAAACATTTGGAATGTGACATGGTGTGGAAAAGGCAGTTAGCAACTAGAAAATAACAAATTGGTTGTTTCCTCAATGTTGGACAACAAGCAAACAATAGGGAGTGATGTGGTAGGCTGTCAAGGGTGATGACAACAAGGTTGGAAGGCTAAAATGGGTGTAGGAAAATAACAATAGTGAAGGTTGAGGGCTAGAAAAACATTGATAACGACGAGGAAGGGTCTAGAAAAGAAAATCTGTAAAGAAATAACAAAAGGGGCTGCTATCCTGCAGTAAGAAAAGAGGTTTGGCAGCAAAGCAAGAGGAATATGAAAGGGTATATGGAAGTTACACACCACCTGAGGACCAAGTTAAAGATGAATCATCATCTAGAACACTAGAATACATCCCTTAAAGGGAAAAAAGAGACGTTGGAGATTGTCCCGATACTCTATATATATATATATATATATATATATATATATATATATATATATATATATATATATATATATATTTAAGGTGAAGGAGCTACAAGAGACTCCCTACATGTTGAAATTTGAAATGAACAATACACAAACATTGCCCAGACACAGACTCTACACCAAAACAAATTGGATATAAGAAAACTAGCCCCAAAGTAGCAAAAAAAGACCATAGAAAGACTCAAGGAGCAAAATTGAGAAAAATTGAAGTGCTGCAGCTGGAAAATGGAAACCTCCATCCAAAGACAATGTAACACAATGAATCAGTGGCTCACAAATCTAAAATAAGGTGCCTTTAAACAATCTGCATCCATCAGAAATTGCAAATGTGGGGTTGGGGTAGTAGACAGCATCACCTGAAGAGTAGATTCTGCATTTCTAGCTAGCCAATGAGCAGGTCTATTCCCTGCCTTATAGATATGGCTATACTTGATGTTGGACTGAAGTGCAAAAGCCTTAATTTTGTTAATCCAGTACACATGCTGCCATTTTAATTGATAGTCATTAGGAGAAGGCCCAGCTAGATGTTGATTTTGCTTTAAGACATTAATAACCACAGCTGAATTATTTTCCACAATAATGAATTTCCAGTTGAAAGCCATAGCAAGTTCAAGAGCCTTGCAAATTGCAGCCGATTAGCTTCCAAAAATCTTCAACAAGAATAGGAGATTGAAAGTATGCAAGGCATCTTCCCTCATGATTCTCGAACAAACCACCACAACAAACCTCTCACCGAGAAGGAACCATTGGTGTTAGCCTTAATGTAAGGGGTGGGTGGGTACTTCCAGTAGAATGTTTGGATGTGGTATCTTGTAATGTGTTGTTTATGTGTGACCTTCAAAATAGCTGGGAAATTCTTAAGCTGGATCAGTTTAGTGAGAAAGGATACACAATTGCCCACCACAGTAGCAACTGTGCTAATACCATTATCAAATTTGATTGAATTTCTATGCATCCAAATAAACCAAGTAATCATGAGAGGGATGGTACCCAATTTGGACTTTTGCCAAGAAGTCCAGCAGCTGCATAGATCTAACCAGTCCAGAAGGATGGTGTTTATGTTAAACTCTCTAATGATCCCCTTCCACACCTCTTGGGAAAAATTGCAATGGAAAAACAGATGGTGAACAGTCTGCTCCTCCACCCCACACGAGATAGCATTTTGAAGGTCCTCTCGATCCCCTTTAGCTTTAGTATATCATCTCGTAGGAATAAGCTTATGAAACACTCTCCGTGTGAGAAAAGACATTGAAGGGGTGAGGTATTTGTTCCAGATAATTCTTCCCCAATGGACTTTAGGCCACTCATGGATCTTTAGATATATTTGTTTAGTAATGCTGTGAGTAGAACCATTACTCCAAATAATTTTATCATATTTATTTTTATCAAATGAGATGGTGGCAATCTGGTTAGCAGACTCAGTAGTGACCAATTTCTGAAGTTCCTGTAAAGACCACTTCTCACTTTCCCAACAATTTGAAACAGTGAAACAGGTTTTATCAATGTTTGGGATGGCATCCTTCATATGGGGAGGGCACCAATTGTCTTCCCAGAAATTTACTTAGCCATAACCCAGCTCCCAGCTATACAGAGATTCAGCAATTTCCTTATTTTTCAGCATATGTTTCCAGATTCTAGATGCACCCATCTTAATACTAACCTTAGAAGGATGGCAGCCTTTGCAATATTTCCCAATCAAGAACTTGGCCCAAAGAGAGTTCTGCTTCCTGAACTGAATCCAGAGCTTGCAATAGTTAACTTTCTGGAGCTGTTGGATGCCTTTAAAATCCAAACCCCCAGCCTCTAAAGGTTTAGCCAGCTTCTTCCAAGCCATCCAGTGGATCTCCTTTCTGTTTCCAGTCCATAAAAACCTATTAAATAATCCTTTCAGATGGTGCCTGGTGCTTCTTTTCATTGTAGTCATTTGGAGGACATAATTAGGAAAAGTAGTGAGAATGCTGTGAAGTAGAGTGAATCTACCTCCAGTAGATAAATAAGAGTTTGTCCAAGCTTTTCCAATTGGGCTTTCACCTTCCCAATGATATCATCAAATTGAGTCTGCCTCGACCCTCCCTTTAATGAGTTGCACTCCAAGATATTTCATAGGAAGGGAAGCTTTAGAGAATCTCGTGTGATGCGGAATCCAAGTGGGTTACATTGGCATTGACATTCTTTGGAAAAATGATTTCACACTTAGCTTTGTTAAACTGAAGGCCAGAAATGAGTTGAAACTGGTCAAGGCATTTGATCACTTGCTTGACAGCATTTTTAGAAGCCCTAGAAAACACCATCATGTCATCAGCATAAAGAAGATGAGAGATAAGAATGTTGGATTTGTGATGGTATCTAGCATGTTGGAGAGGAGCAATCTGATGATTAATGAGCCTAGACAGATAGTCCATGACCAAAATGAAAATAGAGGGGGATAGAGGGTCCCCTTGTTTAAGCCCCCTAGTGGCTTGAAAACCATCCCAGCTCTGACCATTAATCAAGATTGAATGATGATTAAACTTAAGCCAGTTCTTGATCAGAATACAGAAATCTTCATTGAAACCTCTAGAATGCAGAACCTGAAGTATGAAATTCCATTCCAGGGTATCATATGCTTTCTTAATATCAAGCTTATAAATCAGGTTGCCCCCCCTGCAAGGGTTGTCAATATCTAAAAGCATTTCTTGAGCAAGAAGAACATTATCAGCAATGGTTCTACCAAGGACAAAAGCCGATCGGTTAGGGCTGATAATCTTATCC
The DNA here is from genome assembly GCA_022702705.1 of Papilionanthe hookeriana x Papilionanthe teres. Taxonomy (NCBI): domain Eukaryota; kingdom Viridiplantae; phylum Streptophyta; class Magnoliopsida; order Asparagales; family Orchidaceae; genus Papilionanthe; species Papilionanthe hookeriana x Papilionanthe teres. The sequence goes on along the minus strand of CM040433.1, from coordinate 49,801,287 downwards.
AAATGGGGTTGAAGCCTGCCAACTATTATCTTACTTATTATTTTACTGATAACAGTGGTAAGGCTGAGAGGTCTATACTAGTTCCAGTTTTTGGGATCAGGGGTCTTGGGGATCAGGACCATGGTAGATGCATAGAAATAGTGTGGGATGTCCATACCTTGGAAAAAGCTTTGAATCGCAGTACAAACATCCACCTTGCAAATATCCCAAGTCTTCTTGTAGAATTCAAATTGTAGCCATCGAGCCCAAACTCGCCTTAGAGCTATCTATAGAGTTGAGAGTAGTCCAGATTTCATCTTGAGAAGGAACTTCGGTTAGTTGGAGCGATTGTGTGTAGTTGCCGACATCTTCAAACGACCTACGATCAATATCAGGAATGGAATCAGCCTTAAAAGTAAGCAAATCTCTATAGAAATTAACAGCATTGTTGGCAATGGCAGCATTGTCTCTAATAATTTCTCCCTGATCAGTAGTAATAGACAAGATGGTATTACTTTTTCTTCTGAAATTAATGCAAGCATGGTAATACTTAGTGTTCCTGTCCCCATCTTTGAATTTGATACAAGAAGCTTTCTGTTTAAGCAAGAGATCCTGCCAGTTAATGTACTGCATAAGCTTGTCTTGAGTTGACACCAACTCAATATTTTTACTTCCATTTACCTGAGCCTCCATTTCCAGTGTTTGAATATTCCTTTCAATACTGATAACACATTTGTTAATATCCCCAATAGAGCCCCAGCTCCAACTTCTCAGCACTTTAGCAATTTTAGTCTGAAGTTTTTGAAGTTTATCAAAAGGGTTGTTACAAAATTCTCCAACCCAGTTATTCTGAACAATGGATTTGAAATTACTATGGGTAGCCCAGTAGTTCGAAATCTGAATGGGGGGCTCTGCTGGTTGTAGGGGGGAGGAGCAATAGTGATGAGGATAGGTTTATGATCAGAACCAGCAAAGTTTAAGTGAGTTATATTTGTATATAGGAAATTTTGATGCCAAGTGATGTTAGCCATGAATCTATCTAGCCTTTCCCAAATACTCCCTCTCCTCCAAGTAAATTTATTGCCCTGATATCCAAGGTCAAATAGACCAGCATTCTGAATATTTTCATTAAACAGATCCATAGTGTGTTGATTAGGGATTCTGCCACCTCTTTTTTCATCAATAGAAGCAATGCAGTTAAAGTCCCCTCCAACTATCCAGCTAGAATGCTCAGTCTTACTGATTTGCAGCAGCTCTTGCCATAAAATAATTCCGTCTTTAGGGGTGCAACCAAGCATAAACAAAAGAGGCTGCCGACTTTATACCTTGCCAATTAAAATGGAAGTGGGCCAATTGGGGTGATCTACTTGGAGAGTCCAATGAAGTTCTTTTCCGCAAATGAGCCAAATTTTATTAGAGGAGTTTGCATAGAAAGTGCAGCTCGGGAAATTTTTCAAAATTTTGTTATGGGTTTTATTGACCATGGGTTCCAAAAGTATGATACACCATAGTTTGTGTTTCTTGTATAAGTAAATAAGCCTTTTGAGGGATAAGGGGTGGGCAACCCCTCTAATGTTCCAACAAAGGCAGCTAAACATCTGGGGTTTTTGAGGTTGGTGATGAATGGTTTTTATTGGTTCTGGATCTAGATCTGGTCCTGCCCCTTGGGGAGTCAAGAGTATAGCCCAAATCTTTGGTTATTCTTTGATTGTCAATGTTTGGAAGTTCCAGTTTTTGTATCTCAGATGTATGTTTTTTCTTTTTTCGGACTACTTGGATTTGCCGGGAGGCCTCCAATCTCTTTTGTTCTCCATCCATCAATAACGCGGGGAGGTGGAAGAACTTCGTATGCTGAGAATCGCCCCCACTTCAAAGCCCATCCGGTCCAAACTTTCCTTCGTAGCCCATCGCCAACCTGTATTAGCTGATCAATGTCCCCTTCAGCTAACAAAGATGACAGTTGAAGAATTTCAGAGGGGTTATCTCCCACAATGGTTTCTATTGGTACATTATGGTCCTCCAGGGTAGCTTGATTGTCTTCCAAGTTGATCACTGGATCTTTCACTTCTACAGTTTTCCTTTTCCCCATCTTTTTTAGTGTAGGTTTCAGTCTATAACATTTTTCTTTAAGGTGCCCAAACATCCTGCAGGTGGGAACAAAAGACCGGTTTATTTTCCAAAACCACCTCTTGCCAAAAACCTTCTCCTTCATCGAAATTGTGATCCAAATCTTATCTAGCTCAGTAGAGACACATCTCTTTCAATAAGGACTTTAGCTCGCTGTCGGATTACCCGGATCATGGGTTGGAGTGTCAACCACGAGAGGAGTTCCCAAAGCTCTGCTGATCTGAAAGATGGCATTAGTATGGTATAGCTGTATAGGGAGATTGGGAAAAGAATACCATAGAGGTTTAAGTGGGGGTTCTTTAGCTGGATCAAAACCTGGATACCACTTCATCAATTTCATTCTTGAGTTTGCAATGGTCATAAACTCCATGCCTAACACTTTAGCATAATCTTCCTCCCTTGTAAGCCTGATCAGAAGATGTCTTCCATCCAGAACACCTATTTTCCAAGTACCCATAAACTAAAAATTTTCAAAATAACTCCTCACCAATTCCATTTTGGGGTGTCCAAACTGGAATTGGCCCACTATAGAGAATTTGATAGCCTCTGCCATGGTGTTCATCTCTTGAGAAGTAAAGAAAATAGCTGGTCTGCCTTCCTTAGAGCCAAGTGGTCTCACAAAGGGGCAAACAACTTTACTACGTCGCTGCATCATGTAAGAGCTGGGGGAAAGTTAACAGATCAACTCCACTGTTGTTATTACCTCTACTAACAGCAGAAGCATAAGAAAATGCAAAGGAGAAGTGTTGGAACTTCCCATATCCAATGTAACAGTAACTCAGTTTGAATCCAGCTAAGCCCGGGAAAACTCTCTATGGCTATCAGCACCCCACCAGCAAACAGCCTTCACACCAAGCACCCTGAGCAAGTTAGGGAGGACCCACTTACCACTCCAGCCACCACCAAGAGACACAAGCCGCCGAAGAAAGGAAGCCATCACTGCCAAAACCCTAGCAGAGCCCCAGCCGCCACCTTCATCTTTTTTATATTATATATATATATATATATATATATATATATATAAGATAACTAGGAGTGTCTATAAAGTACCATCGACTCCACAATAATGAAATAACCTATACCAATTCAGTCCGAGTACAAAGGATGTTGTGTTCTTCATTATCTTATGATTTTGTAAATACTTATTTTTTAGATTTGCTTTGATATGAAGTTTTTTGTTGTGTTTTCTTCGTGCTTTGTGATGTCTTTCTCTTACTCTTTCTTCTTATTTGGAAAGAGTGGCATGAGAAGATTGTGTCATTATGTACCTTTTACTTTTCTTTTGCAATGAGTAGGATTCATGTTTAGGATATTGGGATTCATTTTAGAAGATGTTTTAATTGTAAATGTGATGGTTTTTACTTGCGCTTCATTTACATCACAAAAAGAGCTCGTTGTAGTGTTAAAATTCATTGTAATTGCATTAAGACCCGAGAGAGTAGTGTAATTCTCAACAAAGTGGAACCACATTCAAATTCCATGGATGGTGAAGTTCATGAGAGTTAAGTGGGAAATATACTTTGATGGGCGTAGAATTAGAGATTTTAGGGCGGCAGACTAAAATCATCAATTCGGTCCTAGTGTTTGGAAACTAAAGCGAGAGTTAGCCTTCAGGTAATGGGAAGTGAGAGCTCTCGAGTGAGAGCCAGTATCCTTCCAGCCTAACCACGGATTTAAGGACAAATCTAGGATTAGCCAATGTTCTTTATGCACTCGGAAGAGGGTAAAGAATAGGATTGCTCCAATTTTTCACATACAATATTTAATGCATCTCATTCCTTTACATTATCCAATTCACTACATAAGAATAGTAGATTTTATTGTCTCAAAATTCACCAAACCAATATATTTAGAAAGGGTTTTCTTTAGAATTAATATTTTCCTTTAGGAGTAGTTTTTTTTGTTATTTTCAACTTAAGCTTACATTTATGATTAGTTGTTAGAAAAACCACTTAAATCGACCTTTCAAACTAAAGTCTCATAATTGTAGACTAGAATTCGACTAAGGACCTTTTACCTCACTGATGTGACTTTTTTATATGCAAGATATTATGAACCCAGATTTATATATTTATAATGATTTTGTAAAGTCACAATTTCAAACATAAGTATACGTATCGCTCAAGTAATACAGGGCTTTAGTGGAGTCCCGTTTATCGATCCCATAAGGAAGTGAGGAAAGAGGTTCTTAGTCAAATTCTAGTCTACTATTATCAAACTTTAGATTGGAGGGTCGATATAAGTGGGCTTTTATCTAGCAACTAATCCTAAATACAGATGATTATATGTAAGGATAATAACTATTCCTAAATGCAAATATTACTTCTAAAGATAACCTTTCTAAATGAGTTGGTTTGGTGAATTTTGAGATAATAAAATCTACTATTCTTATGTAGTGAATTGGATAATGTAAAAGAATGAGATGCATTAAATATTGTATGTTCCAAATAGGAGAAATCCTATTCTTTACCCATCTTTCAACCTATAAAGAACATTGGCTAATCCTAGGTTTAATCCCGAAATCCATGGTTAGGCTGGGAGGATACTGGCTCTCACTCCAGTGCTCCCACTTCCCTTTGCCTGAAGGCTAACTCTTACTTTAGTTTCCAAACACTAGGATCAAATTGGAGATTTTAGTCTGTCACCCTAAAATCTCCAATTCTACACCCATTAAAGTATATTTCCCTATTTATTTGCACTCAACCCACATGAACATTACCATCAATAGAATTTGAATGTGGTTCCACTTTGTTGAGAATTACATCGCCCTCTCGGATCATAGTGCAATTACAATAAAATTTTAACACTACAACGAGCTCTTTTTTGTAATGTAAATGAAGTGCAAGTAAAACCATCACATTTATAATTAAATCCACTTCTAACATGCATCACAATATCCTAAACATGAATCCTACTCATTGCAAAAGAATAGTGAAAGAAAAATAACAACATATTCTTCTCATGCCACTATTTCCAAATAAGAAGAAAGAGTTAGAAAAATAGATCACAAAGCACGAAGAAAACACATCGGAAAACTTCAATTCAAAGTAAATCCAAACAATAAGTGTTTACAAAGTCATAATATAATGAAGAACACAATATTTAGATTTTTCCTCTTGAAAGAAAAAAGAAGATCTCTCCCATAAAGTCTCCCGCTGATCCATACAATGCTAGAACAAACCCTTATAAATTCTCTCAAAATCCCCTCACCAATCTCTCCAAAAACATAGAAATCTAAATTTCTACTTCTATTCTAAGATCTCTCAACATTCTCCAAGTTTTTTCCTAACATTCCTCTCTCAAAAACTACCATTTTTGACCTAAAATTGTTCTTTTAAAGTGTAGGCACGAATTTGCCAAGAGGTGCTTGAATAAACCTTCCAAAAAGTGTCTAGATTCGATGTATATGGCTCATAACCACTACTAGCACGGTCTGGTGCTGTTTGGGTGTCATTCGGTACATTATTCCATGAAATTTTTGGGCTTTCTGGACTTTAGCACCGTCTGACGCTGGATAGGGCGTCGTTCGGCACTCTACTCTGCGTAGCTCCACCGGTTTGCTTCGTTTGGCTCCGTTTCAGCTTCGATTCACCCCATTTTAGTTGCGTAGAGTTCGTAACGGATAGCCCCACAAAATAAGCATAAGAACAACATTTCTTTAAAGTGTAATCTCATTCAAAAATATGCAAGAAGTGTAAAAGAGATTAAGCAAAGAAAGACCTATCGAAATGTGTTAGGCCAAAATTTACGTTTTTGCACATTTTTGCTCCAAATTATACCTTTTTTGCTTCTCCAAAAGCCATTTCTTATACCAAAAACTAGAAAACATACAAAATACCTTCTTTTATAGTGCAATATCATAAAAAATAGGTATGAAATAAACAGCAAAAAGCTATAAAATTTTATGTGGATCACTCACTTCCCTGTTTGATCGATAAACAAGACTCTTTTAGAGTATTGTATTACTTGAACGATAGGTATACTTATGTAGAACCTCTAGTGTGTGCACATACATAAAAACATAAAACACAAAGAAAAATAACACACGCCAAGGGTGCTTCAAGTTTTTGGCGTCATTGTCGGGGAAACTTCGGTAAGAACTTTGGGAGAATTTTAGTTAAACCTATAAGACTTAGAATTTATAGTATTAGTCTATAGTGTATTTATTTATTGTGTGTTTATTTTCAAGGAAAATCTAAAATACTAAAAATATTTTTGATATATGTCCTATTAGTTAAGTCTTTAAGTTTGAATGTGTAGTTCAGGTGCTGCAGACCTTGAATCTTACGAATCGGGTTTAGAGAGAACTTTTAGGAAGATGATGAAATAGAAAAGTCTCTGTGAATTTAATGTAAAAATGGAATATCAATGATATAATGAATATTCAAATTTAGATTATAATTCTAGTAGCTTTGAAAGAGTAAACCCCAAGAGAGTAATGAATTATCAAGAAGATATGCTTACTATATTAAGTTCTCAGGTTGCCGATATTGACAGGAAGTTAAATCAATACATAAAGAGTTATCCTCAAGGTCCCCCAGTTTATTAAGAAAAATTCATTTGGATAATTTATTGAGCCTAACTATTTTAAAACTGACCCTCAGATGCATAATCTTTATTCTGATTATTACAATCCAGCTTGGGAAGATTATTCAAACTTTAACTGGGATACTAATTTTGGAAGAGAAAACCAATTTTAGGAAGATAATTAATTTACTCAAACATGTAATTGGAATAATCAGAATAATTTTAATGATGAAATCTCTTTTCCTAGTGATTTTAACTTTAACCCACATAATGAGGAGTAGATGTTAGAAGAGGATGTGATTTAATTGAAGAGTCAGTTGGAAAGTCAAAAGAGTGAACTAGAAAGTCAAGGGACTGCAATTAAGAATATAGAAAACTATCTTGAGTAGATTACTAATGCAATTAACAGTTATCCTATAGAGAGTTTACCTAATGACCGTGATATAAACCTTAAGCAGATAAGCGATGAGCAATTTAAAGTTATTGAATTTGAGAATATGATTCAAATAAATGATGAGTTGAGAAAAGAAGAAAAGGATATTGAAAGACCAATGGAAGAAATTTCTAACGAATTAGAAAGATATATAGAAAGTCACCACAATTCTTTACTCAGTACCAAGGGGAAGAATTGGAAGATAACTTGAATTATAAGAGTAATCTAGAAGAATTTGATCCAAAATCTGAATTATTTAGAGAGAATCTGATCCAAAATCTGGGAGATCTTGAAGTATCATATAAAGATCCATTTCTTATAAATTTTAATGATGATATTAATATAAAAATTCAGAAAATCAAAAGAAGAATATTGGATCAGGAAAGAAATATGAGGAACAATAGTATGAATCAATCTGAAAAGCAAGAGCTGAAAAAAAAATTACAATTTGAAGATTTTGTAGGAATCCCTGGATCTGAAAAATATTGAGCGATTGATCGAGGATTATTTAAATGGAATTTTGATCCAGGAGGAATCATTTATCAGGCTGGCGACGTTAAACCAGACACTTTATAGGAGGCAACCCATAGTTATCAGTGTGCTTTGATTTACTATGCTTTAAAGTATGATGTTTAGTGTTGTATTGTGTTTACTTTAGTGTGGAGTGATCAGTTTGATTTTTAATTGGTAGATGTTTGGATTGTTAGTGGTTTGATTTGATCTTTGTGTGTCATGAGAGAGTTTATTCCTTAACTTCTTATTATTGTTAGACTTGTATGTTCTCTTGTAGTAGTTGGATTGACGAATCCACTATGACTCGGGTCTCACCTGAACTTGAGTTTTACAAGAAATATCATGAATTTGAACAGTGACAGATCCATCTCGATTTTGTTACTTCCTTTTCGTAACTTTGTTTTCATTTGATAGGATTCACGAACCTGTTTGATGAATAAATTGTGGATGATCTTAGACTACAATCTATAACTATAAAAGGTGCATAATTAAGGGATTAAATGATGCGTTAGGTTGGTGTATGTGAACCAATACATCAGGGATAATCTTATATTTGAGATTATAATCTTTAAAATCATTTAAAATTTACCTAATTTATTAGTATAGTGATTCCATTAGAAATTGGTGGTAAATTAGTGAGATGTAATGAGTTAATGGAAGAATTGACCTCATTTATCATGTGTTTGTTTGTGTGTTACAACTTTATATAAGACTTGAAGAACATTTTTATATTCTCATGCTGATACTTGCTATGCTAGTTAAACTTTTATTTAGTCTATTTCATTCTGACATGCTTAGTTTAGATTTACTTTCTGCTGCATATTGTTCTGTCGCAATTAATACTCGTAGATGTTTTTGATAGACATTTATGTTAGATAGAAATTCTGAACTATTTTTCTTCCTGCTTATATTTTTTGTACTAAATGTTATATAGCTAAACATTAAGTTTGGGTGTATGAAGAAAAATATATCTTAAAGTTAGTGCACTTCCTCTTAGTTTAATATTATTGCAAGCATGCTTTAGGCAAGATTTACTTTCTCCTACAGTCATTCTATCCTGATTATACATGTTTATGAATTTGATAGGATGTTGTAGTAGTTAGTAGATTTAAATTTTACTTTTTCTTCTTACTATGTTTTATGGATATAATTGAAAAATATTTAAAAGCTCAACTTTGGGGGGAAGAAAAATTTTAAAAACGTAACTTTATTTATCCTCAGTAACCTATATTTAATTTAATATCACTTTTTAAATGACTTGTGGCATGTGGTGTTATCTTTAGGTTACTATAATTTTGATTTTAGAAATGTTAGAAAAATAACTTAGTTGAAATCTTATATGATGAAACTGTTCTAGAGTTAAGAAATTTTGTAGGAAACATTAGGAAAATGATTTTACTATTTATGGTAGAAAAGAGTAGAATATTTGAAAAGCTAAGATTCTTAGATTTATGGTTATTGAGAACTGAGCCTTCAACTAATACTTTCACTTTTAAAAAGTAAGGGAAAGTTTTGAGTTTTGGACTTTAGAAAGGGGACAGAGAAACTAAAAATTACTAAAGGCCTATCCAGATATAGTAATCCTCACATAAAAAAAAAAGAGAAAACAAGAGATTGAAAATGATCCCAAAAGAATGAAAATAAATTGAAAAAAAAGTGAAAAAAAAGGAAAAGAAAAAGAAAAGTGAAAAGAAAAAAGTGTGAGGAGAAGCCTAATCAAAAATTGATTTCACTTGAATCTTTTTAAATGAAAAGACTTAAAAGCAATCCTATGTTTATTCTTATTTCAAAAGGCATTGGTCAAAATGGTATATAAAATGTTCTTCAATTCTTTTTTTATACTTTCTTTGAATCTTTAGTTTTTTAAGTTTCAATAAATTTTGAAGTAAATAGAAAATCAGGGATCCTAAGTTGAATATGAGATATTCTTACACTCTAGCCCTACATTGATTTACTAGAATTTCTCCTAAGTTACACTATAACATTTATGAGATAAAATTATAAGAAACTCTACTGAAACCCATACCACAAGTTAACATATTTTTTTAAAGTTATAGTGTTACTTGAGGACAAGTAACAATTAAGTTTGGTGAAGTTGATAAGCCTAAAAAATGCTTGATTTTTCATATACAGTATATGCTTAATCTTAATGATATTGCACTTTAAAGAAAGATATTTTGTATATTTTTTTGTTTTATGTACAAGAAATGGACTTTTGGAGAAAAAGAAACAAAAACGGTGCAATTTGGAGCAAAAAGGAGCAAGAAAACAAATTCTAGCCTTGCACATTTCGATAAATCTTTCTATGCTTAATTTCTTTTACACTTATTGCATATATATGAATGAGATTACACTTTAAAGAAATGTTGTTTTATGCTTATCTTGTAGATATATCTGTTAGGAACGTAACGCAACTAAAACGGGGTGAATCAGAGCTAAAATGGAGCCAAACTCAGCAAAATGGTGGAGAAGCACAGAAGGGTGCCGACGGTGCTAGAAACCCAAGAGAGACCAAAATAAGGCGTCAACGGCGCCAGGAGCGGTTATTGTCCATATACATTAAACCTGGACACTTTTTGGAGGGTTTCTTAAGGTACCTCTTCGGATATTCATCCCTATACTATATTAGAACGATTTTATGTCAGAAAAGGTGATAGGAATGTTAGGAAAAATGTGGAGAATGCTTAAAAATATTAGAATAGGAGTAGAAATTTAGATTTCTACCTTTTTGGAGAGATTGGAGAGGGGATTTTGAGAGAATCTATAAGGGTTTATATTAGCATTGCATGGATTAATAGGAGACTTTATGGGAGAGATTTTCATCTTTCTTTCAAAGAAAAAAAGCAAAGTAATGTGTTCTTCATTATCATATGATTTTATAAACACTTATTTTGTGGATTTGCTTTGATATGAAGTTTTCTGTTGTGCTTTCTTCGTGCTTTGTGATGCCTTTCTCTTACTCTTTCTTCTTATTTGGAAATATTGGCATAAGAAGATTATGTCGTTATTTTCCTTTTACTTTTCTTTTACAATGAGTAGTATTCATGTTTAGGATATTGGGATGCATGCTAGAAGATGTTTTAATTATAAATGTGATGGTTATTACTTGTGCTTCATTTACATTACAAAAAGTGCTCATTATAGTGTTAAAATTCATTGTAATTGCATTAAGACCTGAGAGGGCGGTGAAATTCTCAACAAAGTGAAACCACATTCAAATTCCATGGATGTTGAAGTTCATGGGAGTTGAGTGAAAATAAATAGGGAAATATATTTTGATGGGCGTAGAATTGGAGAGTTTAGGGTGACAGACTAAAATCCTCAATTCAGTCCTAGTGTTTGGAAACTAAAGTGAGAGTTAGCCTTCAGGTGAAGGGAAGTGAGAGCTTTGGAGTGAGAGCCAGTATCCTCCCTGCCTAACCACAGATTTTGGGACTAAACTTAGGATTAGCCAATGTTCTTTATGCACCCTGAAGTGGGTAAAGAATAAGATTTATCCTATTTGTCACATACAATATTTAGTGCATCTCATTTCTTTACATTATTTAATTCACTATATAAGAATAATAGATTTTATTATCTCAACATTCTCCAAAGAAATTTATCCATAAAGGGTTATCTTTATTTGCATATCATCCTTAATTACAATCATCTGCTTTTAGGAGTAGTTGCTAGATAAAACACCATTTTAATTGACATTCTAGTCTAAAGCCTAATAGTAGTATACTAGAAGTTTGACTAAGAATCTCTTACCTCGCTTCCCTGTGGGATCGATAAATGGGAATCCACTAGAGCCATGTATTACTTGAACGATACATATACCTGCATAGAACCTCCAGTGTGTGCATATACATACAAAGATAAAAACATGCTGAAAAATAGCACACGCCGGAGGTGCATCAATCATTATCAAACTTGATCTCATTGGCACTTCTCCACTAGCAATATCACCTGCAACTTTAGACTTTGTAGTTGGTAGAAGAGTAATGTGTTTTCCATCCTTGGTGAAGGAGTAGGTTTTCATATACCCACCATACTGAGTCTTATAATCAAACATCCATAGTCTCTCTAGTAAAAACTGACAGACATCAATGTGCACCTCGTCTCCACACGATCATATAACAAATTTCTAATCTAAAATACAATGAGACACCTATTAATACAAACTCTATTGATCCTCCTAAACCATGTTATGATGTATTATTAGGAGTGAATTTGAGTTGTGATGCTCAAATACTACACCATATGATTCAATTCCATATTCTTGATGCTCCTTCCATCGATGATGCGACTGCATACATATCCCTTCATGGTACAATAGGTGAAAAATTATTGTGGTAATGCCACTGTTGATTCCTCATAGCCTTAATATGTAGGACCTATTGAATTACAAACTTATCTCCTTCATATATTGGACGATGGTATTCCTCACGCTTTTTTCAGTTACCTCATCGTTTATAACTTTATTCACTGCAACCTATTTGGTAAAGGATACAACTCAACTTATCTGGCAACCATAAGGAATGTACCCAAATCCATGGCATCTGAAAGTGTTTTCTGGCTAGGACAGTACTACTCTTCCTAGTTTCTTTTCATTTTAAGTGGTTGTATCTTTCTTATAAATAATCTTTTTAACTACATGAGGTGTGCTCCTGCTAATATCTCCAATTACGGGTGACAATCCAAATGGGTTAGGTGTATGCTCTACTTATGTTATCTCTCCACCTTTGGTATGAGGGTTTGAATATCACCTAAAGATCATTAAGGCAGTCATTGAACCATATTATCAATGGTGGGATTTAGGCCTCCCAAGTACCTAGCTATTATGTACTCCTCTGTTTCAATGAAATTACAGTTCAACTTAAGCTACATAAAAACTACTATGTACTGGTCCACTGATCTATCTCTCTACTTTAAATAGTGGAGCCTTAATAAAAGATCCTGATGCTAGTGTGAGGATAGGTACTATTGTTGCAAGTCTCTCTTAATGCTCTCCCAGGTAGTAATCTTACTCCATCTTTATCTATATCTAACCTCTAAAAATTTTCCCATCACAATGTGGAGATATTCGTTAAATCAATGGCAGCGAGTTTCATTTTTTGCTCTTTTGTCATCTGTGTATTCAAATACCGTGTCAGCAATTTCCAACCACTCTATGAAAATATTCAATTTCATTCTCCCCATGAAATCTAATATGTTAACATTCATCTTTATATCCTTTAATAGACACTTCATTATGTACCCCCTAATTGATACTTCATGTCTTAACCTTCTCTAATGCTGCATCCAAAAGCATCATGGTTTTCTTCCTCATTGGAATCATCTCTACAAAAATGGATTTAGGTTTCCTACCTCTCTCCTTTTTGGATCTTGCTACCATGCTTGCTGATAACCTCTGCATGGGTCGTTTGCTCAATATCATTTAACTAACATATCTATCAATAACTATCACTGAAAAATCACTCGCTGTAACTGACAACATCTATGTAATTGACAACTATTTTAGCCCTCATTTCCCTCAATATCTTCATTAACTTTAACTAACAACATCAATTTCTATAACTCCTTCCTCACTCTCTTGCATTAGGTTCTTCATGAGAGAGGTATTTTAATGACTTTATTAGAAATCTACAAATATGATAAGAGAAGTGAGTAACATGGAGATTGCATAGAGGTCAAGAATAAGAGTAGAGGAGGAGGCAATGAAGAAAATACAAGTAGCACAAATGAGGGGCTACAAATCTTAATGAAACCTCATAGAGAAAAAAATATTCTTTAAATGGAGTTATATCTTGATTCAATTTTAGGTGTGAGCAAGTTTTGCAACTCTATATGTTGATAACACAAGTATGGTATTGTCTACGCTTTGTGTACGAGGTATGCATCTATGTATTATTCCATTGTTTTATGAAGTAGTTATAACTGAAGAAATTATTAGGTGTGGGATATATATGTAGCTCATATGTTAACAACACACATATCTTATTGTACTCTGTGTATAAAATACACATCTTAGCTCATATGTTGACAACACACATATCTTATTGTGTATTCTTTGTGTATAAAATACACATCTGTGTATTACATTATTTATTATACATTGAGTACACAATGTATATTTATACTTAAATAAAAAGTTAGATATCCAATAAGCGTAATGATACGCCTAAAATATATAGTATTTTTATGCACATTTTTATACCTATTTTTAATGATATTGAACTTTAATGAAAGGTATTTTGTGTTGTTCTTGCAGGTATGATGAAAATGGATGTTCATGATGAAAGGAGCAAAATTGGATTAAATTTGGAGCAAAAACAGATGAAAAATGAAAATTTTGGCACTGGTGGCTAAGCGCCGCTGGGCCGGCGCTTAGCCGCCACAATTAAAAATCGAATTCTAAAGGAATTTGGTGCCAATTTAAAAAGGGATGGGATACAACACTTGGTAATAACTTCCATAACTTCCTTTGGGTGGCAAGTTTGAATAAAGGGGTGCATTCTTCGGTGGATACATTGAATCTGGACACATTTGAAGAGACACCAAGGCACCTTTTGGTTTACTATTTAAAGAGAGTCATAGGAAAGATTAAGGAGCTCTTCCTTTGCCTTTTGAAGTGTTTTTCCACTTGCATTTTAAGAGAGTTTTTATAGTATTTTACTTTCATTTTGCGAGATTTTTTATTAAGAGTAGGCGTAGAGAGTAAAAAAGAGAAAAGGGTCGGAGTGAAGTCTTCTTCTTCCCACTTCTTTTCTTTCTTTTAGTTTAGTTTCTATTAAAGTCTGAAGTTATTTTGAGTCGTCGGAGTTGGGAGATCCACTTTGAGGAGTAGTTTAGTGAAGATTTAAAGTTTCAGAGGAGCTTTCTGAGTCTTGTGGAGAGAATTTTCATATAGGTGTTTACTTTTGTTCTTATATTTAGTTTTTTAATTAATACTTGTTTTTGTTTGTTATTTTTCTTATGGTTTTTAATTTCAAATCAATGTGTTTTTGTATTTTCTCAATGCATTCTAAGTAGTTTACTTTATCTTTATCATTCTTAAATGGAGAAATAATTAGTTTATAGAGAATTGTTGTGGAAATTATAAGTGTTTAAAGTTGGAAGAAGTTATGAAGATTGATTCTGAAAACTTTGTTTACATCTTAATTTGGCCTGTTAAGTTGTAGAATTTCTTAAGATTATGTAAGATACAATGCAGTATTGTTTCATAAAAGTTAGTAAGAACCGCATGCAATTATATGGGTGAGAATTGTAGTCCATATAATTGAATGTAATATTAGAAGATATTTTTTTGAAAGGGAGTAAAATTAGAGGATTTTAGAGTGACAGGATAAAACCCCCTAATTTGGTTTAAAGTTTTGAGTTTTGTTATGAGAAGTTAGCCCTCAGTTGGTGGGAATCGAGGGAACTCTAGAGTGAGAGACTGGTATCTTCCCTGCCTAACTATGTTCAAAATGATAAAAATTTCAAATTAACCTATGTTCTTTATAGAACCAAGTAAGCGTAAAGAGCACATTTGCTTCATACATCACAACAAATTTAAATACTTCCACAACAATACTTTAATAATTACTACTTCATAAAAGGAAAGAAAAAGATATTCTAGTTAATAGTATTTTACATACAGTGTTATTAGTTATTATAATTTTAATTTATTGCTTAACATTTTATTAAGGAAATTTCAAAAGACAAATCAACTTTCAAAACTTTTCAAAATCAAGACATACTTTCAAAAGCCATTAAAAAAAGTAAAAAGATAATTTTCTGATTCCTTTAATGATTTTCAAAATTTTCTTGTGGGTTCGATTTCTCGGGGCTTAATCAGAAAGTCCTATATTACTTGATAAACGATACGTATACTTGCATAGTATCCAATATTATAAAATCATAATTTTCATATCTAAATCATCAACATATATATATATATATATATATATATATATGGTTTAGAGTCAATTTTTTGCGCACATATATTTATCGGGGATCAAGTTTTTGGTGTCGTTGCCGAGGAAAAATAATTAAATTGCATTTTAAAGAGAATTAAGAAATTTTAAATTTTTACTTTTCTTTGTTTTTGTTAGTGTGTTGTGTTTTGTTTTGTTTTATTGTTGTATGCGTAGTTCGGGTTACGAGGGACTTGTGCCTTACGATTCTGAATTAGAAAGAACTATCAGAAAAATCAAAAAAATTAAAAATACAGAAAAAGATGAAAATATTCAAGAAATGGCAAATCATCAAAATCAAAATGTAGGCATCCATCAAAAATTAAGACCTTTAAGAGATTATGTTAACCCTACAGTAGATGAATTTTGTGGTAGTATTCAAAATCCTGCTGTAGCTGCTAATTCTTTTGAGCTTAAACCTGCTATTATCCAAATGGTGTCCAATAATCAGTTTGGGGGTGCAACAACTGAAGATCCTAATTTGCATCTTGCTAATTTTCTAGAGTTGTGTGGTACTTTTAAATATGATGGTGTTTCGGATGATGCTATTAGACTTAGACTTTTTCCTTTCTCACTAAGGGATAAAGCTAAAATATGGTTACATTCGTTACCACCTGGATCAATAAGAACTTGGGGTGAACTCATCACAAAAATTTCTTGCTAAATATTTTCCACCATCTAAGATTGCTAAGTTGAGAAATGATATAACATCTTTTTGTCAGTTTGAAGGGGAATCAATATATGAAGCATGAGAAAGATTTAAAGATCTCCTCAGGAAATGTCCACATCATGCGATACCAAATTGGTTAATAATTCAAACTTTTTATAATGGATTAGTTGGATCTCTTAGATCGATCATCGATGCATGCTATTTGGTGGATCATTAATGTCTAAACTATTTTCTGATGCTTATGCTTTAATTGAAGAAATGGCTACTAATAATTTTCATTGGCCTTCTAAAAGGTTAAATCCTAAAAAGGTAGCCAGTGTTTATGAAAATGATGCTTTTACAATGTTAGCAAATCAAGTTGATTGTTGTATCGGGGAAGATAGACCAATTTGGGATGAATTTTTCTCAGCCAAATCTCATGATTGAAGAAAATTCATTAGGCTAAATGGTTGATTCTTATTCTTCACCAAAAACTGTGAATGTTATAATTAAACCTAACAACCCATATTCCAATTATTATAACCCAGGTTAGAAGAATCATCCAAATTTTAACTGGAATAACCATAATCAGGGTGGTGTTAATCAACAATGGGGGAACCACCAAGTAGACCCATTGGGGAATTGGAACAACCAAGGTAATAATAATAATAATAGATTAACTTATCCTTCTAATTATAACAATGCTTTACAAAATAAAGAGAAGAAGTTGTCTATGGAATAAGTAGTATCTCATATGGGAAATCAATTACAAATTCAAGGAGCAACCATCAGAAATATTGAAAATCAATTGGGACAAATTGCACTTGCTTTAAGTAATAGATCCCAAGGAATGCTTCCAAGTAATACTAAAGTGAATCCAAGAGAAAAGAATAAAGAACAAGTAAAAACAATTCAACTGAGAAGTGGAAAAGAATTGGAAGGTAGAGTTCAAAAAGAAACTGAAGTAGAGAAAGAAGAGATTGAAAGACCTAAAGAGGACGCTCCAAAAGGTTTTGAAATACTTATTTCTCCACCTAAGGTTGATTTAGAAAAACCACCACTTCCATTTCCTCAGAGACTTCGTCAACAAAAGTTGGATAAGCAATTTTTAAAATTCTTAGATATATTAAAGAAGCTTACCATTAATATTCCATTTGCTGAAGCCCTAGAACAAATGCCAAGCTATTCAAAATTTATGAAGGATATTCTTAATAAAAAGAGGAAGTTTGAAGAAAATGAGACTGTTGCACTTGGTGAGGAGTGCAGTACGATAATTCAGAAAAAGCTTCCTAAAAAACTTAATGATCCTGGTAGTTTCACAATTCCATGTGCAATCGGAGAAAGATTATGTGGAAAAGCTTTATGTGATTTGGGTACAAGCATTAACCTTATGACCCTATCAAAATTCAAAAGACTGGGACTAGGAGAAATAACCCCAACTACTATAACTCTGCAATTAGCAGATCGTTCGATCACATATCCTAAAAGAGTTATAGAAGATATTTTGAAAAAAGTGGATCAATTTATTTTTCCTGTGGATTTCATTGTACTAGATATGGAGGAAGACAAAGAAATAACCATAATTTAGGGAGACCTTTTCTAGCTACAGGCAAAGAGCCATGATAGATGTGCAAAAAGGGGAATTAACGATGAGGGTTAATGATCAGACTCTTACATTTAATATTTCAAAATCGATGAAATATCCTGCTAGAGGTAAAGAAGATGAGTGTTATAGAATGGATGTTATTGAATATTTAAGTGAATGTCATTTCAAATCAACTTATGAAGAGAAAGCTGAAAGAGAAGAATTGGAATATAAGCAAAAAGAGGAGTTATTTGATTATGAAGATTTTCAAGAGGAAGATTTAAAGTATTTTCATGAAAGTTTTGAATTGTTGGATATGACTGAAAAAGATGAATCTTATGGTCCATCAATTGAAAACCCTCCTGAACTTTAACTAAAAATGCTTCCTGATCATTTGAAGTATGTTTTTCTCGGTGAATCTTCAACCTTGCCTGTTATAATTTCTTCTCAATTAACTGAAAAAGAAGAAGAGAGTTTGCTTGAATTTTTGAAGAAGCACAAGAAAGCCTTTGGATGGAAAATTGCTGATATTAAAGGAATCAGTCATTCAATTTGTATGCATAGAATTCTTATAGAAGATAATTGCAAACCGCAGGCTGATCCCTAAAGGAGATTAAATCCTATCATGAAAGACGTTGTTAAGAAAGAAATTTTAAAATGGTTGGATGCTGGAATTATCTACCCTATTTCAGATAGTGCATGGGTTATTCCTATTCAATGTGTTCCTAAGAAATGAGGAGTAAATGTGACTGTTAATGAAAAGAATGAAAGGATACCAACAAGACAAGTTATAGGGTGGCGAATATGCATTGGTTATAGAAAATTAAACCTTGCCACAAGGAAAGATCAATTTCCACTCCCTTTTCTGGATCAAATGTTGGATAGACTAGCTGGGCATAAATACTTTTGTTTTCTGGATGGATATACTGGTTACCACCAAATTCAAATTGCTCCTAAAAATTAAGAGAATACTACGTTTACCAGTCCTTATGGTACGTTTTCTTTTAGAAGAATGCCCTTTGGTTTATGTAATGCCCCTACTACATTTCAGAGATGTATGATGGCTATTTTTTGTGATTTGATTGACAAAGGGATTAAAGTTTTTATGGATGACTTTTCTATGTTTGGAATTGCTTTTGAATCATATTTAGAACATCTATCTAAGGTTCTAAAATGCTGTGAAGAAACTAATTTGGTCCTTAACTGGGAAAAATGCCAATTTATGGTGGTAGGAGGAATTGTTTTGGGACATCGGATTTCAGAAAAAGGTTTAGAGCTAGATCTTACAAAAATTCAAGTTATATCTAATTTATCTTGCCCAACCAATGTAAAGGGAATTAGAAGTTTTTTAGGACATGCTGGATTCTACAGCCGTTACATCAAAGACTTTTCAAAGATTACAAAACCTTTATGTCGTTTACTAGAAAAGGATGCAATTTTTAATTTTGATGATGACTGCCGTAAAGCCTTTGAAACATTAGAAGAAAAATTAATCACTGCACCTATAATAATTTCACCAAATTGGGAAAAACCTTTTGAATTAATGTGTGATGCTAGTGATTATGCCATTGGTGTCTTGTTTTAGGTCGAAATATGATAAAATTTTCAAAGTAATTTATTATGCTAGTAAAACTCTTAATGAAGCTCAAATTAATTATACCACTACTGAGAAAGAGTTATTAGCTATAATATTTGCCTTTGATAAATTTCGATCATATTTAATTAGAACTAAATGTGTGGTGCATACTGATCATTCTGTTATTAAATACTTAATGAAGAAAAATGATGTAAAACCGAGACTGATAAGATGGATTCTTCTTTTGCAAGAATTTGATTTTGAGATAGTAGATAGGAAGGGTTCTGATAATCAAATTGCTGATCATTTATCCAGGCTTGAAATTGAAAAATCTCTTTGTGATATTGAAGAAATTAATAAACATTTTCCTGATGAAAAACTATTCACTGTTAAAGAATGGCGTGTTCCCTGGTATGCAAACATAGTAAACTCTATTGTTAGTAATATTATACCCTATGGTTTGACATACCAAGAAAATAAGAAATTTTTGTCTGATGCTAAGACTTATTTTTGGGATGACCCATTTTTATATAAACAATGAAAGAATCTTATAATTCGAAGATGTGTACCTTTGGAAGAGACTTATGAAATTATTCAAAAATTTCATGATTTTGATTATGGGGGACATTTTGGAAGTGATAAAACTGCATATAGAATATTATAATCAGGATTTTATTGGCCAACAATTTTTAAGGATGTGAATGTTTATATTAAAAATTCTGATAGATGTCAACGTTTAGGCAATATTTTTAGAAGAAATGAGATGCCTCTCAATTATATGTTGGAAGTTGAAATATTTGATGTTTGGGGACTAGATTTTATGGGACCATTTACACCATCTTTCGGAAATGTTTATATGTCGATAGCAGTAGACTATGTTTTCAAATGGATTGAAGTTATTGCTTTACCTCGATGTGATGCTCAAAGTGTTGCAAAGTTTTTAGAGAAGAATATATTTTGCAGATTTTGAATATCAAGAGTAATCATAACAGATGGGGGAAGTCATTTTAGAAATGCGATTATTGGAAAGTTAGCAAAAAAATATCATATTAATCATCGCATTGCTACTGCTTATCATCCGCAGACAAGTGGTTTGGTTGAATTATCCAATCGTGAAATTAAAAGAATATTAGAAAAAACTGTTAATCCAAATAGAAAGGATTTGTCAATCAAACTGGATTATGCTTCGTGGGCCTGTAGGACTGCTTACAAAACACATATAGGAATGTCCTCATATAGGCTGATTTTTGGAAAAGCTTGTCATTTACCTTTTGAACTTGAGCATAAAGCATATTGGGCAATTAAAGAGTTCAATTATAATTTAAAAGATGCTGCTGAAAAAGAGATTATTGCAATTGAATGAGCTTGAAGAAATAAGGAATGAATCTTATGAAAATGCTAAGATTTATAAGGAAAAGATGAAGATATGGCATGATCGGAAGATTCTTACTAAAAATCTTGTACCAGGACAAAAATTTTTACTGTATAATGCTAGATTGAGAATATTTTCTGAAAAACTTAAGCCCAGGTGGATGGGTCCATTTATTGTGATAAAAGTTTATTCTTATGGAGCTGTAGATATTCAAGATCCTAAAACTGGAAAAATATTTCAAGTTAACGGACATAGACTTAAACATATTTTTCAATCAATAAATATAAATCTGATAATAATTTGATGTTGGGTCACTCAGAATGAGTTCTAGGTATGTCAGGCTGAAGATGTTAAAACAAGCGCTTTGTGGGAGGCAACCCATAATTATAGGTGTGCTTTGTTTTATGTTTGTTTTGAGTGCTTTGTTTGCTTTGTTTGGTTTGTTTTTATATTTTTAGTGGTAATAATTTGGAGTTTTTAAACTATAGTAGAGTTTATTTGACCTTAATTGATGATTTAGAGAAGTCAAAATGAAAATTTGGACACTTAGCAGACCTGTGCTAAATTGAGCACTGGCGGCTAAGCGTCGACTGGTTGGTGCTTAGGCTTCACCGAGTGGTTGGCGCTTATGCGCCGCAGTTATAAAAAACATGAAAAATGAGGTTCTAGAAGCCTAGATCGTGGGGGAGTAGTTTTTGAAGTTATTTTGGAGTTTTAAAACGTCTTGGGCCAGTTTTAGCACTTCCCAAGTTTATAAAAAGGACCTGATTTAAGAGAAACACTTGCCCCAAGTCCTGTTTTCATTTCTAAGTCTTAAGAAGAGAGTTTTAAGTGCATCATTTCTTCCTAGGAGAATGAGATGAAGAAGAAGTAAGATTCTGACAAGAGTAAGTTCATTAGTGATAGTGCTAAAGAGTTATTCAATGGATATCTCGTTGTTAGTATTCAAGGGATTGCAGAAATGATTGCAAATATTAAAGCTAGAGTGACTTCAATGGAAGCAAAGATCAATGAAAGTAACTTACAGTTGGAGCACATGGGATGGAAACTAATTCAGTCATTCAAGGTACGTGGAAGAAGCAGATAAGGCGATGTTTCTGAAGAACAAATGGATTGAAGAAGAAGATGTAAGAATGAACAATTATCGCCCGTTTTATCAAATTTATATTCCAGAAGGGTCAAATGAGAATAATAGTGGTCCTGGATATAATCCTCCTAAAGGAGATTGGAATTAAGAGTGCTTTGTTCTTATTTGTTTAGTGTTCTTATTTGTTATGTTTAGTGTTCATGTGTGTTATGATTGTTGTGTTTAATGCTTATATTTAAGTATTAACTAAGCCTGATGATGTGATGGTTACATCCTAGAGATGTATACTTATCAGTTTGAGATTAAAGTCTCTTGTATTTAGAGAATTTCATCATTTATGTGTGGATAGAAATTCTAGAATTGTATTAAGTGTTATGTTTGTTTTAATATAAGTTTGTGCTTATGTGAAATTTGTGTGGAATCAATGGATATTAAATTTTGATTTGGAGTATTGGAAGATTTACTGTGGGGAGAAATAATTATTCTGGAGTAATTAAGGGTGATTAACATAGTGATTTAGTGCATATACCTTAATTGTAAATATTTGGGTACTGGCGGCTAAGCGTTAGAGTGCCGGTGCTTAAGCGCCCGATTTTCGCGGCTAAGCGCCAAAGGGTTCACGCTTAGGCGTTAGTTCGCGAGAATTGGTTTCTAGTAGTTAAAAACCTGAAAAATTGCCATTTTTAAATCACCCCATCGTCTTCAACCTTCGGTTTATCGTGAAAGAGGAGCTTAGGGCATCATATTGTGGATCATTTAAGAGCCGATCTCAACAAAAATTGTTAGATTTGGATTCCTTGAGGTAAGAGCACTACTCCTAAGTAAAAATTTTTTATTTTCACCATTTATTTTGAGTACATTTTGGAAAATATTAAAATCACTATTCATGGTGAAAATTTGAGGAAAACTTAAGAAATTGCTTTGATTTAGTGAAAATATCTTTTGGAAGATAATTTAGCAAGTTTAGTTTGATTTTGGAATTTATGGTGAAATTTTTGTAAATTTTTATAGATGGCTCCAAAGTCAAAGCGTGCACGAGAAAAGACAAGATTTGATTCTGACAAAATTGTTAGTATGAGGGCTGAGGAACGATCGTCGATGCATTGCAGTCACGTAAGTTGATTCCTGAGCGGGTGTTTAGTAAACCAGGTGAGGTGATTGAAGATATGATTGCTAGAAGGAACTAGGAAATTACTGTTGCTTCTCCGCTATTGCTGTTGTTTCTGTGGTTAGAGAATTTTATGCAAATTTGCCTGCTGTAGAAGAGAATCAAGTGATGGTTAGGAGGCATGAGGTCAACTTTTCTTCTGGAGCAATCAATACTTTTTATGGACTACCTCCAGACATGTTTTGTTTTTATTCTAACTATCATCCTACGGAAGGAGAATTAGATAAGATCATGGAATTTCTGACTGATGGAAGAGGATTATGGAAAATAACAAATGATAAAAGAGTGAACTTTCCTGCTTCCAAATCGAATGTCATTTATAAGGCGTGACATTATTTTATCTCATCTAAATTGTTACCTTCGAGTCATACTAGTGAAGTAACGAGAGAAAGAGCTGTGTTGAACCATTGCATTCAGCAAGGGAAGCCTATTGACATTGGAGGTATAATTTATTATTATGTTTTGAACTGTGCTAGATCAACCACTACTGCAGGTATGAGATTTCCTTCCTTGATTCATTCATTATGTGAACGATCTGGAGTGAAGTTTGAAACCTAGGAAGAGGTACTTCAGCCATTAAGACCAATTACTAGAGTCAATGTTGGTGCTTACACTGTACATTCAGAGTTTGGTTGGAGAGGAGGATTTGGTAGGGCTTCTACTGCTTCTACTTCTGCTGCATCTACTTCTCGTGCTACTACTTCAGGTGCTTCATCGTCTACAGATTCCCAGACTAGTTTGTTAAGAAAGAATTTGAAAAAAGTGAGTCTTACTCGAGACCATTTTGAAGATACGGATGGTAAGATGGATAATGTGGAAAGATATATTGTGAAACATGATGAGTAAGAGGAGAGTTATCAGTAATATGTGGATAGACTGATTAGAGGTGATCAGAGTGCTGAGATGCCCCCTCATCCATTCTACATACCTTGTGTCATCTAGGGATTGGAACGAGCAGGATGATGATGATGATGAGGATGATGAGTAGATTAGTGTTATTTGTTTTCGTTGCAGTGTTGTTGTTGATGTACTTATGTGTGTTTAGTTTAGTATTTAGTTTGATCATTGTGTTGTGATGTGAACCTTGATAGTATGCAAACTGTAGTTTGTATTATTTTTCTGTTATGCATATTCAGATGTATTGTTGTTGTTGTATTGATGTTTTTTATGTTGCTTGGTGATAGTGATGTGTAATAGTAAATGTTTTTATGTGTATGTTATGTCAGAGTTTTTAATAGTGTGTACTTTAATTCAAAAATTGTTAGGAGATTATAAACCACTATTGAGAACTTCTACTTAGGAAACTACATGATTAAAATTTTTCAAATTCCACTATCATCTGTTATCTGTATCAGTGTGTTATTTTAGTTGGTGTGTATTTGCTTTGAAAACCTCCACTACTGTAGAAGTCTTTTTAAAATTTTTACTTTTCTTTGTAAAAAAAAATGTTTTGAAAAACTAAATTTTATTTCATTTTACTCCTGTTATTTAAATTGTCATACTTGCATATTAGGATATTAAAAAAATTTCCTGCAAGCATGATATGTCAGTTTTTATTTCTCACCCATGTATCATTTCTTACGCTTAAATGTTTTATCTTAACTAAAAATTAATGTTTTTTGGGGGATTTTAAAAACAAAGATTTTTAAAAAACTAAAATTTTATTTGATTCTTAAGAATACTTAAAATAAATCTTATTTTTGATTGAGAACAATTATGTACATGAAGTTATATAAGGGGAACAAAAGTTTTGAATATATAAATTAATAAAAGAATTTAGTTAAAATTTATAGTAATCATGAAAAACTTAAAGTTAAAATTTTCTTAATGAAGAGGTGTTAAATAAAGTTAAACTATCTTTAGTAAGAAGTTTTGTATTTTTGGATAAATAGAATATTTGACTTTTATTCTTCAAAGCTTAAATTTCTTTTATTGAAGATTAATTTTCAAATATTATTATTATGATTTTTAAGTGAAAGATGTATATCTGACCTTTATTTTAAATGGAAGGGTGGAATTCAAAATCATTAAAGGCCTATCCAGATATAGTAATCCTTGTCTTAAACAAAAGAAGATAAAAAAAAGAAAAAAAGTGAAAAATAATATATGAAAAGGGAGGTGAAGCTTGAGGATTTAAGGGCCTAATCAAAAATTGGTTTCATAACTAAAGTTTAAGATATAAGATCAGAGAAAATCTAAAGCTTAAGGTTATAATATAGTAAGTAAAATTATTTTCAAATAAAGATTTTTAAGTGAGAAAAATAAGTGTTTGAGTCATATATTTTGAAGAATCTACAATTATTTCTGAATTAGATAGAAATTTATATTTGTCATTTTCCTTTACTTAAGAACTTTCTAAACTTTAAGTTGGTTTTAATTACTGAAATGTTTTCTAAATTGGACTATTCCATTTTAAGAACAAAATTTTGTTATCTTCTTAAGAAACTCATTACATAATTTGCACGCTAAAATGTTCTATGAGATTAACTGTCACTTGAGGACAAGTAACATTTTAAGTTTGGGGGATTTGATACACCTAAAATATATAGTATTTTTATGCACATTTTTGTACCTATTTTTAATGATATTGCACTTTAATGGAAAGTATTTTGTGTTTTCTTGTAGGTATGATGAAAATGGATGGTCATGATGAATAGAACAAAATTGGATCAAATTTGGAGCAAAAAAAGATGAAAAATGAAAATTTAGGCACTGGCGGCTAAGCGCTGCTGGGCCGGCGCTTAGCCACCACAGTTAAAAATCGAATTCAAATGGAATTTGGAGTCAATTTCAAAGGGGATGGGATGCAACTCTTGGTAGTAACTTCCATAACTTCCTTTGGGCGGAAAGTTTGAATGAAGGGGTGCATTTTTTGGTGGATACATTGAATCTGGACACATTTGAAGAGACACCAAGGCACCCTTTGGTTTACTATTTAAAGAGAGTCTTAGGAAAGATTAAGGAGCTCTTCCTTTGCCTTTTGAAGGGCTCTTCCACTTGCATTTTTAAGAGAGTTTTTATAGTATTTTACTTTTATTTTGCGAGAGTTTTTGTTAAGAGTAGGAGTAGAGAGTAGAAAGGAGAAAAGGGTCAGAGTGAAGTCTTCTTCTTCCCACTTCTTTTCTTTCTTTTAGTTTAGTTTCTATTGAAGTCTGAAGTTATTCTGAGTCATCGGAGTTAGGAGATCCGCTCTGAGGAGTAGTTTAGTGAAGAGTTAATGTTTCAGAGAAACTTCCTGAGTCTTGTGGAGAGAATATTCAGATAAGTGTTTACTTTTGTTCTTATATTTAATTTTTTAATTAATACTTGTTTTGTTTGTTGTTTTTCTTATCTTTTTTAATTTTAAATCAATGTGTTTTTGTATTTTCTCAATGCATTCTGAATAGTTTACTTTATCTTTTTGTTTCTTAAATGGAGAAGTAGATAGTTTATAGAGAATTGTTGTGGAAAGTATAAGTGTTTAAAGTTGGAAGAAGTTGTGAAGATTGATTATGAAAACTTTATTTACTTCTTAATTTGGCCTGTTAAGTTGTAGAATTTCTTGAGATTATGTAAGATCCAATGCGGTATTGTCTCATAAAAGTTAGTAAGAATCACATGCAATTATATGGGTGAGAATTGTAGTCCATATAATTGAATGTAATATTATAAGATATTTTTATGGAAGGGAGTAAAATTAGAGGATTTTAGAGTGACAGGCTAAAACCACCTAATTTGGTTTGAAGTTTTGAGTTTTGTTATGAGAAGTTAGCCCCCAGTTGGTGGGAATCGAGGGAACTACAGAGTGAGAGATCGGTATCTTCCACCGCCTAACCATGTTCAAAATGATAAAAATTTCAAATTATCCTATGTTCTTTATAGAACCAAGTAAGGGTAAAGAACACATTTGCTTCTATCTGTCACAACAAATTTAAATACTTCCACAATAATACTTTAATAATTACTACTTCATAAAAGGAAAGAAGAAGATATTCTAGTTAATTGTGTTTTACATACAGTATTATTAGTTATTATAATTTGAATTTATTGCTTAACATTTTATTAAGGAAATTTCAAAAGATAAATCAACTTTCAAAACTTCTCAAAATCAAGACATACTTTCAAATGTCATAAAAAAAGTAAAAAGATAAGTTTCTGATTGTTTTAAAGATTTTCAAATTTTGACTGTGGGTTCGATATCTCGGGGCTTAATCAGAAAGTCCTATATTACTTGATAAACGATGCGTATACATGCGTAGTATCCCATATTATAAAATTATAATTTTCATATATAAATCATCAACACATATATATATTTGGTGTGGAGTCAAGTTTTTGGCGCTCATATATTTATCGAGGATCACACAACTAGCGTTGTAGTACCAAACACAATAATTTCTTTCAATGTTGAATTAGTAGAGCAACTCTAGAGTAGGGGTGAGCTTCCATTTATTGACAACTCTAAGATAATGAACATAATCATTAAGGCTAACACATACCATAAATTGCGAAGGGCTCTCCAAAGTTGTACCTTGAACAATTAGTGATTAAACATCAATTACAAGATGAAACCAGATTTAACGTCTGTTTGGGGCAGCTGCAGCTTATTTGAATAATCTGTTGATAATCTGAACAAAAATAATCTGCTGATAAGCTAGGTGCGGTAGTTATTACAATTTTTTATTTTTTTGGAAAAGCCAGATCGTAAACAGAAAGCTTCCACCGCACCTAGGCATGTGTAGTTGGAAAACGTTGTTTTCAAAGACTTTGAAAACGCATAAGCTGTCAAAACGCGATTTACCCAAACATGTCAGGTGCGTTTTTAAAACGCTACCGCACCAAATAAGCTGCCCCAAACGGACCCTTATTAGGAACGGTTGGAATGTTGCGAATATTTATTGGTTGAATATTAATTATGCACACGTGTTGTCTTTTGACTGTTATTTGAAAGTCTTATTGTTCAAAAGATAATATTTCATTCAATTTTAATATGATAGAGAATATTTTTCCTTCATTTCATATTTAAATCAATATTATGAGTTTTCCTTTGTGTTGGTGGAGGGCTACAAGGGCTACAAGCATATCTAAATAGCTAATTAAAATAAGAATCCAAATCACGCCAACAATAAATCCAAATTTTATCGAAAATTCATTTATTGATCTCAATCATTGCAATCAATTAATTAAAACCCACCAATTCATCAAAAGCGTCCATCAGCCGTTCATCACAATCTGAGTGAAACGCATTAAAAAAATACAAAAATACAAACATCCTACTTCTCCGGCTACCCTTCACCAGCCACTCTCGCCGGAATCAATGCCCAGAATTCGCAGGAGATCTTCGAATCCAACGCCGGAAGACTCGTCGCAGCCGCCCGAACAGATCATCTCTCGCACATCTTCGTCGTTGGCAGGCATTCCCACCCACCTCAAATAAGTCTTCAAATCCTGTAACCCCACTCTCCCATCCCCGTCACCGTCCAGCATACGGAATACCTCCTCCAGTATTCCTCTGCCACCTCCGGTGGCTGCGGGGAGAATGCCCTTGAATTCTTCAAACTCCACGAAACCATTTCGGTCGCCATCGGCGGCAGCGATCATGGCGGCAATGTCGTCGTCAGAAGCAGCTGGAAAGCGAGAGCAGAAGGCGCGGAGGTCGTCGAGGCTAATTCGACCGTCATGGTCCGTGTCGAGGACATCGAATGCCGGCCGGATTTCCGGCGAATGGGAGGCGAGGTTCCCGTTTAAGTGGCGGCCTGAGGGACACATTAGGGAATTTTGTTTTCCTTTCTATGGTAGGACGGGGAAGGTCTTATTTATAGAGGATGGGGGAGACGTTATTGGCTTGAGGGGATCTTTATGAGTCAGTCAATGTTACATGACGTGTTCGCTGGCGTCAACAGTCTAAGAAATTGGGGCATGTGTCGCTATAAATCATATGCAGCGGGTTTGCACAATTGATAAAAAAACTGTTTTGAAGCTGCTTTAAGATTTGCGTTTGTGGCCATTCCGCATCGTGAAGGATTTACGTAATTCTATCAAGATTTTGGACAACATTATTGGTTAACAATTACTGTTTTATTAATCAAAAACGGATTTGTTGCCATTTCAAGTGAAATGAAGAAGAATAGATTATAGCGCGTTAAAAAAAAATCCAGTTAATCTAATATAAATTTTAATAAAAATATTTAATTTAATTAATCATAGGTTAATTTTTGTACTATTTGAATTTCCTTTTCATTAAGTTTATAGCGAAAATTTATATGTTAATGAGATAAATCTAAAATTTATATGACATCTTTATGCAATAAGAAAGATAAATAAGACTACTTAGAATTCAAAGATAAGACACAATAAAACATGAATTTTATATATATAAGAAAAGTCATACAAACCACAATAGAAAATACAACTTATCTCTTTCTCTTCCCCAAGCAAATCCCTTGAAGTTCCTTTGAATCATTTTCTCTCTTTTTTGCAACACTCAATTCCCTCTTTAGAATGGAAAGGAAGAAGCAATCTCTCACTTTACTCGTTCTCCTTCACTCCTTAAAGAAGAATCTCTCTCAAATCTTCACTTCTACAATCTTCTCTTCCAAACCCTAACTCTAAACACACACTTCTCCACACTTTACCACACTCACACACACAAATTTTGTCCAAAAATAGTTACATATATGTTAGAAATGAACTCCCAAGAGTTTCCCTAAGCATCCCTTCAAAAAGTCGCCAAACTCTTAATTTTTAAATTACTTCGACATAGGGCGCCGGCGGCGCTCTATCGCCCGATTAATTCTAGAGCTCTCGGGAAAATGGCGTCGGCGGCGCCAGAAGCTGTTTTCTCTCATTTTGCTCCTTTTTGCTCCGAATTCGTTACGTTTTACTTCTTTTCACTCCAATCACCTAAAATCATCATACCTGCAATAAATCATGAAAAATACATTTCTTTAAAGTACAATATCACCAAAAATGAGTAAAATTATATAGCAAAAACAGTATATATTTTTGGTCCATCAAAATCCCCCAAACATAACTATTACTTGTCTTCAAGTAATTTTTTTACTACATAAATATATAACTCAAGGCAATGTACTTTTCACCTGTAGGACCCTAAAATTTTTCTTTCAAAGGAATATATTCATAAGACTTTTAGAATGAAATTCAGTAACTCTGGTCAACACTACAGGTATAAGAATATTCAGCAATCAAGTCTAAGGGTTCTAGTATTCTATTTATTTCAAGATAAACCATAATTTGTCACATTAAGAGTGCCTTGAAAGACTATATGAAAAAGGAGTTCATGCATAATTCATCAGAATGTAGGCCAATACTTCAAATATAAATTCAGAGATGAAATCAAGTTTTCCCTTTAGGGTGACTCAAGTGAAGCCAATTTTTAATTAGTCATCTCGTCAAGCTTCTCTTCATAAATATTTTTTTTCTTTTTCTTTTCTTTTTCTTCTTTCTTTTTTCCTCTTTGAGATTGTTTTTCAATCCTTCTTTTTTTTTTCTTTCCTATTACTTTTTTTATGAGGATTACTATATCTAGATAGCCTTTAATGATTTTGAACTTCACTCTCCTCTTTCTAAAGTTCAAACTCGAAACATCTCCTTACTTTATAATTAGGTATGAACTTTATTATTCATCATAAAGTCACAATCTCTTCTTAACACATAATATCTTAAGTCTCTTAACATTTCAAAAATACAGTTTTCTTTACTTTAAATAGTTAACTATAATCAAATCCTTTCATACCAAATATCTTACCCTTATAAAATTAACCTTTATTAGTAAAAACTTTCATCCAATCCTTCCATAATATTCAACTGAAATAAAAAGTTTTAGTTATCTAAAGTGATGTTCAATCGCTGGAAGTTATGCTTAATAATTTTTGAAAATATAATAATTGAGAAAAATAAGAGTTAATATTTTTCTACCCTCCCACAAACTTAAATTTTTCAATATATTTGAAACAGTAGAGAGTAAAAGAAACTAACCTTTTGTGCCAAGATCTTGAAATCTTCAAAAGCTATCTAGTATTAGTCAAAATTTATAGCTAGTAGGTATAAAACAGTTAGTAACAGTAATATAAAATTTTTAAACATTTGTAGGGTAAAGAGATATCAACTTTAAACATCTAAACATCCAATAAAACACCACAACTACTAAACAAACTATCACAGCACTACACAGTTCATTTAACAATTTCAACTTTTCATTACAACATAACAGTACATCAACAGGTTTACACATCCCATAGAAAGTAAATAATTACTACATCAAAAAAACACAACAAAAAAAAGATAAACATAAACAAAAATAGAAAAACTACAACTCTTCATCTCCAACTTCATCAGTAGGTTCAGCAGAATCATGTCTATAACGGTGTTTAGCTAGGGCAAGTAAGGAATATCACATCAGTCTCCCCCCTCATGAATCTGACCTGGGCATCATGATAGGCAAAATCAAACTCAACTCTTCTTCTTATATAATCCTCATTCACATCACTTCTAACCTCAAACAAATCCATCTTACCATGGAGTCTATCTATACTAGCACTATGTAATCTCAACTGCTCCATAATATCAGACAATGTAGGGGGCTTAGACATAGATGGAATGTTGTAACTCGTAGTAGGAATATCAGTAGTCCTACTCTCATCTTGTACTCCCACATGAGACTCATAAGTATGAATAATAGTCTTGGTAATCAGTCTCGGTGGTATAGCTACCTCTTCAAAACTGTTGAACTCTACTCTAGACTGTACACACAGAGCATGAATCAGGGCAGGATGTCCTAATCCTCCAGTGGTCTCTCCTTTAGCAATAGACTACATGTTCTTGAAGACAATAACTCCAATATTAATTTTCTTCATAGTCTGAATATAAAAAATCAGAATTCCACTATCCCTTGTAACTTCAATATGGTGATAAGAAGATACTTTTCTTGTAGAGATGAAACAGTGCCAGACTTTAGATGCAACATTTAACTTGGAAGCATGGAAGTTAATCATCTATTTTTGACTCACTTTCCATTCCCCTTTTCCGTCTGTTAGAAAAGTAATCACTTCCTTCAAATTCGCTTCTCGGGTATCAAAATTTTCATATTCACATACAAAAGGTTCCCAAGTCTGATAAAATGCATTGATACGCTGAGGGGTAAATTCAACCTTATTTTCTCGAACTAGCACATATTCTATCTCAGTCCAAGACACGTTTCATAGAACTCTTTTACAACACCCAAAACAGTATTTGCAGTAAAATAACAAAATCTTTCCCATTTCCTCTTGGTAATTAACTGTTCAACAGATCCACCAGGATTGTCAAAAGCTCAATCCTTAATACACTTCTTATTTTAAAGGTAAGATTTAAAATAAAATTGCGCCTTGACATTGAAAAATCTTTCTTCATCATAATCAAATTTTATCTTCCCTTTACTCATCCTTGGAGCCATGTGAATTTATAAAAATTGCAAGAAAATTCTAATAAATTCTAAATCCATAATGTAACAAACTCCAAATACTTTTCTAAATAAGTAAGAGCAAATTTCATCATAGGAAATCCCAAAATTTTTTCAAAAATCCCAAAATTCCAATGTAAGCAATGTGAGAAATTCCTATGGTTAAAATTAAAAATTTTTAACTCAAAGTCAAGCTCTTACAAAGAGAAGTGTAGATCTGGTCTCGAAAAGCCTTGAAATCGCTTCAAATCCAAGATCTAGCAAGCCCTAGTTCTTCGAAGTCACAAAAATGGAGGAGGAAGATGAGTGCAAGGGAAGAATTTTTGGGTCCCAGGGTCAAAATCGCGAAATAAAAGGGTTTTGGCCTTTTTCTGTATTCAGGCGCCGACGGTGCTCTATTTTTAAAATTAGCCAAAAGTCCTGTATTTGGGCGCCGACAGCGTCAGTGCAAAAATTTTTCTGGGTCCGAAAATTTTTTCATAATTTCAATCGTTTCGTCCTCCACAATGACATTTAACACTTCATCAAGCATCTATTTCATCACACGAGCAATAAATAACACAATTCTTACACAAACAACACAAAACATCACTTCTATATATGAAATTCACATTACAATATAAACACTAACATGTTCATCAAATCAAATCAATGACCCTTAGATTTTAATGTTGCAAGTACACTACGATAAGCAAACAATAAAATCTAAGCACACACAATAAAATTAAGCATAGTAAATCCAAATGCAAACTACAAAGCAAAGCAAAGCAAATACTAAACACACTAACAAAATTAAGCAAAACAAAGCAAACACACATCAAGCACAAGCAGAATCCAGTAGTCACTCCTCGTCAGTCTTCGAACTATCTTCCTCAGCAATCACAACATTCTTCTTCATCAGATTAGTCAGGCTCAATTCAATCCGACCAGTGTGATTAAATTGTTCCTTCATCCTCCAGTCTATTTGATCAAATAAATCAAAAATATTATTAATGGCATTCAAAACATTATGTACCTCTTTTTCTAACTGCTTGATTTTCTTCAGTAACACTCTGGAACTTTCAGAAAAGTAAGGTTGAATGGGTTGAAAACTCTAAGTTGGTTGATCAGCAAGCAGATCCATATCACCTTCATCTTCTACTGTTTGGTAGTCATAAAGATTAGTTGGATCAATAGGCCTCCAGGGAAGAAGAACCTTTTCCGAACTCTCATACGGAACTTGTGATTGACTACACAACAGAAATATGGTGGACGGGTGTCCAAGCCCATATTTAGATCCATGAACTATCAATCCAAAAATAGATTTCACAATTATATTTCCAATATCAATCGGCCTTCCACTTTGAATACAAAAATTTAAAATAGCACTTTCCTTGGTTACTTTACTAATCTTCAAAGTTGCAAAATAACTTCACTGAAATAAGATAATGCCACTGCTTTGACACCGGATTTAAAGATGCAGAAGGGCAACTAATATATCCATTGTCTCTTACTTCCCAATATTCATTTTCATCCGTCAAATAACGATAAACTTCATTCATATCATCGCTTGTCGTATTAAAATTGGATTAGTGGCAAATAGGTACATTTTCAATCATAAAGAGATCATTAATTCTCATAGAAGTGAATTGCACAAACCTACCTCGCACATAGATAAATCCTTGGTTGATTCCATGAAGATTTGCATAGAATTCGTTCACAACCGGAACAACTACGGCAGTGATTGTGTAACATAGCACTTCCCAACGCCTTTTCTTTTTTATCTCTCCAACTCTTGTAGTAGGATTATCCATACCTCGATTAATAAAGCCTCTCTCCTTGATAAACCTCCTCTTCATCATCACCTTGGTGTATAATCATTGCGCCTCAAAACTGATAAACTTCTGTCGGTTGAGAATGCGAGATCGAGGGGGTTCTATGGAGTAGGAATCCATGGGATACGAATTGGGAAAGGAAGTTTTCATTTTTCTGGTGGTTAGAGGTTTAAAATGAAGTTTTGGGAGTTATAAGGACGAAGATCCCGCTCAAAACCGCCAAAAATTGAATTTTTAAACTACAAAAACAATCTCCAGCATTTGGGTGCCGACGGCACTCAAATCCTGAAGTTCAGCATTCTCTCTGTATTTGGGCGCCAGAGGCGACCATTCTTGCGCCGACGACGCCAGTGGTCAAAAATTTCACCGAACTTCATTTGGTCTGAAATATTCCCATATCTCAATTCGATCCAATATTTATCAAATTTTAAAAGTATTTAGGAGCAATTAGGATTCCAAAATAACTATCTAAAAGCAGAACTACAACAAACAAGCAAACACACCACAAAGATACATATGGGTTGTCTCCCATAAAGCACTTAGTTTAACGTCGTCAACCCGACAAATCAGTCAGCTAATCGAGATGACTCAGCATTAAAACCTATTTGAGGTCAAGTTGAAACCCGTCAAAGGCTTTAATCGATGCCCATTAACCTTGAAAATCTTTCCAGTATCAGGATCCTCAATATCAACAGCTCCAAAAGAATGAACTTTTTCAACTGTAAAAGGTCTCAACCATCTAGACTTGAGATTTCTAGAAAATAATTTCAATCTTATGTTGTGTAAAAAAAAACTTTCTGTCCATATTCAAATTTCTTTTTCAGTATCTTCCGATCATGCCGAAATTTCATTTTCTCTTTATAGATCCTGTCATTGTGATAAGATGCATTTATAATTTCTTCCAATTCATTCAATTGCATAAATCTCTTCTCTCCAGCATTTTTCAAAATAAAATTCAACACTTTTATAACCCAATATGCTTTATGCTCCAATTCAACAGGTAAATGGCAAGTCTTACCAAACACTAGTCTATAAGGAGAAATTCCAATAAGGGTCTTAAAAGCAGTCCTATAAGCCCATATTACAGTATCTAATCGAGCAGAAAAATCTAATTTGTGATTATCCACAGTTTTCTCTAAAATTCTTTTAATTTCACGATTAGCCACTTCTGCTAAACCACTAGTCTGGAGATGATAAGCAGTAAAGATTTTATGAATAATACTTTATTTCTCAATCAATCTCTTAATTTGATTATTTCTGAAATAGGATCCACCATCAGTTATAATCACTCTCGGCATTCCATATCTCACAAATATATTTTTCTTTAAAAATATTGAAACACTATGAGCTTCACATTTATGTAAAGCAATAGCTTCAATCTATTTTGAGACATAATCAACTGCAACCAATATATATAAATTCCCAAATGAAGGAGTAAATGGTCCCATAAATTCTAATCCCTAACATCAAAAATTTCAACTTCCAAATTATATGTTAGAAGCATTTCATTTCTTCTAGAGATATTACCTACTCTCTGACATCGATCACATGATTTAATATATTTGTATACATCCTTAAAAAGAGTAGGCCAATAAAATCCAGATTGTAAAATCTTAAAACCAGTTTAATCAACACTGAAATGACCTCCAAATTCAGAATCATGACATCGTTAAATAATTAAATTAGTTTCTTCCTGTGGCACACTTCTCCTAATAATCAGATCCTTACATAGTTTATATCGAAGAATGCCTTTTGGACTATGTAATGCACCTACAATGTCTCAGAGATGTATGATGTCTATCTTCAGCAGTATGATAGAAATGGAATAGAAGTTTTCATGGATGATTTCTCTGTATTTGAGACTTCATTTGATATATGTTTGGAAAATTTAGCAAAAGTTTTGGAGCTTTGCGACAAAATAAATTTAGTTCTGAATTTGGAGAAATGTCAATTTATGGTTGCAGGAGGAATTGTGCTTGGGCATAAAATTTTTGAATTTAGAATGGAGGTCGACCCTGCTAAAATTTGAGTCATTGAGAGATTGCCACCACCCACTACCGTGAGAAAGGTGAGGAGTTTCTTAGGACAAGCTGGATTTTACAGGCGATATATTAAAGATTTTTCTAAAATTACTAAACCTTTGTGCTGACATCTAGAAAATGATAGAAAATATGATTTTAATGATGAATGTTTGTGTGTTTTTGAATTATTGAAATAGAAATTTATCACTACACCTATAATTATTTCACCTGATTGGGAGAAACCATTTGAAGTTATGTGTAATGCTAGTGATTATGCGATCGGAGTAGGGTTAGGGCAGAGGCATGATAATTTTTTCAAAGTCATTTACTATGCGAGTAAAACTCTTAATGAAGCTCAGATTAATTATACCACTACTGAAAGGGAGTTATTAGCTATAGTATTTAATTTTTAAAAGTTTAAATCTTATTTAATTGGAGCTAAAAGTATTGTGCATACAGACCATTCAGCTATCAAATATTTAATGCAAAGGAAGGATGTCAAACCAAGATTGATTAGATGGATACTTCTTCTGCAAGAATTTGATTTTATGATAGTTGATTGGAAGGAATCTGATAACTAAATAGCCGATCATTTGTCGAGATTAGAGTATGATAAATTATCTGAATTTGAGAAGGAAGTTACAGAAACCTTCCCTGATGAACAAGTTTATACTATTATGAGAAGAAATTTGCCTTGGTTTGCTGATATTGTGAATTATATTGTGAGTGATATCGTACCACCTAATTTAACAAGGAAATAATCAAAGAAGTTTAAATATGATGCAAAATTTTATTTTTGCGATGAGCCCTATCTATATAAATAGTGTAAGGATCTGATTATTAGGAGATGTGTGCCATAGGAAGAAACTAATTTAATTAATCAACAGTGTCATAATTTTGAATTTGGAGGTCATTTCAGTGTTGATAAAGTTGCTTTTAAGATTTTACAATCTCATTTTTATTGGTCTACTCTTTTTAAAGATGTATACAAATATATTAAATCATGTGGTCGATGTCAGAGAGTAGGTAATATCTCTAGAAGAAATGAAATGCCTCTAAACTATAATTTGTAAGTTGAAATGTTTTTATGTATAGGGATTAGATTTTATGGGACCATTTACTCTTTCATTTGGGAATTTATATATACTGGTTGCAGTTGATTATGTCTCGAAATGGATTGAAGCTATTTCTTAACCTAGATGTGATGCTCGGAGTGTTTCAAAATTTTTAAAGAAAAATATATTTGCGAGATATGGAATGCCGAGAGTGATCATAACTGATGGTGGATCACCTTTCAGGAATAATCACCTCGAAATGGATAGTGCATTTTTTAAAGATGGCTCCAAAGTCAAAGAGCTTGAAAGATAAAGCAAAATTTGATTCCAACAAATTTGTTAGTACAAGAGCTGAGGATCGATATGTCGACGCACTGTCGTCAAATTGATTTTGGAATGAGTGTTTAGTAAGCTAGGAGAAGTTATTGAAGAAATTATTACTAGAAGGAATTGGGAAAATTACTGTTACTTCTCTGTTGTCGCTGTTGTTTCTGTAGTCTGAGAGTTTTATGCAAACTTTCCTGCAACAGAAGAAAATTTGGAGATGGTTAGAGGTGAACGAGTACATTTTTCACCTGTGGTAATCAATGTCTTTTACCACTTGCCTCCTGTGGTGTTTAGTTTTTATACTAATTATCATCCTACTGAAGTAGAATTAGTTGAGATCATATCATTTCTGACTGATGAAAGAGGTTTATGGAAGATAACAAATGAAATAATAGTAAATTTTCAGGCCTCTAAGTTGAATGTCATTTCAAAGGCATGGCATTACTTTATTTCATTTTAATTCTTTCCTTCAAGTTATACTAGTGAAGTTATAAGGGAGTGAGCAGTTTTGAATCATTGTATTCAGTTGGGAAAGCCTATTGATGTAGGGGCTATTATTTTTGACTATGTGATAAACTATGCCAGATCTGCTACTACTTCAGGTATGGGATTTCAATCCTTAATTCATTCGAATTGTGAGCGATCTGGTGTTAAGTTTGAAACATGGGAGGAAGTTTTTCAGCCATTGAGACCTATTACCAGTGTAAACGTTGGTGCTTACACTGTACATTCAAAGTTTGGCTGGAGAGGAGGATTTAGAACTTCCACTGCTGCTGCTTCTACTTTACGTGCTACTACTTCTAGATCATCATCATCTAGTGATTCACAAACTGGAATATTGAAGAAAATTTTGAAGAAAGTGAGTCTTACAAAAGAACATGTTAATATGGATGTTAAGATTGAAAATATTTAAATGTATATCATTAAACATGATGAATATGAGGAGAATTATTAGCAGTACATGGATAAAGTGATTAGACGTGATCATAGTGCTGAGATGCCCCCTCATCCTTATTATATATCTTATGTCCCATCCAGACACTGGGCTGAAGAAGATGATGATGAGGATGATGATTAGAGTTGTTGTGTTTTATTTGTTTCGATTTGTGATTTCTTATGTGTAGTTATGTTTTTATTTTGTTATTTTTATATGTGATGTTTTGTTTGATTGTTGTGTGATTTATTTATGATATGAACTCTGATTTTGTATAAAGCATAGTTGGACTAGTTCTTTTTATGCACATTCAGATGTTTATGTGATAAAGTAATGTTTTATGTTGTAATTTGTGATATGTGTGTAGTAGTAAAAGTTTTAAATGTATATTTAGTGTTTAAATTTTTAATAGAGTATAAGTTAATTCCAAATTTCTTAGAGAATTTAGAACACTATTAAAAACCACTATTTGAAAATTGCATGTTTAAACTTTTCAAAATCTACTACCAATTATTATCTATTATTATTATGATTTTAGTTATGTTAATTTGCTGTGTATTTTCTTTGAAAACCTTCACTATTATAGAAGTCTTTTGAAATTTTTCTTTTATGAAAAACTGAATTTAGATTCTTTTTACTCATATTTATTTTTAAAAATGTTATACTTGCATATTTAGGATATTGAAATTCTTGCAAGCATGTTATTTTAGTTTTTTTAATTCTCACTCATGTATCATTTCTTATGTTTAAGTTTTTTTATCGTGACTAAAAATTAAAGTTTGGGGGGATTTAAAAAACTAAATTTTTCAAAAACCTAAAATTTTATTTTTTCTCAAGAATGCTTAAAATAAATTTGGTTTTTGATTGAAAATAATTATATATATTAAGTTATATTAGGGAAACAAAAATTTGAATATAGAAATGAATAAAAGAATTTAGTTAAAATTTATAGTAATAATGAAAAATTTAAAGTTAAAATGTTCTTAATAAAGAATTGTTTAGTTAAACTATCTTTAGTAAGAAATGTTGTATTTTTTGATAAATGGAAAATTTGACTTTTATTTTTCAAAGCTTAACTTTCTTTTATTGAAGAATAATTTTCAACACTATTATTATATTTTTAAGTGAAAGATAAATATCAGACCTTTATTTTAAATGAAAGGTTGGAATTCAAAATCATTAAAGGCCTATCCAGATACAGTAATCCTTGCCTTATAAAAATAATAATAAAAAAATAAAAATAAAATAAAAAAAAGAGAAGAAAAAAAAAGAAAAGAAAAGAAAAAAGAAAAGAAAAGAAAAAAGAAAAGAAAAAAAGAAAAGAAAAAAGAAAAGAAAAAGAAAAAGAAAAAGAGAAAAAAGTGAAAAATAATATGTGAAAAGGAAGGAGAAGCTTGAGGATTTAAGGGCTTAATCAAAAATTGGTTCCATACCTAAAGTTTAAAATATAAGTTTTGAGAAAATCTAAAACTTAAGGTTATAATATAGTAAGTAAAATTATTCTCAATTAAAATTTTTAACTAAAGAAAAATAAAATGTTTGAATCCTATATTTTGAAAAATCTTAAAGTATTTCTGAATTAGATAGAAACCTATAATTTCTTTATCCTTTACTTAAGAACTTTCAAAACTTTAAATTGGTCTTATTACTAAATTTTTTTCTAAATTGGATTATTTCATTTCTAGAACAAAATTTTGAAATCTTCCTAAAGAAACTCATTTACATAATTGGCATGTTAAAATTTTTATGGTAAAGAGTCCCTTGAGGACAAGTAACATTTTAAGTTTGGGGGATTTTGATACACCTAAAATATATAGTGTTTTTAAGTACATTTTTATACCTATTTTTGATGATTTTGCACTTTAATAGAAGGCATTTTGTATTTTTCTTGCAGGTATGATAAAAATAATTAATTATGATGAAATGAGCAAAAAAGGACCAAATTTGGAACAAAATTATGAAGTTTAAGAAATTTTGTCTCTGGCGCCCAAGCGCCAAAGTGTCGGCGCTTAAGCGCTACAGTTAAAAATCAAATTTAAATGAATTTTAATGCCATTGTCAAGGGGTGTTTGAAGCAACTTTTGGTAGTGACTTCCTTAACTTCCTTTGGGCGGCAAATTTGAATTAAGGGATGCATCTTTTGGTGGATACATCGAATTTGGACATGATTTGAAGAGACACCTAGGCACCTTTTGGAAAATAATAAAAATGAAGCCTCATAATTTGCAAGTGTCTGTTGAAAGGGTTACTATTTAGTGTGTGTATTTAAAGTGGTTATTAGAGTGTGTTAAGTTTTACAGTTCTTATTTTCTATAGTAGAGAGTAGAGAGTAGAGATTAAGAAAGGAAAAAGAGTGGTGTGAAGCCTTCTTCTTACCAATTTTCTTTTATCCTTATATCTAGTTTTTATTGAATTTTAAAGTCTTTATTAGACACCAGAGTTGGGCACCAACCTCTGTAGAGTTGTATTGTGGAAAGCAAACTTCCAAAGGAACTTCCATAATTTGGTGGAGAGGATTTTGAGATAAGTATTTATCTTTGTTTTTTCATTTTATTTTTAGGTAAGTTTGTTATGTTTTCATTACGGTTTATACTTTCATATCAAGTTTTGTTTGTGTTTACTTCATGAAATATGAGTAGTTAGTTTATTTTTTTCTTTCTTAGATGATGAAGTAATTAAATTATGAAAGTAATGTTGGGGAAAGTATAAGTGTTTAATGCTGGAATAAATTGCGATGATTCAATTCCTTGAACTTAATTTACTTCTTGATTTGGAAAATTAAGATGTTAAAATTTATTGTGAGATTATGTAAGATCCAATGTGGTATTATCTCGAACAATAATTGGTAAGAATCACATGCAATTATATGGGTGAGAATTATAGTCCATATGATTGAATGCAAATAAATAGGAAGATATGCTTTATTGGGGAGTAAAATTAGAGGACATTAGAGTGATAGGCTAAAGCCCCCTAATTTGGTTTGTTATTTTAAATTTGTTTATGAGATTTTAACCCCCAGATGGAGGAAATAGAGGGAACTCTGGTGTGAGAGCTGGTATCTTCCTTGCCTAACCCATCTACAAAATTTCAAAATTTTGAATTAACGAATTTTATTTATAGAACTGAGTAAGGGTAAAGAATATAATTGCTTCTATTCGGCACAATACATTTAAATACTTCCACAACATAAAATTCTATAATTATTACTAATTCATTGAAGAAAGAGAAAGATATTTGATTCTTATAACTTTTATATCATGTTTAGAGTATTGATAATTTCATTTCATGCTTAAACTTGTTATTAAAAATATCAAAAACCACTTTTCAAAATTAAAACCTTAAAACATACTTACAAAAATAAATTAAAAAATTAAAAAGTTATTTTTCTTATTTCTTTAAATTTTTACACATTTCTGTGTGGGTTCAATATCTCAGGGCTTAATCAGAATGTCATGTATTCCTTGATAAACGATAAGTATACTTATGTATAATGCCATATTATAAATCATAAATTACATATCTAAAGCGTAAGCATAAATATTCGGGCATCAGGTGGCCAAAGCTTTTTTAATTCTGGGGCTCTCTAGATTTAGACACCATCAATGCTAGAAAACAATTTTTTGGATTTTGCCTCTTTCAGTTCCAAATTCATTCCTTTTCACTTCTTTTTGCTTAAAATGCCTAAAAACATCATACCTTCAAAAAACATGAAAAATACATTTCTTTAAAGTACAATATCACCAAAAATGAGTACAAAATTTATATGAAAAATCCAGCATATTTTTGGTGCATCAGCCTCCCACTATTAAATGAAGTGGATAAGGGATCTTTTTATCTAGCTAATCAATCATTATAATGTCTAGAAGGATTGAGATTTGGATCTATGGCCAATTGATGGAGGAGGGTTTGCATATGTTTTTTATCTAAGGACTTACTTAATTGGCTTTAGTTACTCTAGTTGTTCGAGTTTGTTGGCCAAGATGGGCCTCTTCATAATGATAGGATAATGTATGTCTAGTCATAACTTTAGATGATATGTCTTGAAGTATGGTCAACATGTTGACATTATTAAAAGAAGTATGTTGAAGTTCCACATTGGTTATAATTAAATTAGTGGTCATTACAAATTCTTGAAATCTTGGCCACAAATTATTACCTTGTCAATAAAGGGTTTTCTTGAGCTTCTCTACATATTCTTCCCCAAATCATTAAGGGTTTATCTTATATATAAAAAATTAATTATACAAGGTATAAATGTTGATCAAAGGCAACTAAATTTCAAGATAATTTACAGCCTTTCTTATTTTTCAACTTGTAAGATCCCAATCTCATAACATAATTGAAAATAAGTAGGAAAAATAATTCAGGAACCCTTAACACCTCAAGAAATACCTAGGATTAAGTATGTCATTCAGCATTTCTTCAAATATATTACTTTAACTTTCAGAAAGCCCATATTATAGGCTTCTTCTTCTCATTGTTCTTCTTAGTTGGCATTGCTTTCACGCAAATGGAAAAATAAAATTGTGTCTCCCCAATGAGAGTAGAAGGAGTGGTTTGATATGTGATACCACTTCCAAGTGCAACTACACATTGGGGACTCATGCAAGTGCACACGTCGTATCAGTAATATTGAATTTTGTCTGAAATGTCTATCCCAAGGTGAACAAGGTGATTCCCAAAATAAGAAAAGTTCTAGCCTGCTGGTTTTAGTCATAGCTTGAAAAGTTAAAAATGTTAGAGTCTAAAAAGCTAACCCACTATGTTTGAACAAACAACAATTTAAAATCCTATACAAGTAATATTATGCTTACCAATGTGGATTAAAAGATATCAAATATTTAAGGGGCTCTTCCTTGTAATGAGTTAAGTAAATGATATGGAATGTGAATTTGCAAGTAGTAAAATAGCTATGATAAATATGAGCAAAATTCCTCTTTTCCTTCTTCTGAATGCATAAAGAAGCTTGGATAGAAATAACATCAATTCCTTAAATCCTATAACTACCCCTTCAAAACATATTTCCCTAACAATTACATCTCCCTAAAAGGTATATTAACCTATAGCCCATAATTTAATGTGATTAACCTAGTTGTTCTGCCATAGCTTTCTCAGGTCTTATGGTTTACAACATATTTTACCAATTCACTTGGCAAAAAAAAAGTAAATTAAGTACTTAAAATTAATCATCACCATTTGAAAATAAAGAAATTACATAACACTTCACATTCAATTAATCATACCAAATCATCACAAGAATAAGTTAAAGATTTACCAAATAAGCATGTTGAAGTCACCAAATAATTGCATTGAACAAAAGAGAAATCCATTAATACTTAGTTACATCAGTAATACACAAACAAGTACATAGAAAAACTTAATTATTCATCCTTTACAATAACTAAAGATGACTCCAATCAGCACTCCTTATGTCCCCTAACTCTTGCCTAGAAGTACACCTCTCCCTCAAAACATAGAATAAGTGGCTCTCCAAAGCAAGAAAAACCTCTCAGTAACTAGCAAAGATCGATCCCTCTGCACGAGAACAAGGAACTCCAAACAATACCCACTTTGTACTCCCAAGATAATCAATCCATCAAACCTACATTCCTCTGATATATATCAACACTTTACAATAGCTTCCACAACTAGCATCATCCTTACATAATCTCACATGCATTCCCT
The DNA here is from genome assembly GCA_022702705.1 of Papilionanthe hookeriana x Papilionanthe teres. Classification (NCBI taxonomy): domain Eukaryota; kingdom Viridiplantae; phylum Streptophyta; class Magnoliopsida; order Asparagales; family Orchidaceae; genus Papilionanthe; species Papilionanthe hookeriana x Papilionanthe teres. Next base: position 49,757,053 of record CM040433.1, on the reverse strand, counting down.
CACGTTTGGAATTGTAAATTGCAGCAACTGCTCCCGACAGTTTCTAGCACCCAAGCGTCTGGGTCTCGGTTTGCAGTAGGATGACCATAGGCCTAAGAGCCCAAGGGTTTGATGCCTAGGCACTGGTAACCCGATGTCTATGCACCCAGAAGTTGGCGCCTAAGTGCCAACTACTCAGCTTGGTAAGGCAGAGACTGACGCCTAGGCACCCAAGGTTCCAGCGCATTTTTGAGATTGGTACCTAAATTTTGATTCTCATTTTTGAGGTCGGTACCTAAATTCTGACTCTCTCCCTCAACACTCACTTAAACTCGAAGACGCCCATGAAATTAACATTCATTAAATCAAATCAAAGAAAAAATTTTACAATTATGAAACTCCATAAACTCAAATTTCCATAAATTCCACAAAGTTCAAAATCAAGTTCAAACTACAACTTTAATTTAAAATTCCTTAAAATTCAAATCAAATCCAAATCTGAAATCAATTCAAATCTGAATTATAATTTTTATTTTTAATTTCAATTTTCAAATTAGATAGGTTTCCCTTCAGAATTTGGAGGCTTGAAATTCATAGCTCCATAATGAAGGTGTCCCACCTTCTTTGCCAAGCGAGAGTTCCCAGGTTTAAAGGTTTTCAACCAGATAATCCCCAGGTAACTTCCTCGTTGAATTCTACGTTTTGTCTTGAGTTTTGATGCTGATAGTTGTGTTAGTTTGTTGATCTTATCACTCAACACGAATACGTGCGGCGTGCCTATCCGCACACCACACATATTGGGGGACCATTTATTAACCTCACTTTTGTTGAGTTCTAGTCTCTCTTTAGAATAGCCTAGGGTCTAGTCATAAGACTTTCCTGATGATAATCTTAGAGAACTAGCAATGGGACCCTTACCCCATAGAAATTAAAAACACTTATTTGCTTCATTTGGACTTTTCAAATGCTTAAAGTCTAACCTCTAAACTCTTAGTAGGATGAGACCAAACATTAGGAAGCTCAAGAGGAGTTCCCTACACAATGGTCAAACCTTAGGACTTACCTAGGGGGGTCTAGGTGAGGTTCACACACACATGCACATTACACTCGCACTCACTAACTCACAACCCCATACCAAACTTCCTTACACTAAATCCCCTACTCTTTTGGAAACTCATGTGGGTGGTTTCCCCAAGCTCTTAGACCCAGGCTAAATTTTGGTTATTACCAGTACATGGAGGGTCTAAATGGCAAATTCCCTTGGTCCCTGGCTCAAATGGGTTATCAATCTCATTCAACCCAAATTTTACCAAAAATCCAAACTTTTGACCCCTTTACCCCTAAACTCTACCAACTAACCAAATTACCACTGAAACCTTATTTTTGCCAAAAATTCCCAAAGTTAACAAAAATTACCAAAAATCCCTCAAAAATCATCCCAAAACATTCCTCACAACTTAAATACCCAAAACACCACAAAGTTACCGAAATTCCCAAGATAGCCCCAAAATGCCCAAAATTACCAAATTGCCCCTTCTAGCCTAAAAATTCTAAAAATTCTGAAAAAAATACCAAAACCCTCCATAGATTCCCAATTTCAATTTTGAATCACCACATTAACTCAATTTGACCAAATTAGCCCAATTTGACCAGAAGCCCCAAATTGCCCCTTAAGACGCAAAATGCCAAAATCACCCCCAATGTCCACCACATTGACTTCAATTCTCTGAAATTCCAATTCAAAACTTTAATTCAACATCTTCAATCCCAATTAAAACCAAATTCAAGCCCAATTTAACCCACATTTGAACCCAAACCAAAAAACCCCAATTTTGTCCATATGACCAAATCTCCCCAAATTAAACCTAATGGCAATCAATATCCACAAATTTTTTAATTCTAAAGTCTTCATGACATTCCCCTAAAAAAATTGAACCATCAATTACCCCCAATTTGAGCCCAAACCTCACCCACGTCCAACCAATTCCAAAATTCCCAATTTTACCACAAATTGATCACATGTCCAAAAATCCATCAAATTGAATGCCCTAACCCTGAAATTGACACCTAATTAATGTCAAGAAATCTTTATAACATCCCCATAGACCATTTTGAACCTTCAATTGGAATTGGATCCAACCCTAGCCTAACCTAAACCTAAGTTAGCTCAAATGTCCCTAAATTAACCATATACCAAAATCAAGCTAAATTAACACCCCAAACCTATTCAAAATCCCTCCAATCCTTTCCAAGACACTTTATGACAATCGTACAGACCATATTAAACAATCAATTGAACCCAACCTAGCCTGACTTGAATCCAACCTAGCCTGACTTGAACTTAAGTGACCCAAATTGGACCTATGACCCAATGTGACTAAATCAAGCCAAATGTGACTAACCTAAGTCCATCACAGCCATCAAGTGAAACCTAAGAACCACCCTAGATCCACCTAGCCCACTCTACTTGAGCCATGGACCAAGGGTCCCATGATTTAGGGGATTTCTTTCCTAAAGTGTTTAAACCATATGGATCCTTACCAAAATTAATCACCAACTTAAATACTCACTGATGGCCTGACTACCTGACCTCTGGCCACCCTCCCCTTCCCTGGCCAGCTTGCCTAGTCATCAGATGAGCCCAAACTGAGAGCCAACTCACTTGGATCAAAACTCAAACTCACCCCCCAAGCTATCCACTTTTGCTTGGTCACTTGTGCCTTGCTGCCTTCCACCTAAGCAGTTGATTGCACCCATAGCCAAGCCCTGAGCTCAGCATAATGGACATGGCTATAAAAACCATCCTTCACAGCCAAGGGGGTAAAAATATTCTTAAGGAAACTATGCCAAATTGCTCCCATAGACTCCTTAAGACCTTATGAGTGCGAGCCCACCATCCTTAGCCATCAAATCCCACTGCCCACAACTAATTTCGGAGCTCAATTCTCAGCCGAAACTAGGACAAACTCTATCAGACCTCCACACTGCACCAAAATTAAATTAACTGCACCCACACCATCCCCACATTGAAAGAAGAAGTTCCCCCATGAAAGCCCCGTCATAAAGTGATTTAATACCAGGATTTGATCAACACCTGAATTGGCCTCGGTCGAATTCAGGTCTGGGGATTTCACCAACGCAAGAGGCTTCATCTGGAGGTTCATTGGGTACAATCGAAGCTGTTACAAACATCTGATTGAGGCCTCCCTACTCAGACAAAGATATTTAACTCCATCACCCTCCCAAGCTTGTTTTGATTCTCAATGCACATTGGGTTGATTTCAGGCAAGGTTAGCCGTATAGATAGGTTCATCTAGGTCAGATGAGTCCATAGAAATAAACCACATGCTATTTGATTGAGTCTAGTTTGAGATCTTAGGGTTAGAAGGTGGACAATCTGTGGGATGAACCAGTTAGGGACGAAATCCAAGAACCATTTGATCGTGCATGTATCTAATGTAGAGCCCTAATTGCGTCAAATGGAGGGTTGGTTCATAAAGCGCGTTCTGAGTCAGGTGGCGACACCCAATTAAATGGAGACGTGTGTGGCTTCGCAGCTATTAAGGATGGCGTGGCGCTGACTGGATTAAGTAGGATATTAGGGTCATTTTTGAATTTTTTAAATTAGTTAACCCTTAGAAATTCATAGCTTTGTGTAGAAAAATCAGAAAAATTCGAAAAATAAAATAATACTACCCCAATGCTTAGAAAACAGAGAAGAATAATGTGGAAATGGTTTGATGTTCATTTGATGCATGATTTATTTTTAATTAATTAAATACTATTTCTAATGTTTTGATACTCCATGCACTTGAACATTTCGTCATGGTTTGATTTTTTTGGGGTTTTAACCTCTCTGTGATGGGGGATATGCTCTAATATTTCTAAGATCAGGGGGATCTCTATGAAGAGATCCCTAATTTTGAAGCTTATGGTCACTATTTTACTAAAATAATTATAAAAATTATTTTCTTTTTTCAAAGAAAATAGAAAACTTGCTTTGGTAGGTTTTTTGTGATTAGAGGACCATAGGAAAAATAAAAATTTGGTTTAACTCACTAAGAATAATCTTAATGGCCATTAAACCCTAAAAACAAAGAAAATTAATTTTGGTTAAATATAAAAGTAAATGACATAAAAATTACTCTCCACTGTATTTTAAGGTTAAGGAAACCCTTCATAAAAATTTTAGTCAATTGGAGTTGATTTGAGCACTTAAATGAATTTTTCAAATTAATGACATTTTTGTTATTAAAATAATTGTAATAAATAAAATACAAGTTGGAAAATTATGAATTTAGTTTTGGGAGTTCCTTCTGATTAGAGTAACATAAGAAAAATAAAATTTTAATTTTTAAGGCCACTTTAAATATTTAAATAATTAAAAATTCATAAAAATAAAAAAAATATTAAATTTTGTGGAAATATTTAAAATTGTCTCCTAATCATTTAGGAGAAATTAGGATAATTTTTCTAATTTTCTAAGTACAGATATTAAATTTAAAAGGGTTACAAACAATTTTTTAAGCCTATAAATGGATTTTTCTTAATTTCTCACTAAATTATATCTAATAATTAAAATATAAATAAAAAAATATAAATTTTTTTTCTCTAGGTCCCTTGACTTTAGGGAGATTTAATAAAATATAAAACTTAATTTTCAAATTAAATAATATTTTATATTTAATTAATACTCCAGAAATTAAAATAATTGCAATAATTAAAATAAAATTCATAAAATCATAAAAACTGGTCCGAATGGTCCTTTAGTCTATGTGAACCTCCAATAATTTTATTAAGAGTAAGGGATTTTTTTTTTAAGTTTTAAAATTATCTTTGAAAATCTCTATTTTTGTATAAAAATAATTATATAAATTAAATAAAATTTAGAAAAATCACATTTTCATCTCTGATGTTTTAATTGACCCATAGGTAGAGAATCATAAAATTTTAAAAGTCATTTGAGTTAACTTTGATTAATTATGAAGTATTAACGCCTTAGGGGCAAAGTTGTAATTTTGATGAATATAGCCTTAATCAATATTTAGGCTTAACTAAATGGTAAATGGGTAATGAATCATATTAATTAACATGATTGAATGATTGAAAACGTTAAGGGATAAATGGTAGAAATCAATCTCATTTTTATCATATTAAAAGATAAATTTGTAATTTCTTTAAATTACATTAACTTAGAAGATAATCAAAATTAAATGATCCTAAGTTAAGGGTTTCATCTTTGGAAGATGATATTTAACGATCTAAAATCCCTAATGAGTGGTTTAATTATAATTCAATATTTTGATCATAATCATAAAAGTCAACTAAACTTTTTATTCTAAAATATAGTTATACCCACTAAAATCTTAAGGGCTTAGTAGTGAACTAAGCTCAATTAAAATTTGACTAATGAGGTTTAGAAATGAAAGCTTAACTAATATCAGACACTTTTTGAAACACTATAAACCCGATTTTAAAATTAAATTGATTAAAATCTTTATTAAATCAATTTGCCCCTTGGGGCTTTTACTCACATAATTCATAAATAAAATATTAAGTGATAGTTACCCCATATTTTTGGATAATTAAAACATCAATGTTTATTGAGAATAAGGGTATGAAATGAATGAATCATTTAATGAGTTTGATAAGTGCAAATGAATTCAAAAAAGTTCAAATGAGTCGTGAAATATCTAGCCATTCTCTAGCTCTTTTCACAAGTCTTCTGGACATCTTGTAGAACAACTGAACCTATCATATTTATTAAAGAAAAGCATCTCTCAAATAAATAAATAGAACCCACCAAGTTATGACATAGGACTTAGTAGGCCCTTGACGAACCTATCTATAGGCTTTACTTTCGTGCAATTTATAAATGTTTGTTACAAAGCATACTAAGGTTTCAGGAGGAGGAACGAAAAGATTTGACAAGTATGCTTTTATAATTTACAGTACCTTCTTTTCCTCCATTTTATTTACCATACATTTCTTTCTTACAAGCTTGCATGTTAAACAACGAATGTCACCATGCATGAAAACCATAACTTCTAGGATAGCCACAAAACTGAAACCAAAATGAAAATTAAAATTAAAACAAAATAAGATATAATTCACCACCACAACAATCAAGGTATATAACAACTCAAATTCTAATCACAAACAAAACCAAAATCATAAGTGAAACTAATTTAAAACGTCTCTATCGGATGATCGGGAATACTTCAGACGAAGTAACCTATCGCTGCTAACGAGCTTTCCTACGGTCTAAATGAAAGTACGGAACTCATTATATTGAGTTTAGTAAATTCATCTGGACTAAGTGAATCCAAAGAAAATGGTGGTGCTAGAATGAGGGAACCGTGGGATCCTAACCACCCATAATCAACTTAAAGATTCTCATAATAAGACATTAAGACATCTAAATTTAAACCCTTTCCAAAACATATTACTTCTCTCAATCTCTTCAATTTAACACTTCTATAACTAAACCTGCTATGATGAGGAGCTTGGAGCATGCATAGTGGGCAGCACGACCATCTTCAACAACAAAAGTCCTTATAAAAAAATAATAAGCCATGCGACTTTGAGGTAGCTTTCCTAAAGCAGAATAAATTCTCACTTTATCTCTTTAGGCATTTTCATCATGTGCAATATAAGCCCTAACTTGCTTAGGTTCTGAGGTTGTCGTCCGATATGACATAAATCCTTCTATCGTCTAGGCTATTCACACGATCAGTATCAAGTGAATGTAAGCATTAATTAATAAAACTACAAGGATGAAACACTAAATAACAATCTCAAATTAAAGCTAAATGATAGGATAGTTGGGGAGGACACCAAACCTTTTCTTGGATCTATGCCTTTCCCCTAGCTATCTCTTCCTTTCGATTCTTACAATAAATGTTCCCAAACTTGAGTCATTCATCTATTGGATTCCTTATTACCACATTTTCTTAAAGATCCTACCTTTTAAGAGTCATGAATACAATATTTCCTGATCTAAATCAAGAGTTTTATTAGGTAACATCAGTTAAACTTAAAGACCCCATATTTATATAAACCTTATCTAATTCTTTCATATTAGATAGGGGAAGTTGTCAATCAACATAGATGGTTCACAAATCAAACGAATGTCATCAATTCTTTAATTTATTTAATCTAGCTTGATTAGTAAGCAATGTATCTATTCTTCAGGATATTTGCACTCCCTACAATGTTGTGCTTAATTATTTAAACAATAGAATATATGAGATCGATTTAATTTCATATTTTTAAAAAATAAAAAATAATATTTTGTATATATATATATATATATATATATTAAATTGGATTTATTTTAAATCGAGCGTCGGGATACCCATGCCGGCGACTGATAATTCCAAAACCCTTTTGCACCGACAAGGACTTCTTCTCTTCTTTTATTTCTTTTTTTCTTTTTTTTCTTTCATCAAGGCTTTCACATAATTTATGTTCATCTTTTCTTTTTTTTTCAGTTTTTTTCACTGAGAATTACTATATCTGGTGGAGCACAATTTAACGATTTTGAATGCCTAAACTCTCCTAATTAAAAATTCTTAAATATTTTTAATACGAATTCTGAGATATTATAGTTCATTCAAATGTTAGGACCCAATCATTTAGGCATATTTTAAAAAGACTTGAAATATCCTTAGCCAATTACTCATATTTTAATCACACTGTTTTATTCTAAAATTTATTTAAGACCCATTTAGAGTTATTTAAAGTGATGAACTTAGTTATTTAAGCATTAAAGTCATTTTCCCCTAAAGTTATAGTTTTATTAAAACACCAGAATCTTTATCATAGATCGCCCCTTTCTTGATTGTCCTTCTGTTGAGCTTTGAATGTCCATGAGCTAGTTCCTTTTCTTTTCAAAAATTTTTTGTTCATTTGATGTCATATTATCTATTGAATCTGGACAACAGAGCATCTCTTCTTCTAAAGTGAGCATCAAACATTGAATTAACTCTGGAAAAAAGTTTTATTTTCTTTTCATTATTTTTATTTTGGTGGGAGTGTTGGGACTTGCTGACAATGATCCTGTAAGATGTCTCTTTTCACCAATTGTAGAATTCAAAAGACGAAACCTACCATTCCTTAATAGGGAAGAGGTTCTGGAAAGTCTAACTTCCTTGTCAGTGATAATCTCCTTTTAGGATTCCATGGACTACATAGTTTTACTCTCTTATTCAATGTTCCATTTCCGCTTCCTCATCTTCATTCCTAGCCTTGACCTTGAATGAGAGTTATGGAGAATTTTTCACCTTCATGTTGAGTTACAGCAGAACAATCTTCAATTTTAGTATCTTTTAGTGTTTACTTTTTTTATGTCATCCTTTTTTCTCTTCAATTAATGACCACATTTCTTAAGAATAATGTGATCTTTTATGGAGTGTAGTAGAGAGCAATGAGGGAGACATCGATTGACTTCATTGCATGCTTGACAAAAATAAGCTCTTCTTTGTTAAGGACCCAATCATCATAAAGAGGAAATTACTCTAATAATCCCTCGACAAGAGGATTGACAGTAGATTCATTAATATGAACTGCAAGTTTAGATCCATCAGCATCCTATGAAGGGGGGATCCCTCCCATCTATCCAGGCCGGAGCAAAGTCTGCTCCGCCGAATAGAGGAGTGAAATGATTCTAGGCTGACGAGATTTAAGTACCATCCTAAGTCGAAATCAAGCCAAGTCATGGAGGCGACCTCGTCTATGCCACGAGAGTACGAGAAGTGATCCACTTCAATGAGATTTTAAGTGTTATCCTGAGTTGAAATCAAAATGAGTCATAATGGAGACACTGTCCATATTGCCAAAGAACAAGAAGATGATTCTCTACCGACTGGATTTGAGTGTCATCCCGAGCCGAATTCAAAACAAGTCTTAGTAGGAACATGGTCCACTTTATCATAAAAGTTAAATCTATCCCTCCAAAATAGTACAACAATAGCGAGGATGAAAAATCCTCAAAAATATAGAAGGGCCGCAAGAGAGGCTAGAAAACACAAAAGAGCATTGTAAGGCATCATTATCTGGTACTGGCTACTTCCTCGAAGGAATGGCAATACCGATGCAAGCTACTACAACAAAAGAAAAGCCACAAACACAACTCCTTTTCAAAGCATGCTTAGTGGCAAACACCTAATGCAGACATGGTTTGTACAACCAGAAAAGTAGCAATATGATTCTGTTAGATTTTGGGGATCATGCGCAACGGAAGCGAAATTAATTAAAACGCATATTAAATTCATTTCCCCAAAACCACCAAGGATCTCATGTGCTCATACAAATCAAAACATAAACCCAAAAAGAAGTGCAAGAAATCATACCATGCAAGAGTTCTACTCTTAGATTTCCTCGGATCTTTAAGACGCTGAAACCACCGCCCTTTATCGGTATCCACACTCGAACGGATTTCCAAATGGCTTCCAACTGCTAGATCAGAACGGGGTTTTCTCCAAAACGAAAAGAACTCTCTTCCTCTCTTGCAAGAGTTCAAAAGGAATAAAAAAAAAATTGACTTCATAAGCCATGACCCCTCCTTTTAATTGAAGTGGCACCATTTCATGGCACCTCTTCATTAAAAAAAAACTCCTTTTAAATATATGATGAATTAAAACTCCTTTTAATTCATGTTTTTAATTTAAAATAATCTTATTATTATAAATTACTCAAGAGAGAGAGTGTTCATCAACCATTCTAGTACATTCAAATTTTGTGCGACCCTATAGGTTCAATTAACATTGGCAGTAGGCTTAAATCACCATTTAAAAATCTACAAGTTATAGTTGGTCTCTAGCAAGACACTATAACTACCCAAGTTAGTATGAATAGTCTCGAAGATCCGAGACAACCTGATTGTTAATGACATAATCCTTTTATCACGTGATATCATGATAGAATATAAGGCATGGAATAATGTCAACCTTATATCTCTCTATCTTTAATTTCTCGACTCCTGATTAGATCGATAAAATAAATGCAATTGATCTCTATCAATTCATTTGAGTGTGGCCACACAATTCTCAGTCTAAATCATTCGAGGGGCCCAGAGATATCTCTCTTATTATAAGAGGGATAAATTCCATCTTGATTACTCATATCTCACTACATGATTCACATTATGCCCAATCATAATCTTTATGGTCATCCGGTCAAAGACAACGTTGGGTTATGTCTAAATATAATATTCCTCATGTTGAGAATCATGACAATCTCAGGTCAGAGGATTCGATGTCACTACAACTTGAGATTAACATATGACTTATATCCATGATTTAATCTCAAAGCGAGTCGATCCAATATTTGTTCTTCAATAAATACATATAAATCTGATGTGTATCCTCATACATATATTCATCTCATGAATATCCATAAAACTTTATATTAATCTTTATTTATTGTCATTCCCACAACAATAAGCGATTATGGATATTTAGAATAATCATCATAACAAACATGAAACTATTCAAGGTTCTTCTTCTATCATAAACATGCTAATTAAAATAGAAAAATATTCATAAAAGTTCAAAATACATATCCATATAATAGAGCCTGAGGCACTTATCACTAACGATCTCCCACTTGCACTAGGCCCGTTTATCAATGTATCTAATACCCATGGACCTTACATGACCCTCATGCTTTGCTTGTGGTAGAGGCTTAGTTAATGGATCCGCAACATTGTCATACTGTTGCAACTTTGCATATTTTAACGTCACCTCTCTCGATAATTTCTCTAAGGAGATGATAACGCCCGAGTATATGTTTGGATCGCCGATGTGACCTAGGTTCCTTTGCTTGTGCTATAGCACCATTGTTGTCACAATAATTCTCGACAGGATTTGTGATACTAGGAATCACTCCAAGGTCGAAACAAATTTCTTTATCCAAGCTGCTTCTTTCGTTGCATCACATGCTTGCTATGTACTCGACTTCGGTTGTAGAATCAGCAACAGTGCTTTGCTTTGAACTCTTCCAGCTAATAGCACCACCATTTAAATAAAACACATATCCCGATTGCGATCGATAATCATCTTTGTGTGATTGAAAGCTTGCATCTGTGTAACCTCTTACAACCAGATCATCTTCCAATTCACCAAACGCCAAGAACACATCCTTAGTTCTTCTCAAGTACTTAAGAATGTTCTTGACTGCTATCCAGATGACTTTCACAGGGATCCGGCGGTATCTGCTCGTTATGCTTAAAGCATAAGAAACATCCGGTCTAGTACATAACATGGCATACATGATAGATCCTATAGCGAAGCATAAGGAATTTTACTCATACGCTCTCGCTCATCATTAGTATTAGGACACCGAGTCTTGCTAAGCGTTATGCCATGTGACATAGGCAAGAATCCTCTCTTGGACTCTTCCATACGGAACCTTTTCGGTATAAGGTCTATATATGTACTTTGATTTAGAGCAATTAGCCTTTTAGATCTATCTCTATAGATCTTTATCCCTAGGACATAGGATGCCTCTCCTAAATCCTTCATTGAGAAACATTTACCCAACCAAGTTTTGACATTGTGCAAGGTAGGTATGTCATTCCCAATGAGTAATATGTCATCGACATATAAGACCAGAAAAACAATAGTGCTCCCACTAACTTTCTTGTAAACACAAGGTTCATCTTCATTTTTGATAAAGCCAAACTCTTTGATTGTCTCATCAAAACGAAGATTCCAACTCCTTGAAGCCTGCTTCAAACCATAAATGGATCTTAGAAGCTTGCACACTTTACCAGAATTCTCAGGATGAACAAAACCTTCAAGTTGTGTCATATACACATCCTCAAACAAGTTTCCATTAAGAAACGCAGTTTTAACATCCATTTGCCATATCTCATAGTCATAATATGCAACAATGGCAATGAGAATTCTAATAGACTTAAGCATGGCTACCGGTGAAAAAGTTTCATCATAGTCAATACCATGAATTTGTTTAAAACCTTTTGCAACAAGTCTTGCTTTATAAGTATGCATATTACCATCCATGTCAGTTTTCTTCTTGAAAACTCACTTGCACCCAATGATCTTAATATCATCTCGGTGGATCAACCAAGTTCCAAACTTGATTATCATACATGGATTGGATTTCGGATTTCATGGCCTCTAACCATTTGTCGAGTCTAGATCTAACATAGCATCTTGATAGGTAGTAGGATCACCATGATCCATTAACAATACATCATGATCACTATTCATGAGAAATCCATATCTCTCAGGCTCATAACGTATTCTATTAGATCTACGTAGTTCTTGTGTTAGAACCGGTGTGTCAATAACTCCTTGTTGACCACCATCATCCAAAGGCATTTCAATGTTATTTTGTGACTCTCGAACTTCTTCGAGTTGTACTTTACTCCCACTGATTCCATTAGAAATAAATTCCCTTTCCAAAAAGAAACCATTTCTAGCAATAAACACTTTGTTCTCAATGGGATTGTAAAAGTAATATCCTTTAGTCTCATTAGGATAACCCACAAAAATACATTTATCAGATTTAGGTTCAAGTTTATTAGAATGTAAACGCTTTACATAAGCTTCACAACCCCAAATCTTAAGAAAAAGCAAACTAGGCTTCTTCCAGGTCCATATCTCATATGGTGTCTTTTCAACCCTTTTGGATGGAACTCTATTTAGTGTAAAAGCGATTGTCGTAAGTGCATAACCCCAAAAAGAAAGTGGAAGATCTGATGCACTCATCATTGATCGAACCATATCAAATAGAGTTCGATTCCTTCTTTCAGACACACCATTCCATTGTGGTGTTCCAGGAGGAGTAAGTTGTGAAACAATTCTACGACTCTTAATATGATTACCAAACTCTTGGCTCAAATATTCTCCACCTCGATCAGATCGAAGCACCTTAATTGTCTTACCAAGTTGATTTTGTACTTCATTTTAAAAATACTTGAACATTTCAAATGATTCATATTTATGTCTCATCAAATAGACATAACCATACCTACTGAAATCATCAGTAAAGGTAATGAAGTACCTGTAACCTCCTATGGCTTCTATACTTAATGGTCCACATACATATGTATGTATTAGGGCCAATAATTCACTAGCCCTTTCACCGTGTCCAGTAAAAGGCTCCTTTGTCATTTTCCCCAAAAGACACGATTCGCAAGTATCAAATGATTCATAATCAAATGAATTCAAAAGTCCATCTTTATGGAGTTTTGAAATGCGTTTCTCATTTATGTGTCCTATACGACAATGCCAAAGATAGGTTGCATTCAAGTCATTTGACTTAAATTTATTGGTAGCAATGTTACATACGAAAAAATCATTGGATATTTGAAGGTTCAAAACATAAAGACCATCTAGTAAAACAGACATTTGCATAGAACATATCTTTATGATAAATGGAGCAAATATTATTCCTAATAATAAAAGCAAAATCATCATTATCCAAACAAGAAACTGAAACAATGTTTCTACACATTGTAGGAACATAAAAACAATTGTTCAATACTAACAAAAGCCCACTCAGGTAAAGAAAGTTCATAACTTCCTACAGCTAAAGCGAGCAACTTTTGCTCCATTGCCTACGCGAAGATCCACTTCGCCCCGTTTCAGTTTTCTACTCCCCTTTAGTCCCTGCACATTTGCACAAATGTGAGATGCAGATCCAGTATCCAATATCCAGGAACTAGAAGGAGTATAATGAATCTGTATAACATTTATACCTGAAGCACTGGTCCCACCAGTCTTCTTGTTGATTTGATCTTCCTTATAAAGTTTGCAATTTCTTTTCCAATGACCAGGTTCATTGCAAAAGAAACAGACATCATCCTTGTGGGATTTAGCCTTGGAACTAAGATTGGGCTTAGGTTTAGGATTGGACTTTCCACCCCAACCTTTGCCTTTTCCTTTTCCTTTCTTCTAAAAACCCTTACCCTTTTGCTTAACCATTAAGATTTGCCCAGGCTTGGATTTTATATTTTGTTCAGCAGTTTTAAGCATCGTATGCAACTCTGATATTGATTTGTCCATCTCATTCATATTGTAGTTCATGACAAGCTGGTCATAACTACGAGGAAGTGAATTCGGGAGCAAATCGGTAGCTCGATTCTTGGCTCAATGGAAATCCAAGCCTTGCCAGGTGCTCCATGTAACCTTTCATTTTCAATACATGAGCACTAATTGAACTACCTTCAGTCATTTTCCAAGAATGCAATGCCTTGGTAGTTTCATACCTTTCTTGCCTTGCTTGTTGCTGGAACATTTCCTTTAGGTTTATGATCATATCATAAGCCTCCATATGTTCTAAATCTTTCCGGATCTCGGAACTCATGGCAACTAACATCGAGCGAAGCAACATCTACAGAGTCATTATGATGCTTCTCATAAGCATTCTTTTACGTTACGGAGGCATTATCATCTGGTTTTTCGAGGTGAGGTTCATCCGGGACATATAACTTCCTTTCGTGTTTGAGAACAATTCTCAAATTACGAAACCGATCAAGGAAGTTAGCCCTCGTAAGCTTGTCCTTCTCGAGGACCGATCGCAATGAAAATGCAGAATTGTTATTATTGTTGTTGGCCATCTACAATAAATCCAAAGTTTAAGTATATTAATTATGAAAAACTCCCACTAAATTAATAATCCCTCTTTAAAATTATATTAACTTTAGTGGTATAAGATCCATAATTATACTTAATTTTAAGTCGGCTTTGGCATGACACTTAAAATCAAGTATATTTAGGTAGGTAACTATTACCAATTGCATCAAATGCAACTCTTAATGGGATTTTTGACATCTTATGTCGTAGCATGTTTAAATCTCATCTCATGCCCTTAGGCCCAAAACCATTTTGTAAGCTTCAATTAAGTTTTACCATTTTAAACACATGAGTAGCACCATTACTCATCCTCGCCATGCTAATATTATCTAATGTACTCCTACTTTGGTAGAACCCACATCATGGTGATATTAGTTTTTGACGAGTGTTTAATAATAATGGATGGCATGAAAAACTTAAAATTTCAAATGAGGGATCGTTATAGATTTTAAATTATAATGATGTTATGATTTATTTTAGTATCATATACTAAACCACATCACGAAAAATATCAAAATCGAAGCATAATTAAGCGTGTCAAAATATGGCCCCAAAACTAGAATGATCTTCATAAGCCAATTATGAAGATCAAAAGTCCAATCTAAGGGTAAAAAGTAACTTCTAAAGCCTTCGAGATCACCATCTCCCGCATGGACTTCTAGCTCCTCCATCACCATGGTGGATAGTGGACTTCAAGTGCCTTGCTTTGTCTTCTCACGATTTATCTCACCAAGAATAAATACATGTAATATAAATTACAACAAAGCAAAATGACATGCAGGCCATAATTAATAATTACATCCCATTGCAAAAAATTAAAAATATTACAACCATGCAATTCATAGAAGTCACTGGGCTATATTATGTGTCACGCAAGCCAATACATCATGTATTAATCTAATTAATACATCCATGTTTGACAAACTAAAAGTAATAATAATAATAATAATAAAATTACTTGATAATTGGCTCGATGTTTCTAAAACAATTAAATTTATGAGGCGTTAGGAATAAAAACGGCGGTTCCGAAAAAAATCCAATACTAAAATTTCATATTTTTGCCAAAAACAATCCAAAATTTCATAAATTATTTAAAAGGAATTTCATGCAAAAAATTATAATTATTGCGATATAAATTCAACAGTTTAATCTAATTAAAATTTGAATCCAGATTTTAAATTCACATTAAATCATAATTTAATTAATCATATAAATTAATTAATGCGAATAGGTGTCATTCGAACGAATAGACACGAGGGAGTTGGGCCTCACAAACCAAGAGGTGCCAACCCATTAGACACCTATTGGTGTCAACTCCACATTGACCGCCCGCCATAATCGCCTGCCAACGGCCAACCGCTGCCGTCGGCCAACCGCCGCCGCCGAATCCGCCGGCGGCCATAGCCGCCGCAGCCGACGTCCAAAAACACCGTTAAATTGATTTCTATGAAAACACAAGTTGGCTCTGATACCACTGTTGGATTTTGGGGATCATGCGCAACGAAAGCGAAATTAATTAAAACGCATATTAAAGTCATTTCCCCAAAACCACCAAGGATCTCATGTGCTCATACAAATCAAAACATAAACCCAAAAAGAAGAGCAAGAAATCATACCATGCAAGAGTTCTACTCTTAGATTTCCTCGGATCTTTAAGGCGCTGAACCCACCGCCCTCTACCGGTATCCACACTCGAACGGATTTCCAAATGGCTTCCAACTGCTAGATCGGAAATGGGGTTTTCTCCAAAACCAAAAGAACTCTCTTCCTCTCTTGCAAGAGTTCAAAAGGAATAAAAAAAAAATTTTGACTTCATAAGCCATGACCCCTCCTTTTAATTGAAGTGGCACCATTTCATGGCACCTCTTCATTAAAAAAAAACTCCTTTTAAATATATGATGAATTAAAACTCCTTTTAATTCATGTTTGTAATTTAAAATAATCTTATTATTATAAATTACTCAAGAGAGAGAGTGTTCATCAACCATTCTAGTACATTCAAATTTTGTGCGACCCTATAGGTTCAATTAACATTGGCAGTAGGCTTAAATCACCATTTAAAAACCTAAAATTTATAGTTGGTCTCTAGCAAGACACTATAACTACCCAAGTTAGTGTGAATAGTCTCAAGATCCGAGACAACCTGATTGTTAATGACATAATCCTTTTATCACGTGATATCATGATAGAATATAAGGCATGGAATAATGTCAACCTTATATCTCTCTATCTTTAATTTCTCGACTCTCGATTAGATCGATAAAATAAATGCAATTGATCTCCATCAATTCATTTGAGTGTGGCCACACAATTCTCGATCTAAATCATTCGAGGGCCCGGAGATATCTCTCTTATTATAAGAGGGATAAATTCCATCTTGATTACTCATATCTCACTACATGATTCACATTATGCCCAATCATAATCTTTATGGTCATCCGGTCGAAGACAACGTTGGGTTATGTCTAAACATAATATTCCTCATGTTGAGAACCATGACAATCTCGAGTCGGAGGATTCGATGTCACTACAACTTGAGATTAACATATGACTTATATCCATGATTTAATCTCAAAGCGAGTCGATCCAATATTTGTTCTCCAATAAATACATATAAATCTGATGTATATCCTCATACATATATTCATCTCATGAATATCTATCAAACTTTATATTAATCTTTATTTATTGTCATTCCCACAACAATAAGCGATTATGGATATTTAGAATAATCTTCATAATAAACATGAAACTATTCAAGGTTCTTCTTCTATCATAAACATGCTAATTAAAATAGAAAAATTTTCATAAAAGTTCAAAATACATATCCATATAATAGGCCTAGGGCACTATCACTAACAGATTCTCAATCGAAGGAGCCAAAGACACCTCCTAAGCTAGAATCGGAACTAGTATAGAAACCTTTTTTGGGTCATCTTATTGAGTTTGTACCAATCTATTCTTAGTCCTTCTGGAATTCATGCCTAATGAGGGGTAGGTGGATCCTTGGATGAACTAGAATATATAGAGCCATGAACAAAAGTCACAAGAATGACGACAGTGGAAAACTCACTACTAACAAAAGACTCAGCTACCTTTGGGAGGGAGAGCAATGAGAACATGGAGGGACGAGTCTAGAAAAGATTGTTAGGTGAGGCAGAGCATTGCTATGGAGAGCTGACCTCTTTTCTGCAAATGAGGCGGACTTGAAGCGAGCCACTACAACAAAAAATAGGTTGATATGCACAACTCTTCTTTTGAAGGAGAGGGCACAAGGCAGACACCTTAGAGGTGTAGGAATAGCTTAATAAGCACATATCCTCTGTCAAGGGAGAAGGAACAAAGCTAGTGTCTCAGAGGGTATAGGATTACATAAGGTAATCCCAAAGGGATCCTCAATGGAACTGACGAATATGATGTCTTTGGGAGTATAAACAATGTTGGGTAAAAAGGAAAGGGAGTTCTCTACAGTGGTAGTGATCATGTCCATCTTCTTGCTCTTCTGTGTCACAGGAATAAAAAGGACAATGATAAAAAATAGAGAGAGAGAGGTTAAGAAACCAATAATAAAGTATAATGACATCGATTAATGCAATAATGCAGCAGACGAGCTGTTGAAAGTGAAGGAAGGGATTGAATGTGTCAAGTTACTAACCTTAGAAACAAATGCATGGATTGAAAACCACGATCTCACAAAGGAGCTCAACTAGTGACATCGAGGAAAAGAAACCAGGTTACGATAATATGAGTGAAACTCCTAGTAAGGAGACAAAGACTCATCTCCAGTAGAGTGGCCAGAAAATGTGTCTTTTTATTTTTTTTCTCTCTTTGATGAAGTTGTTAGCCTTTCGATCGTCGTGTACTTCCCTTCTCTGAATAAATTTCTCTTTTGGCTCCTATGAATGGCCTGAGAAGAGAGAAACCCAAATATACTGACATAAAATAAAGATAACAGATAAGATAAAAAAAAATGTGCAGAGCTATGTGTGATAAGCCTCGTAAGGATAGTTCAAGTTTGTCTGTCCAAACAAGATTAGATGGAGGCACCTTGGACCAATATCCATGAAAGAATACCTATGCAGATTGTTCATAACCAGAGAGTTAGGTGTAGGTGCATGTTTTGGGGTTAAGAGCACTCCCAAGTGGATGTATCTCACTTGGTTAATTACATCATGGGGCATGCCCATGAATACTCTCGATAAATGGGGTTTCTCTTGTATTATTGTGAACCTGGGGAAATGGGTCATCATAGGATTTTTTATTCCTATGGGAAAGTACTGATGCTTCAAATCACATGCTAAGCCATCTGATAGAGAGTGAGTCTCTCACATCCCGAATGGGTAGCAGTTCATCTGCTGAAGCACTCCGTGCACTTTGCGTAAACTTAATATGGCTAGAATTTGATATAAAAGTGTATAAAGATATTCAATAATCATAGAGTTACTTTTATCAACACAAGTATACGTATCGCTCAAGTAATACAGGGCTCTAATGGAGTCCTGGATATCGATCCCACAGGGATATTTCAGAGGCTACGACCTAGGATTATAGAAACCAATTCAGAATCACAACTTTGTAAATCGAATTGCCTATCTATCACTAATATGGAATCATAAATAAGATGAAATTCTAATAAACTAACTCTACTAACAATTAACTATTTCTACTAATAAAGTGATGTTGAATATATATGCAAGCATCCTTCTCCTTGTTAAGAAATTTAAGTGAATGGATAACTAGAATTAGTTTAAAATTGTGTTGTGCTAAATAAGAGAATACCAATTCTTTACACTTTGGTCCAGGCATAAAGAACATTGACTAATCCTATGCTTGGTTACTGAATTCTGTGGCTAGGCTGGGAGGATAAATCATTCAAATCACCATTTCACAAATTTAAAACTCCTTTAACATTCTCTTGACACACTAATTCAAATCACCATTTCACAAAAAATGTCAAAACAAGGAGAAAGACAGAGAAACTACTCAGATTTCCTGGAGAAGATACGATCAAACTTGGATTTCATATATAAAAGCAAAGTTATACAAACTAAAATAAGTAACTACAACTTATCTTGAATTCCACCCCAAGCAAACTCCTTGAAGTTCCTCTAAAACTCTTCCTTTCTTTACAACACACAGAATTCTCCTTCGAAGGAGTAAGGAGGAAGAAATCTCTCACTTTCCTTCCATTGTTACAATCTCTCAAAGAATCCCTCACAATTAACACTAATTAAACTAACTCTCTAATACTCTAATGACACCACAAACACTAACTAACACATGTGGACACGTTTTTCGGCCCCAAATTTTTTCTTATACAGTTGTAGAAGAGTTTACAAGAGTTGCCCAAGCATCTTTTCAAAAATCATCCACATTCAATGCACCTTGTGAGAGAACAGACTTACTCACCGTCGACGGCCTCGATCTTGCCGTCGACGGCCTTCTAGATTACTTGGCTTTGGACCCTCTCTCATAAGACCCGCTGTCAGCGGCCTCGATCCCGCCGTCAACGACTTTCCATGTAATATATTTTCTGAACTCTCGGGAAAATCAGTCGTCGGCGCCGTCGATCTCGCCATCGGTGCCATGGATATCACCGTCGGCGCCCTAGATCAAATCTTCATATTTTGGTCCTTTTTGCTCCAAATTTACTCCTTTTTGCATCTTTTTGCTCCAATGTCCATAAATCAACATACCTGCAACAAAACATCAAAAATACCTTTCTTTAAAATTCAATATCATTAAAATCAATATAAAATAGGCATGAAAATCTTAACATATTTTTAGTGGGTCAAAATCCCCCAAACTTATCTATTACTTGTCCTCAAGTAATTTTTAGTACTACATAAAAGTTATAATTCATTGTGGTAAAGTTTTAATTCAGGAATACTATAATTTGGATTTAAATAAATATCATAGTAAGACTTCTTAGAAAGATTTTCAAGTAATTAGATTAACTCTGCAGATATAAGGTTATTTAGTCATCAAATCTAAGAGCTCTAGTCTTCTATTCATTTCAAGAAGGACTATATGTTGCAGTTTTAATTTACTTAGAATATTCAGATGATAGGAAATTCATGAGAACACTACTAGTAAAGAAACTAGTCCTTAAATATAAGTTCATAAATGTATTTAGTTTTCCCTTTAAGTTAATCCAAGTGAAGCCAATTTTTGATAAGGCATCTCCTCAAGCATGTCCTCACTTACTTTTTTTCTTTTCTTTGCGTTTGGATTGCTTTTCAATCCTATATATATTTTTCTGTTCCTTTCAGGGATTATTTTTCAATCCTTTCTTTTCCTTTTTCAAGTGAGGATTAATATATCTGGATAGCCTGTTAATAATTTTTAACTTCACTCTTCTTTTCCTAAATTTAAAACTTAAAGCATTCCTTTACCTTATATGTAATTAATAGTCCTCACATCATTGAGCCCCAATCTTTTCTTTTTCAACTAAATTCCTAAGATTCTTAATATTTCAAAATATAGTTTTCTTTACTTTAAATAGTTAGCTATAGTCTTATCCTCTTATACTAAATATCTTAACCTACAAAATTAATTTTAATTACTAAAAATATTTCTTTGAATCTTCTATAATATTTAAATAAAATCTAAATATAGTTAACTGAATTAAATTTTATCACAAAAATCATATTTATAAATTTTGAAAATATTTTAATTTGAGAACACATAATTGTTAATATTTTTATCCCCCCAAACTTAAAGTTTTCAATAATAGAAATAATACAGGTGGAAAGAAAAATTCTAAATATAAATCATACCTTTGCACTTTAGGTATTTTCATCCTTCTGAAATTTTTGCAGGTTCTTCTAAAAATTTTTAAATTTAACTGAATTGTAATATTAGGAACTTTTCTACACATATGAGAATTTGCTGGGGTAATGAAATTTTGAAATAAGTACATAAAATACAACATTTAACAACAACAATTATACTACACAGGACAATACCAAGTAGCATTTGCATTTCATAGCACAATAACAAACAATCTTCTATTTTAACTTAGAGTCCACAATTGCAATTACAATTACAATCTATGCATCACAATCCATCCAGAAATAAAATACAAACTACAAACAAAATACATATCTCAAAAAATAATACAGTACACAAAATACAAATTAAAAATACTACAAAAAAACACACATACATCACATCACAATCATCAAATTTTAAAATCAAACATCAAAATCCCATACTATGTCTTCATCTCCCTGGTCAGCAGGTGGATTGGGCTGATAGCGACTATAATGGGGGCATTCAGGAAAAGTAACATCAGGCTCACCTCTATAGTATATAGCCTGAGAATCATAATAAGCAATCTGGAAATCAGAATGCCGCCGTAGATACTCACTATCATAATCGTGTCTCTGCTCTAATCTTTCAATCCTTTAATCTATTCTTTCAAATCTTTCATTTAACTTTTCAAAAATTTTTCGCTGCACGGTCATCTCATTCATCAAATCATAAAGAATAGGGGAGCTAATAACTTGTTTGTAGAGTAACAAAAGTTTTCCCACTTCCTTTCTCTAATAACTAGTTCAACTTCACCTCCAGGATTATCAAAAACTTGATCTTGTATACACTTCTTTTCTTGGAAGATAGAAGTGTATCTTGACTGGGCTTTAACATTTACAAATCGTGCCTCGTCAAATTTAAGTCGCCTCTTTTGTCGGAGAGCTATTTTTTTATCTATCAAATTTACAAAAATCTAAACTAAACTCCAAAATAATGATAAAATGGCTTCCAAAAGTAACTTTAAGGATTCTAAATTAAGTTCCATGAAATTCCTCCAAGTATTTTCTCCACATTCTCAATTTTTCAGGAATTCCTAAATGTGGAAGAAATTCATGGTGAAAATAAAAAATTTTTACATAGGAGGGAAGTTCTTACTGAGTGATGATCAAATTTGGTGTCAAAATGAGTTGAGATCGCCCCAAATCTAGGATCTCTCAAGCCCTAGGTTGAAGTTTTTGGTAAATAAGGGAAGAAGATGATGAATAGAGGCGGTTGACTGGTCAAAATTGCGGTTAAAAGGTAATTTCTGGGATCTCACCATCGGCGGGGTTGTTCGCACTGTCGGCGAGCTCAATTGAATTAAATTTCAGTAGTCTCGAGAAAAACTCGCCGTTGGCAAGATTCTTAAATTTTGATCATTTTTCTAATTTTTGTAATTTTGATCAATTTTAAGCCTCGTCGTCATTCGTTTGATCATTTTAAACATAATTTTTTAGTGAATAAGTGATGTATTAACACAAATAAACATTCACAACACAAAACATTACAATTATATATAAAATCCAAGTGTTACAATACACATTACATAACACACATAAGTTAGGTATTTTCTCAACCTAAATTTATCAAATCAGCGTCGCAATCCAAGCCACAATACTCTAAATGCTGAAAACAAACATTCCAAACATAATCTCAACTATACTGAGATCAAAAGTTAAACTAAGAAAGCAAGCAAACAAACATAGTTCAAATCAAGTCCAACATAAAGAAATATACAAAGTAAAGCAAATCTACTACTCCTCTGATTCATTGCTAGTTTCTCCTCTGATATCACCCATTGCTTGAAGATGAACATACATGTTATAGAAGGGTCGGAATGGAAGTTCTTCAGTTGAATCTTCTTCTATCCATCCCATCTTTCTCATTAATCATATCAAATTTCCTTCAAATGTCTAGTATGATCAAATTGTTCTTTCATCATTCAATCGATGTGATCAAAGAAATCAGAGATATTGTTAATTGAATTCATTAAATTTTGATACATGTTTGTCCTGTTTCTTGATTCTATGTAAGATCATCGGTGTCTTGTCCACTACTAGAGGTTGAATTGGAATAGAGTTCTACGTTGATTGATCCATTATAACTACCATCTCATTCTCCTCATCATTTACTGGGAACATTCTGGTTAGGCCTAAAGGCTTCCATGGTAGTAGTACCTTTTCCCAAATCTCGTATGAAACTTGGAACAGACTGCATAATGAGAAAATTATTGAAGGATGTCCAAGCCCCTGAGATGATCCTTGAATGATCAGACCCATAACATACTTCACAATTATTGATCCAATAACAATTGGCCATCCCATCTGAATGCAGTAATTCAATATAGTACTTTCTTTAGTAATTTTGCCAATCTTCATCGTCGGTAATAACTTTGCAGAAAAAAAAAAGTGCCAATGTTTCGATACGGGATTTAAAAGCGTAGCAAGAAAACTAACATACCTGTTTTCTCTAACTTCCCAGTCTTCAGTTTCGTCCCTCAAATATTGGTAGATTTTATTCATCTTATTTCTCATTGGGACAAAGTTGGAATAACGGCAGACAGGAACATTCTCGATCATATACAATTCATTAATTCATCTAGAATTAAAAGTTGTATACCTATTTCGCACATAGACGCTTCCTCTTCATACATAGACGCTTCCTTGGTTGATTCCATGCAAATTGGCATAAGAATCCTTTACCAGAGAAATGACTACTGCGACGGTAGTGTAGTAAATTACTTCCCATCTTCGCCGCATGATCATTTCTTCAATCTTCGTCAAATGATTGTTTAATCCTCGACTCACAAAACCTCTTTCTTTGATTAGCCTCCTCTTTGACATCAACTTGTTGAAGAGTCATTGTGCCTCGGCACTAAAGAACTTTCTCCAGTTGAACACTTGAAATCTAGGGTAATCTATTGAACTGGAAGCCATTAGAGAAGAATTCAAGAGAGTTTCCATTCATTTTTTTTAGAAATGGAGAGTTTAGGAACCGTCCATAGAAGTTTATAGGGAAAATTTTGCCGAAAACTGCCAAAAACCACCATTTCAAACTCCAAAAATTGTCCACTCGCTGATCTCGCTATCGGTGGCCTCGATGGCATCGTCAGCGAGCTTTGTACAATTAAATGTCAGGGCCCTTAGGAAAAAGCCGCCGTCGACGCCCAAGGTAAATTTTGTACAAAAACGTCGTGGTCTAAATACGTTCCAAATTTTCTCTATGGATCCAAATTCTATGATGATTAAAGAGTAAATACGAGTAGTAGAATTCAATACTACCATAAACAAATGATAAATTCAAACAAATACATAACAAATAAAGATAACTATGGTTTGTCTCTCATAAAGTGCTTAGTTATTCATTAGCCCGACCTATTCAGGTGTTATTCAAGT
Organism: Papilionanthe hookeriana x Papilionanthe teres; assembly: GCA_022702705.1. Classification (NCBI taxonomy): domain Eukaryota; kingdom Viridiplantae; phylum Streptophyta; class Magnoliopsida; order Asparagales; family Orchidaceae; genus Papilionanthe; species Papilionanthe hookeriana x Papilionanthe teres. Next base: position 49,732,278 of record CM040433.1, on the reverse strand, counting down.
TGACTAAGCATTACAACCTCTTTAAAGTTTGGTCTTTTACCCTCAAAATAAGGTTTTAATCTATGTCCATTTACTTTAAATCTATTCCTAGTCTTCAGCTCCGTAAGTATAAACTTGAGTCACAGTAAAGGGTCCTAACCAACGACACTTCAATTTCCCAAAAAATAACTTCAGCCTTGTATTGTAAAGCAAAACTTCTTGTCCTGGTTCAAACTTCTTCTGGTTAATCTTCTGATCATGCCTTAGCTTCAGTTTTTCCTTATAAATTTTGTCGTTATCATAAGATTCATTTCTTAATTCTTCCAATTCATTCATTTGTAACAATCTCTTCTCACCAGCATTTTTCAAATTATAATTGAATTCTTTAATCGCCTAATATGCTTTGTGCTTCAATTCTACTGGTAAGTGACAAGTCTTTCCAAAAAAGAGTCTGTAAGGAGTCATGCCAATAGGAGTTTTATAAGCAGTTATGTATGCCCATAATGCAGTATCCAATCTCACATACAAATCTAATCTACTAGGGTTTACAATCTTTTCTAAAATTTGTTTAATCTCTTGATTAGAAACTTCAGCTAATCCACTGGTCTGATGATGATAAGCAGTACAGAATCTATGATAATATTAAACTTTTCTGTCAATCTCTAAATATATTTATTCCTAAAATGGGATCCTCCACCAGTGATAGTCACTATCGGCATTACATATCTTGTGAAAATGTTTTTCATTAAGAATCTTGAAACACTTTTAGCATCACAACGAGGTAAAGCTTGTGCTTCAATCCACTTCGATACATAATCAACCGCAATTAATATATATAAGTTTCCAAATGATAGAATAAATGGTCCCATTAAATCTAACCCCAAACAACAAAAATCTCAACTTTTAAAATGAAATTCAGAGGCATTTCATTTCTTCTAGATATATTACCTACTCGTTGGCATCTATCACAAGTTTTGATATATCTGTATACATCTCTAAAGAGAGTAGGCCAATAAAATCCAGCTTACAAAATTTTATGCGCAGTTTTGTCAATCCAAAATGTCCTCCAAATTCAGAATTATGACATTTTTGAATAATCAGTTTAGTTTTTTCATACGACACACATCTCCTAATAATAAGATCGTTACATTGCTTATATAAATATGGTTCATCCCAAAAATATGCTTTTGCATCATAAATGAATTTTTTCTATTTCTGCAGTGTTAGAATAGGTGGCAAAATATGACTTACTATATAGTTAACTAAATCAGCATACCAAGGTACTTTCCACTCATTAACATTAAAAAGTTGTTCATCAGGGAAACTGTCTGTAATTTCATTTTCTGTGCCAGATAATTCATGATATTCTAGTCTCGAGAAATGATCAGCAATTTGATTATCAGTTTCCTTTCTATCAATTACCACAAAATTGAACTCTTGCATTAAATGTATCCATCTAATTAATCTTGGTTTGGTATACTTCTTTTGCATCAGATATTAAATAGCAGAGTGATCAGTATGCACAATACATTTAGTCTCAATTAAATAAGATATGAATTTGTCAAAAGCATACATAATAGCTATTAACTTTTTTTCAGTAACCGTATAGTTAATTTGAGCATCGTTAAGAGTTCTACTAGCATAATATATAACTTTAAAAATCTTATTATATATTTGTCCAAGAACAACTCCAATAGCATAATCACTAGCATCGCACATTAATTCAAATGGGTTCTCCCAAATAAGTGAAACTGTTATAGGAGCTGTGATTAGTTTTTCCTTTAATAACTCAAAGGCATTCAAGCAGTCTTCAGTAAAATCAAATTTCCATAAATACTTGTATTCCATTATCAATTAATTTACTAAATATAGACATCATACATCTCTGGAATGTTGGAGGTGCATTACATAATCCTAAAGGCATTCTTCAGAAAATAAAAGTTCTATAAGGACTAGTAAATGTTATTTTCTCTTGATCCTCAGGAGCAATAGGAATTTGATGGTAACCGGTATATCCATCAAGAAAGCAATAGTACTTGTGTCCAGCAAGCCTATCCAACATTTGGTCTAGAAAGTGAAAAGGAAAATGATCTTTTCTAATAATAGCATTTAATTTTCTATAATTAATACAAAGACGACATCCAGTAACTTGCCTGATAGGTATTAATTCATTATTCTCATTTGCTTCAACAGTACTCCTCCTTTCTTAGGAACACAATGAATTGGACTTACCCAAGTACTATCCTAAATAGGATCCAGCATCTAACCATTTTGAAATATCTTTTTTAACTACTTCTTTCATAATAGGGTTCATTTTCCTTTGTGAATTAATTTTTTGTTTATGTTCACCGTCTAATAAAATTTTGTGCATACAAATCGAAGGACTAATTCTCTTTATATCAGCCAGAGTCCAACCAAAAACTCTTTTGTACTTTTTTAATGTATCTATTAATTTTTGTTCTTAAATTTCATTTAAGTTTGAGGATATAATTACTAGTAATGTTGAAATTTTTCCTAAAAATACATACTTCAAATGATTCAGAAGAGTCTTCAATTCAAGTTCAGGGGGTTTTACAATAGATGGAATTAAAATTACGTTCTCTGGCGCTGTTGAATCGAGCGTTTCAAATTTTTCCTGAATATAATCATCTTCTTTATTATCAATTTCATCATATTTATCATTTTCCATATCTTCATTTTCTTCAAATTTTTCTTTGAAATATTCTTTTCTCAAATAATCACATATATCCATTCTAAACATTCATCATCTCTTTCTATTGAATGAAATTTAATTGACTTTGAGATGTTAAAGGTCACTTTTGATCATTTACTCTCATAGTCAAGTCTCCTTTTTGAACATCTATCATGGTTCTTCCTGTAGCTAGGAATGGTCTTCCTAAAATGATAGGTTTTTCCTTATCTTCTTCCATATGTAAAATGATAAAGTCTACAGGAAAAATAAATTTATCAACCTTAACCAAAACATCTTCTACAACTCCTTTATGATGTGTAATAGATCGATCAGCTAACTGTAGAGTTACAAAAGTTGGTGCATTCTCTCTTATTCCTAACATTTTAAAATTTGATAGAGGCATCAGATTATGGTAACTCCCAAATCACATAATGCTCGTCCATAAAATTTTTCACCAATAGCACACGGGATAGTAAAACTACCAAAATCTTTAAGTTTTCAGGAAATTTTTTTTGAATTATAGCACTACAACAGTCTCATGATCTAGTAACTTCCTCTTTTTGTTGAGTATATCCTTCATAAATTTAACATAATCAGGCATTTGTTCCAAAGCTTCAACAAAAGGAATATTTATTGACAATTTTTTTTTAAATGTTTAAAAATTTAGCAAATCTTTTTTCCTTTTATTGTTGCTTTAGTCTTTGAGGAAATGGTGGTGGTGGTATTTCAATAGTAATTTTCATAGGTTTAAGAGGAAAATCAGGATATAAACTTTCATTTTCTCCTTCAGTTTTCACTTTTTCCTTTTCAACTACAGTTTCTTTTTGGACTCTTGTTTCCAACTCTTTTCCACTTCTTAATTGAATAGCCTTGATCTGTTCTTTTCCTTGATCTTTAGGATTCACTTCAACATTGCTAGGTAAAGTTCCAACAGGTCTATTTCTCAGTGCAGTAGCAATATGCCCCAATTAGTTTTTTATGTTTTTAATAGGGGCTCCTTGATTTTGTAATTGATTTCCCATTATCAAAACTAGTTCTTCCATAGATAGCTTCTTCTCCTTGAATAGTGATTTATTATAAAAACCTGGTGGATTAGAAGGTCTATAATTAGAATTACCCTGATTGTTTACATTTCCTAATGGGTTTACAGGATTGTTCCCTCACTGAGAATTAACAAGATTATCATTACCTTGGTTATTCCAATTAAAGTTTGGATGATTCTTCCAACCTGGATTATAATAGTTTGAATAAGGGTTATTTTGTCTATTATTTATCAAATTTAAAGTTTCATATGAAGATTGAGCATCTACAATTTGTCTCAATGAATTTTCTTCTAACACTGGAGGTGTTTGAGAATGATTCATTCCGTATTGATCTATTTTCTTTGAAAGAGCAGCAACCAGAGAAATTATCATAGTTAAAGCATCTGAATCATGAATACTGGATACTCTCTTAGGATTTACCCATTCAACATGCCATTGAAAATTATTGGTAGCCATTTCTTTGATTAAAGCAAAAGTTTCTTCAAAAGGTTTAGCCATTAGTGATCCAACAGCAGCTGAGTCGATGATGGATCTATGAGATCCTAATTACAAAAAGTTTGAATAATTAACCAATCTAGTAAAGCATGATGTGGGCATCTCCTAAAAAGTTCTTTAAATCTTTCCCAAGATTCAAATATCAATTCTCCCTCATACTGACTGAAAGATGTGATATCGTTTCTAAGTTTAGCAGTCTTAGATGGTGGAAAATACTTCGATAAGAACTTTTATGAAAGTTTCCCCCAAGTTCTAATAGATTTAGGTGCTAACAAATTAAACCAAGCCTTAACCTTGTCCCTTAGTGAAAAAGGAAAAAATCTAAGTCTAACAGCATCATCAGACACTCTTTGATATTTAAAAGTAGCACAAAGTTTTAGAAAACTCGCAAGATGTAAATTAGGATCTTTGTTAGAAGTTCCGCCAAATTGATTATTTTGTACCATTTGGATAATTGCAGGTTTAAGCTTAAATGAAATAACGGCTACATCTGGATTTTGGATTGTTAAGTGAATTTCATCAAATGTAGGGTTAGCGTAATCTCTTAGTGGTCTAGATTGATGTTCATTTTCTATTTCTTGGTTGTTTATGTTGTTTTCCATTGTGTTAGAATTGTCAGGATTTTTAGGTTCTTTTCTCGGTTTTCTAATTCTCCTAACAGCGCGTTCTAATTCCAAATCGTAGGGTATAAGATTTTCAGGTCCAAATTTATGCATACAATCGAAATCAGTACACAGAAAAAATAGTTGACTTAAATATAAAAATAAGTTGCAAATTCTATTAAAAATTTTTCTAATTGTCCTAAATTGTCCGTTACTCTGATTATGTTATATCCCTGGCAACAGCGCCAAAAACTTGAACCACTGGGCTCACTTTGCATAAACTTAATATGGCTAGAATTTGATATAAAATGTATTAAGATATTCAATAATCACAGAGTTACTTTTATCAACGCAAGTATACATATCGCTCAAGTAATATAGGGCTCTAATGGAGTCTTGGATATCAATCCCACAGGGATATTTTAGAAGCTACACACTAGGATTAGAGGAACCAATTAAGAATCACAACTTTGTAAATCGAATTGCCTATCTGTCACTAATATGGAATCATAAATAAGATGGAATTCTAATAAACTAATTATACTAACAATTAACTACTTCTACTAATAAAGTGAAGTTGAATATATAAGCAAGCATCCTTCTCCTTGTTAAGAAATTTAAGTGAATGGATAATTATAATTAGTTTAAAATTGTATTGTGCCAAGTAGGAGCATACATATTATTTACCCTTTGGTCCAAGCATAAAGAACATTGACTAATCCTATGCTTGGTTACTGAATTTGCGGCTAGGCTGGGAGGATACCGGCTCTCACTTTGGAGCTCCCATGTTCCCCTCCCCTGAGGGCTAACATCTACACTTCAGCACCCAAATGATAAGACCGAATTGAGGATTTTAGTTTGTCACTCTAAAATCTCCAATTCTACGCCCGATAAATAATATTTCCCTATTTATTTGCACCCTACTTTCAAGGACTTTGACCTCCCTAAATCTTGGATGTAATCTTCACTTTAGTTGTTAAACTCAACATATATTAACCAATCAATTTGCCAGATTGAAAGTAAATTAAGATTGAAGTGAAAAGATGATCACAACTTCTTTATGATTCTCTTGGCACACTAATTCAAATCACCATTTCACAAAAATTGTCAAAACAAGAAGAAAGACAGAGAAACTGCTCAGATTTCATGGAGAAGATACGACCAAACTTGGATTTCATATATAAAAGTAAAGTTATACAAACTAAAATAAGTAAATACAACTTATCTCAAATTCATCCCCAAGCAAACTTCTTGAAGTTCCTCTGAATCTCTTCCTTTCTTTACAGCACATGGAATTCTCCTTCGAAGTGGCAAGGAGGAAGAAATCTCTCACTTTCCTTCCACTCTTACAATCTCTCAAAGAATCCCTCACAATTATCACTAATTAAACTAACTCTCTAATACTCTAATGCACCACAAACACTAACTAACACATGTGGACACGTTTTTTCACCCCCAAATTGTTTCTTATATAATTGTAGAAAAGTTTCCATGAGTTGCCCAAGCATCCCTTCAAAAATCATCCACATTCAATGCACCTTGTGCTTACTCGCCATCAACGGCCTCGATCTCACCGTTGGCGGCCTTCTAGAATACTTGGCTTTGGAATCTCTCTTCTAAGGCCCGCTATCAGTGGCCTCGATCTCACCATCGGTGACCTTCCTTATAATATATTTTCTGAACTCTTGAAAAAAATCCGCCGTCGGTGCCATCGATCTTGCTGTCGGCTTCCTAGATCAAATCTTCATATTTTGGTCCTTTTTGCTCCAAATTCGCTCCTTTTTGCATCTTTTTGCTACAATGTCCATAAATCAACATACCTGCAACAAAACATCAAAAATACCTTTCTTTAATGTGTAATATCATCAAAATCAATATAAAATAGGCATGAAAATCTAAACATATTTTCAGTGGGTCATCTGCCTATAAAGCCTATAAAGTAACCATAATCACATTAAAGGGGACATCCCAATGCGTCGAAGCATCTCCAAGACATAAGGACAGAGAACAAATCATCATATCTAAAAAGGGTGGCAGCTTATTGACATTGGGTCATTGATATGATACCAACAAGGTAAGGGAGCAACATGGCTTAACATGAGTATTCAAAGGAAGTAGACAGTAATCCCTAGAAAGTAAAGATAGTTTGGTCAAGGTACCACAGACCCATCATCCGAAGCCATAAGACCCCAATTCTACTTATTCGTGAAGATTGTCGACCCAACACGTCTTGAGATCCCCAGTCTGGAATCTATGAATTGTGTAATCCACAGATAACCTCAGCAGCCAAAGTTCCAAGGAAGGAAACTTTATCCTATGACTATAAGCTGGAGCTCCAAAAGGTGGGACATTCAACTGCCGAAGTGGCAAGGATGTCCCGGGATAGAAAGAGATGTGGAGGTTCTGCTACAAAGCTGGAAACGGTCTGACAAAAGTACTTACACCTCGTTTGGGTCAGGGGGCTTTCTAATATCCTAGGTGCATGACCCACAATTATATATTATGATATTTTAATTTAATTGTAACGAAGCCAAAAACTTGACCCCGCTATATTATATGTATAGAATTGTAATTGTTTATGTTGTGGATGCTACGCAAGTATACGTATCGTATCAAGTAATACAAGGCTCTAGTGGAGTCCTAGTTATCGATCCCACAGGGAAAGAGAAAATAAAATAACGACTAATTTTAAAATAATAATAATAATTCTAAAATAGTATACGAAAATTTGAAATTCTAAATTTAATGCGTAATAAAGTAAACTAAGTATTTCAATTAGGTAACTTAACTAAGTAGAAAATTAATACGTATTGAAAGTGCAGGAAATTAAACTAATTGCTAAATAAGTCTTAACTATTCGAAAAAGAATCTTTCCCTAGTTTAGAAATTTAAGTGATTGATGAATTTAAATAGATAATTTTAAGGTATTGAGACAAATAGGAGCATTCCTATTCTTTACCCTTTAGTCAGGTGTAAAGAATATTGACTAATCCTATGTTTGATTGCGAATACGCGGCTAGGTCGGGAGGATACCGACTGCCACTTCGGAGCTCCCACGTTCCCCTCGCCCGAGGGCTAACATCTACACTTCAGCTCTCAAACAATAGGACCGAATTGAATATTTTAGTCCGTCACACTAAAATGCTCAATTCTACACCCGATGATATTATTTCCCTATTTATTTGCACCCTCCTTCCCGGACTTTTGAATTCCCGAATATCGGATGTAATTTTTACTATAGTTGATAATCAACACATTTTAAAATTTCAAATGGCCAGTTTGAAAGTAAATTAAGTTTTAAGTAAAAATTATCACAATTTATTAATATATAAAAGTACTTCTTTTTTTAGTTCATCAATTCACTTAATTTCATAACAGGGAGAAAGACTAATAAACTACTCAGAATGCATGGGAACTAAACTAAGCATGGATTTCATTTAAAGTTAAAAACAATAAATACAAATACTTATCTCAATTTATCCCTGACGGACTCCTCGCAGTTCTTTTGACTCTTCCTTCCGATGACAATGAAGACTCACTAAAAACTCACTAACTCACTAAATACTCACTAAAGACTCAAAATAACTCACTTATAACACTCAAAGACTCTCTAAGACACACACTAAGACACACACAAAACTTAATTTCGGCCTCTATATATAGAGGTGAGCAAAGGACCAAGAGGTGTGTAAGCATCCCTTCAAAAAGTGTCCAGATTCAATGTATCGAGCCATTTGAACTAGCTCGGCTGTCGGCGACGAACTACCTCGCTGTCGGCGAGGCTTCTAGAAGATCTTCAAACCGCGCTAGCTCGCTGTCAGTGGGCTCGGGCTCGCTGTCAGTGAGACAGTTATAATTCCTTCATAAAATGTCTCCTCGTAGCCTCGCTGTCGGCGGGCTCGATCTCACCGTCGGCGACTCAGCACAAATTTCATTTTTTTCTTCCTTTTTGCTCCAAATTCGCTCTTTTTTATGATTTTTTGCTTTTATCACCTAAATTCTCCATTCCTGCAATAAAATCAAGAAAATACCTTTCTTTAAAGTGCAATTTCATCAAAAATAGGTATGAATTTCTTAATAAAATTTTCAGCGATCAGTGCACTACACAACCTCCTATGTTCAAAAAGGTATGTTGGGCCAATTGGATCGAAGAAACACAGGGGCTCCTCCTCGATACATGCAGATATGAATGTAGTTATATAGAGTGGTCCTATATTATTGTGGAGGCCCTATTAGCTATGACTTGGTGACATCAATGAAATGCAAACCATTTTTAGCTGGCCCCGAAGTCCATGTAGGAAAGCAAAATCAAGCATTAAAAATTTTGAATCTTTTAATCCTAAATTTTAATTTATCTTGATTTTGTATTAGAATTTTTAAGTAAACAAATTATAATTTTAGGGTTCTTAATGAGCCTAGATAATATTATTCATAGAATCCCAGATGCACAAAAATAAATAATAAAAGACAATCCAGGTATGAAAGACACTAAGAAAGGAAAGCACTCTACAAGTAATGATCAAAGTGAAACCCAAGCAAATAATGAAGACAATGCAAGATGTCATGCAAAGCATACAACAGAGGTAGCATCAAGCTTGGTCTCCTAGGGCATAGGACATAACTAGGGAGAATCGCACCTTACTTGAATAATGACCAAGCACACAAGCAAATGAAAAACACATATAGGGTATGATACACCTTTCAAGTAGCCAAATTCACGAACATACATATCATTCATTATAGAAGTGATCAGTCGACCATGCTGGGGCTGCTGGTCGAAGCAAAATGAAACGCTAATCTGGTTCGGGCGGCCAGTCCGGGCAAATTGAAATGTCGACTGAGTCAGAACGACTGGTTGAGGCAAAGTGAAATGTCAACTGAATCAGGGTAGTAGGTTGAAGTAAAGAAAAATGTCGACCGGGATAAAGTGGCATGTCGGGGCAAAGATAAATGTTGACCTGGTCGGGGAGGCTGACAATGACTTCATATATCCTTAAAAATGCAAAAATTTATGAATTTAGATTTATATATTTATAATGATTTAGTAAAGTCAACAATTCAACGCAAGTATATGTATCGTATCAAGTAATACAGGGCTTTAATGGAGTCCTAGTTATTGATCCCAGAGGGAAGGCAACGTTTTTTAAATCAGATAATATAGCACTAAAATCCAATACCAACTCTAACAATTGCTCAAGTGTACTACAACTAGTGAATGCAAAGTATGGTAATAGTAAAGCTACTACAATTACTTCTACTTACTAAACTAATTTAACTAAAACACACCAACTTATGTGATTTATAAGATACTTCTATGTGAAAGTGTCTTCCTTCCTGCATAAAGATTATGATGTGTGAATGATGAAGAATGGTAATTTTCTGTATTGTGTCAAATAGGAACATATTTGCTTCTTTACCCTTAAAAGAGTACCTCCTCTTCCAAGCATGTAAAGAACATTGACATATCTTAAGTTTAGTCACTAAATCTAAGGCTAGGTTGGGAGGATACCGACTCTCACTACGGAGCTCCCACTCACCCTTCACCCGAAGGCTAACCATAGGCTTTAGTTACCAATCTTAAAACCAAATTGGGGATCCCATTCTGTCACCATGAAACCTTCAATTTGAAGTCCATCCAAACTCATTTCCCTATTTATTTGCACACAATCCCCATGAACTACGCAATTCATTCACGGACATTGAATGGGTTCTTCATTCTTATTATAGAACATTCAATTCTTTTGGAATTAACGTTCCTCAACATATTTTAACAAATCAATTGGCCGAATTGAAATGTAAATTAAGTTTCAAATGAAAGGACCATCACAACTTTTATAACACTTTAAGGACACATCAATTCCACATCATCACATCATCACTACTTTATGCAAGAAGAAAGGCAAAAGAAGCTACTCACAAATCATGGAGAAGATACAATAAAACATGGATTTTATATATAAAAGAAGAGTCATACAAACCGCAATATCTCCTTCTCTTCCCCAAGCAAATCCCTTCAAAGCTCCCTTGATTCCTTTTATATTCCTTGAAACACTTGATTTCCTCCATGGAACAAAGATGAAGAAGCAATCTCTCACTTTACTCCCTCTTCTCCCCTACTTAGAGAAGAATCTCTCTTCAAATCACAAACCCTAACTCTCACTCAAACTTTCCTTACACTCTCTACAGTAATCCTCTTCTCCTTTTTGTTTTGAATACTTAATTTTAAGTTAGGAATGAATTCCCTAAGAGTTTATTCAAGCACCCCTTCAAAAATCTACCAAAACTCTTCAATTTGAAATGAACCGACATAGGGCGCCGACGGCGCCCTATCTTGCGAATAATTGCTGAAGTTTTTGGAAGAGAAGTGGCAGCGCCAGAAGCTGTTTTCCCCCAAATTGCTCCATTTGCTCCAAATTCATTTCTTTTTGCATCTTTTCGCTCCAATCACCTATAATCATCATACCTGCAATAAATCATAAAAAATATCTTCCTTTAAAGTGCAATATCACCAAAAATAGGTAAAAATATATAGCTAAAAGAGTATATATTTTTGGTGCATCAAAATTTCCCAAACATTACTATTACTTGCCCTTAAGTAATCCTTTTACTACTTAAAGATATAACCCATAGCAATGTACTTTTCACCTGTTGAATACTAAAATCTTTCATTCAAAGAAATATATTGGAAATACTTTTAGAAAGAAATTCAGTGACTCAAGTCAACTCTACAGGTATAAGAAAATTCAGTAATCAAGTCTAAGGGTTCTAGTCTCCTATTTATTTTAAGAAAAACTATAATTTGAAACATTAAGAGTGACTTAAAATATTATACAAATAGACTTTCATACTAACTTCATCAGAATGTAGGCAAATACTTTAAGTATAAATTCATAAATGAAATCAGGTTCTCCCTTTAGGATGACTCAAGTGAAGCCAATTTTTTATTAGGCATCTCCTTAAGCTTCTCCTCAACTTTTTTTTTTGGATTGTTTTTCAATCCATCTTTTCATTTCTCTCTTTTTTTTCCTTTTTCTTTTGATGAGGATTACTATATCTGGATAGCCTTTAATAATTTTGAACTTCACTCTCCTCTTTCTAAGTTCAAACCTCAAACACCTCTTTACTTTATAAATAGGTATCAACTTTATTGTTCATCATAAAGTCACAATATTTTCTCAACATATAATACTTTAAGTCTCTTAATAATTTTAAAAATACAGTTTTCTTTACTTTAAATAGTTAACTATAATCAAATCCTTTCATACCAAATATCTTACCCTTATAAAATCAACCTTTATCACCAAAAACTTTCATCAAATCTTTTTCAATATTTAATTGAAATAGAATCTTAGTTATCTAAAGTGAAGTTCTACTGCTAGGAATTATGTTAATAATAATTTTTTTAAAAAATATTTTAATTTAGGACAAATAAGAGTTAATATCTTTTCTACCCTCCCCCAAACTTAAATTTTTGCAATATAATAAAAGAGAGTAAAAGAACTAACCTTTTTGTGCCGAATTTTGAAATCTTCATAGTATATCCGGTATTAATCAAAATTTTACAGCTAGCAAGTATGAAACAATTAGTAGCAGTGTTATATATAACATTTAAAAATCTGCCAGGGTAAAGAAGAAAAAAATACCAACATTGACACATTTTTTAACAAAACATTACAAATACTAATAAACTATCACAACATTAAACATAACATTTAACATTTTTAAAGTTTCAAGTGCAACTGCTACATTTAAAAAAATACTACAGTACATCTAAAGAAAATACTACAGACAACTTCACACACTACAATAGTACAGCACAACGACACATAACAAAACACAAAAGTACAACACAGAAGTATAAAACTACCATTCATCATCACCAGCACCATCAGCAGGGTCAGAAAGTCCAGGCCTGTACGGTGTATAACCAGGGCAAGTAGGAAATATCACCCCAGTATATCCTCTCATAAATCTGGCCTGAGCGTCATAATAAGCAATATCGAACTCAACACTTCTCTGCAAATAGTCTTCATTCACATCACTCCTGGCCTCGAATACATCCATCCGACTATGCATCCTATCAATACTATCACTTTGCAATCTCGACTGCTCCATGACATCAGATAGTGTCGGGGGCTCAGAAGTAGATGGAACATCATGGCTCGTGGTAGGAATATCAGTACTCCTACTCTCCTCTCTTGCACCCACATGAGCCTCATAAGTACGAATAATGGTCTTCGTAATTGGTCTCAAAGGTATCACCACTTCCTCAGAACTACTATACTCAACTCCAGACTGAACACAAAGAACATGAATTAGGGCAGAATGTCCTAATCCACCAGTGGTTTCTCCTTCGGCAATAAAGTGAATGCTCTTGAAAACAATGGCTCCAATATTGATCTTCTTCATATTCTGGATGCAGTAATTCAAAATAGCTCGACCCCTAGTAACTTCGCTATGATGATGAGAAGGTAACAGTCTCACAGAAATGAAATAATGCCACGCTTTAGAAGCAACATTTAATGTAGAAGCAGGGAAGTTAATCATATGTCTCTGATTCATCTTCCACTCCCCTCTTCCATCGGTCAGATACGTGATCACACTCATCAAATTCCACTCACTAGTATTAAAATTCCTAAATTCACAAACAAAAGGTTCTTGAATTTGATAAAATGTGTTGATACGTGGTAGGGTGAACTTAACCAGTTTCCCACGGACTAGCACATATTCCGTCTCAGACCAGAGCACGTTAGCATAAAATTCTCAGACTACTCCCAAAATAGCATTAGCAGAAAAGTAACAGAAACGCTCCCAATTCTGCTCAGAAATCAACTATTCCACATATCCACCAGGATTCTCAAACGCTCGATCCTGAATACACTTCTTATTTTGCAACAGAGAGTTGAAGCAAAATTGAGCTTTAATATTAACAAATCTTTCATCGTCCCAATTAAATTTTCGCTTCCCCTTACTCATTCTAGGAGCCATGTGAATTTCTAAAAATTGCAAAAATTTACCAATAAATCCCAAATCCACAATATACAAACTCCAAGCATTAATCTAAACAAGTAAGAACAAATTCCACCATAGGAAATCTCACTTTTTCTCAGAAATCTCCCAAAAATATCGTCCAAACAATGTGAGAGTTTCACATGGGGAAAATCCAAAAATTTTAGCTTAAAGTAAAGCTCTTAACAAGAGAACTGCAGATCCGGCCTCAAAAATCCTTGAAACCCTCTCTACTCCGAGATCTAACGAGCCCTAAAGCTTCAAAATCGTGAACATGGAGGTGGGAGACGAAGGAAATGGCGGAAAAATGGGTCCTAGGCAATGTTTGCGAATTTTTAAGGGTCACGGGCTATTTTCAGCATTTGGGCGCCGGCGGCGCTCTATTCAAAATAATAGCCAAACTTTTGGGATTTGGGTGCCGGCGGGGCCAGTCCAAAATTCCATTGGGTTCAAAAAAAATTTTTTGTGGCAATTTCAATCGTTTCAACCTCCGCAATCCTATTTAACACATCAACAAGCATCTATTTCATCTCATAAACACTAAATAACATTACTTTACACAAACAACACATCACATCACTTTCATATATAAAATCCACGATACAACGATTACACACATATGTTCATCAAATAAAAGCAACACTCCTTAGATCTTTAGTGTTGCAAGTACACTACGATAAGCAAACACTAAGTCCTAAGTACACACAAGAAATCAAAGCATAGTCCAAGCACACCCTACTAAAGCAAAGCAAAGCAAAGCAAACAACATAATAATCAAAGCAAAGACTCGAACATAACAAAGCAGCATACAAAATCCACTAATTACTCCTCATCAGTCTCAGAACTATCATCTTCTCTAATGTCTCTGATTGATTGACGATGAATGAACAGATGTAGAAGGGACGATATGGGAATTCATCAGATGAATCTTTAGCCACCACAATGTTCTTCTTCAACAGATTAATCAAACCCAACTCAGTCCGACCAGTATGATCAAATTGCTCTTTCATCCTCCAATCAATGTGATCAAATAAATCAGAATATTATTAATAGCATTCAAAACATTCTGTACCTCATTTTCTAACTTCTTTATCTTCTTCAATATCACCCTCGAACTTCCAGAATAGTAAGGCTGAATAGGTTGTGAACTCTCAGTGAGCTGATCAGCAAGCAAATCCATATCTCCTTCATCTCCTACTGCTTGGTAGTCATAAAGATCATTTTGATCAATAGGTCTCCAGGGGAGAAGAAGTTTTTCCCAACTCTCATATGGTACTTGTGATTGACTACATAACAAAAATATGGTGGACGGGTGTCCAAGCATATATTTAGATCCATGCACAATCAATCCCAAAATAGATTTTGTAACGATTGATCCAATATCCACAGGCCTTCCAGTTCGTATACAATAATTCAGTATAGCACTTTCCTTTGTTACCTTACTTATCTTCATAGTAGGAATTAATTTTGTCGAAATAAAGTAATGCAACTGCTTTGATACCGGATTTAAGGATGAAGGAGAGAAACTGATATATCCATTATCCCTTACTTCCCATTTTTCATTCTCATTCGTCAAATAATGATAGATTTCATTCATATCATCGCTCATCGCATTAAAATTTGCATAATGAAAAATATGTACATTCTCAATCATGAAGAGATCATTAATCCTTGCAGGAGTGAATGGTACATACCTACCTCACACAAAAACACATCCTTGGTTAATCCCATGCAGATTTGCTTAAAATTCTTTCACGACCGGAACAACCACTGCGGCGGTAGTGTAGCATAACACTTCACAACGCCTTTGCTTTACTATCTCTTCAACTCTTGTAGTCAGACTCTCAAAACCTCGATTCACAAAGCCTCTTTCCTTGATAATCCTTCTTTTCATCATCACTTTATGGAATAGAAGCTGCGCCTCGAAACTAATGAACTTTCGTCGGTTGTAAATGTGAGATCTAGCGAGTTCAATGGAGTAGGAATCCATGGGATGCGAATTGGGAAAGGAAGTTTTTGTTTTTTCTGGTGGTTATTGGTTTAAATTGGAGTTTTGGGGTGTTTTAAAGAAGAAGATCCTACTCAAAACTGCCAAAAACCGCATTTTAAAAATTAAAAACCATCAACCAGAATTTGGGCACCGGCGGCGCTCGACAGGGGCGCTGGCGGTGCTCAAACTAGAAATTCGGCTATTTTTAAAAGAATAGGGCGCCGGCGGCATCAGTGGTAAAAATTTTCACCGAACTTCGTTTGGCTCGAAATACTTCATTTTCACAATACGATCCAATATATTTTTAATTTTAAACTTTTTTAGGGGTAATTAGGATTCTTAAATATCAAACTAAAAGCATAAACAACAATAAGCAAGCAAACACAACACACAAGTACACATGGGTTGCCTCCCATAAAGCGTTTGGTTTAACGTCGTCAGCCCGACAAACCATTCAATTAACTCTGATGACTCAGCAATAAAACCTCTTTGAAATCTGGTAAAAACCCTCCAAAGTAAGGTTTTAAATGATGCCCATTAACCTTGAAAATATTTCCAATTTTAGGATCCTCGATATCAAGAGCTACGAAAGAATGAACTTTCACTACAGTAAAAGGTCCCATCCATCTGGACTTAAGTTTTTTAGGAAATAATTTCAATCTTGTATTATATAATTAAACTCTTTGTCCAAGTTCAAATCATTTTTTTAATATCTTTTGATCATGCCACAATTTCATTTTCTCTTTATAAATTCTATCATTATGATATGATTAATTTCTAATTTCTTCCAACTCATTCAATTGCATAAATCTTTTCTCTCCCCCATTTTTCAAATTAAAATTCAACTCCTTAATCGCCCAATATGCTTTATGCTTCAATTCAACCGGCAAATGACAAGTTTTGCCAAATACTAGTCTATAAGGAGACATTCCATTAGGGGTCTTAAAAGCAGTCCTATAAGCCCATAATGCGGTATCTAATCTAGCAGACCAATCTAATTTATGAATATCCACTGTTTTTTTCCAATATTCTTTTAATTTCCTGATTCGATACTTCCGCTAAACCACTAGTTTGGGGATGATAAGCAGTAGAGATCCTATGAATAATATTATATTTTTCAATTAATCTCTTAATTTGATTGTTTCAGAAATAGGATCCACCATCAGTTATAATCACTCTCAGCATTCCATATCTTGTAAATATATTTTTCTTTAAAAATTTAGAAACACTCCGAGCATCACATCTTAGTAAAGCAGCAGCTTCAATCCATTTCGAAACATAATCAACAGCGACCAATATATATAAATTTCCAAATGAAGGTGTAAATGGTCCCATAAAATCTAATCCCCATACATCAAAAATTGCAACTTCCAAATTATAATTCAGAGGCATTTCATTTCTCTAGAAATATTACCTACTCTTTGACATCGATCACAAAATTTAACATATTTATAAACATCACGAAAAGAGTAGGCCAATAAAATCCAGATTGTAAAATCTTATAAGTCGTTTTATCAACACCAAAATGACCTCCAAATTCAGAATCATGACATCTCTGAATAATTTGATTAATTTCTTCATGCGGCACACATCTTCTAATAATCAGATCCTTACACTGTTTATATAAATAGTGCTCATCCCAAAAAAAAATTTAGCATCATATTTAAATTTTTTTTGTTGTTTCCTTGTTAAATCCGATGGTATAATATCACTCACAATATAATTCACAATATCAGCATACCAAGGCAAATTCTTTTCCATAAGAATATAAAATTGTTCATAGGGAAAAGTTTCTGTAACTTCCTTCTCGAATTCAGATAATTTATCATATTCTATTCTTAACAAATGATCAGCAATTTGATTATCAGATCCTTTCCTATCAACTATCTCAAAATTAAATTCTTACAAAAGGAGTATCCATCTAATCAATCTAGGTTTAGCATCCTTTTTTTGTATTGAATACTTGATAGCTGAATGATCAGTATGCACTATACTTTTAGTCCCAATTAAATAAGGTCTAAACTTATCAAAAGCAAATACTATAGCTAATAACTCCCTTTCAGTAGTGGTATAATTAATTTGAGCATCATTAAGAGTTTTACTAGCATAGTAAATGACTTTGAAAATTTTATCATACCTTTGCCCCAACGCAACTCCAATAGCATAATCACTTGCATCACACATCAATTCAAAGAGTTTCTCCCAATCAGGTGAAACAATTATAGGAGCGATGATTAATTTTTCTTTAAGTAATTCAAAAGCACACAAACATTCATCATTAAAATCAAACTTCCTATCATTTTCTAGAAGTTGGCACAAAGGTTTAGTAGTTTTAGAAAAATCTTTAATATAACGCAAGTAAAATCCAGCATGCCCTAAGAAACTCCGCACCTCTCTCACAGTAGTGGGTGGTGGTAATCTCTCAATCACTCGAATTTTAGCAGGATTGACCTTCATACCATATTCAAAAATTTTATGCCCAAGCACTATTCCTCCAACAACCATAAATTGACATTTTTCCCAGTTCAGAACTAAATTTGTTTTCTCACAGAGTTCCAAAACTTTTGCCAAGTTTTCCAAAAAATATCAAATGAAGTTCCAAACATAGAAAAATCATCCATGAAAACTTTTATTCCATTATCTATCATACTACTAAAGATAAACATCATACATCTTTGAAAAGTTGCAAGTGCACTACACAGTCCAAAAGGCATTCTTTGAAAAGCAAATGTTCCATGAGGGCTAGTAAACGTTGTCTTTTCTTGATGATAACTAGTATATCCGTCCAAAAATCAATAGTACTTGTGTCCAGCAAGTCTATCCAACATTTGATCGAGAAAAGGAAGAGGAAAGTGATCTTTTCGGGTGGCAGCATTCAGTTTTCTATAATCAATACAAATTTGTCATCCATTAACTTTTCTAGTAGGTAAAATTTCATTCCTTTCATCCACTTCCACAGTCACTCTGCCTTTCTTCGGTACACATTGAATTGGACTTACCCAAGCACTATCCGAAGTAGGATAAATAATTCCAGCATCAAGCCATTTTAAAATTTCCTTCTTAACTACTTCTTTCATTATAGGATTTAATCTCCTTTGTGGATCAATTTTAGGTTTATGTTCTTCATTGAATAAAATTCTATGCATACAGATCGAAGGACTAATTCCTTTGATATTTTCCAAAGTCCATCCAAAAACTTTTTTTGTATCTTTTTAAGATTTCCAATAATTTTTGTTCTTGATATTCAGTTAACTCCGAAGATATAATAACTGGTAGGGTAGATGATTCTACTAAGAAAATATACTTTAAATGCTTAGGGAGAATTTTCATCTCAAGTTCAGGAGGTTTAATAATAAATGAAATTAAACTTTTATCTCCACCTTCCATGGTATCTAACACTTCAAATTTCTCATGAATATACTCCAACTCCTTACTCTTCTCATTATCTGAATCTTTTTCATTTCCAGTTTCATCTTCAATTATATTTTCATATTCCATATCTTTTTCAAGCATTTCTTTAAAATATTATTCATGGAATCCCAGATGCACAAAAATAAATAATAAAAGACAATTCAGGTATGCAAGACTCTAAGAAAGGAAAGCACTCTACAAGTAATGATCAAAGTGAAACCCAAGCAAATGATGAAGACAATGCAAGATGTCATGCAAAGCATACAACAGAAGTAGCATTGTGCTTGGTCTCCTAGGGCATAGGACATAACTAGGGAGAATTGCACCTTACTCGAATAATGACCAAGCACACAAGTAAATGACAAACACATATAGGGTATGATACACCTTTCAAGTAGGCAAATTCACGAACATACAAATCAATCACTATAGAAGTGATCAGTCGACCATGCTGGGGCTGCTGGTCAAAGCAAAATGAAATGTTGATCTGGTTCAGGTGCCAGTCAGGGCAAATTGAAATGTCAACTGGGTCAAAACGACTGGTTGAGGCAAAGTGAAATGTTGACTGAATCAGGGTAGTCGATTGAAGTAAAGAAAAATGGCGACCAGGCTAAAGCGGCATGTCGGGGCAAAGATAAATGTTGACATGGCCGGGGAGGCTGACAGCGACTTTATATATGCTTAAAAATGCAAGAATTTATGAAGTCAGATTTATATATTTATAATGATTTAGTAAAGTCACAAATTGAATGCAAGTATACGTATCATATCAAGTAATACAGGGCTTTAATGGAGTCCTGGTTATCGATCCCACAGGGAAGGCAACGTTCTTTAAATCAGATAATATAGCACTAAAATCCAATACCAACCGTAACAATTGCTCAAGTGTACTACAACTAGTGAATGCAAAGTATGGTAATAATAAAGCTACTACAATTACTTCTACTTACTAAACTAATTAAACTAACACACACTAACTTATGTGATCTATAAGATACTTCTATGTGAAAAGTGTCTTCCTTCCTGCATAAAGATTATGATGTGTGAATGATGAAGAATGGTAATTTTCTGTATTGTGCCAAATAGGAGCATATTTGCTTCTTTACCCTTAAAAGAGTACCTCCTCTTCCAAGCATGTAAAGAACATTGACATATCTTAAGTTTAGTCACTAAATCTAAGGCTAGACTGGGAGGATACCGACTCTCACTACGGAGCTCCCACTCACCCTTCACCCGAAGGCTAACCATAGGCTTTAGTTACTAATCTTAGGACCAAATTGGGGATCCCATTCTGTCACCATGAAACCTCCAATTTGAAGTCCATCCAAACTCATTTCCCTATTTATTTGCACTCAATCCCCATGAACTACGCAATTCATTCACGGACATTGAATGGGTTCTTCATTCTTGTATTAGAACATTCAATTCTTTTGGAATTAATGTTCCTTAACATATTTTAACAAATCAATTAGCCGGATTGAAAAGTATATTAAGTTCCAAAGGAAAGGACCATCACAACTTTTATAACACTTTAAGGGCACATCAATTTCACATCACCACATCATCACTACATTATGCAAGAAGAAAGGCAAAGGAAACTACTCACAAATCATGGAGAAGATACAATAAAACATGGATTTTATATATAAAAGAAGAGTCATACAAACTATAATAGCAAATACAACTTATCTCCTTCTCTTCCCCAAGCAAATTCCTTCAAAGTTCCCTTGATTCCTTTTCTATTCCTTGCAACACTTAATTTCCTCCATAGAACAAAGATGAAGAAGCAATCTCTCACTATACTCCCTCTTCTCCCTCCTTAGAGAAGAATCTCTCTTCAAATCACAAACCCTAACTCTCACTCACACCTTCCTTACACTCTCTACAGTAATCCTCTTCTCCTTTTTCGTTTTGAACACTTAATTTTATGTTAGGAACGGATTCCTCAAGAGTTTCTTCAAGCACCCCTTCAAAAATCCGCCAAAACTCTTCAATTTGAAATGAACCGACATAGGACACCGGCGGCGCCCGATAATGGCTCCGGCAATGCCCTATCCTGCCAATAATTACTGAAGTTTCTGGAAGATTGCGCCAGCGGTGCCCATTCTGGCGCCGGCGGCACCAGAAGCTGTTTTCCTCCAAATTGCTCCATTTTGCTCCAAATTCGTTGCTTTTTTGCATCTTTTCACTTCAATCACCTATAATCATCATACCTGCAATAAATCATGAAAAATACCTTCCTTATAAGTGCAATATCACTAAAAATAGGTAAAAACATATAGCTAAAAGAGTATATATTTTTGGTGCATCAAAGGCAAATCAAAGCAAAGTGAAATGACCACCGAGTCGGGACAGCGAGTGGGGCAAAGTGAAATGCCGACCGGACCGAGGCAACTGATTAAGGAAAAGTAAAATGCAGATCAGGTAAGGGTGACCAATAGATAAAAAGTGAAATTTTGATCGGGTTGAGGCAGCTAGTCGAGGTAGCATTTTAATGCAAACATGCTCCAAGAAAAACGTAGTACAATCCAAAACATATCAATAATGCTTGATAGTAAACCGTATCAGTGCTAACGCCTTCACATAGTAACTTAGGAGTTTGGACACTTGGTATTGTGGCGAGGCTGCCTCTTACTTTGGCAAAGTATGAGGAGAGTTTCTCCCCAAGTTTCTGAGGGGGAAACTCTCCACGAAGCTATGAAATGGGTCAGTTAAAGCTTTTCCCATTTTATAACTCCTCAGGACTTTGCAAAGTGATCTAGCTACAAAGCTCTTCTCACTTTGAAAAATTAAAGTCTCAATTTATTTAAGGAAATTGGAGAATCAAAAGCAAGGGAAGTAAGAGACACCAACCTTTTAGGACTTTTGCTAGGGTTCACAACAAAGGGATTCACTCAGCTCTAGGGAGATATTTGGCCATGCATAGAATCCTACCTAGGGCATTCTCTAGGGAAAACAACGGTCGATCACACAAGCAGAGTGACCACACCAATTAACGTTGGTCGATGCACTCAATCTACGTGGGTGACCGATGCCACATGCCTAGACTCAAGTAAACCTAAGGCTGATTAGGAGTTTTAGAGATTTCACCACAGAGAAGATTGCAGATGTCCTTGTCGCTTACTTCAAGGCATCAGTGTACGGTCCACGCACTAACATACCTCGAAGAACATGTATTAAAATGAGTGAAGACAGGGGTGAGAGCAAGTGAGAGGTATGAAAGTACCCAAAATAAATTATCATTGCAAAAAAAAGTGTAGTCGTGTACCTTTATTGGAGGGATCGGACGGGCTTCTAGACGTTGTGACGTTATTGCCACCTTGACGGCGACAAGGAGCTCCAGCGAGACTTCCGGCCAAAGTGAGGAAGCCAGCGAGGTAGAGGATGCTCTCAATGGTGACTTTGCCAATGAATAAATCAATGGTTAGAGAAAAAACCGACAGATAAAAACTTTTGGTCTCAAGAAACTGAAGGGAGTACGAAGGATCTAGGATCTCTCTAGGGCTCCATGCAAGGGAAAGCGAGGATCGGTGGGATATGGACATCGGCCCAGACGAAGGTCGATGGGGTGTCACCGATTAGATTTCAATGTTTGAAGGAGGTGATCCATGAAGAAAAATACATATTTTTATGCCTTGATTTTTATCAATTTCTAAGGATATTATGCTTTAATGAAAGGTATTTTTGTGTTTTTGGATGTAGGTGATGTAAAAAGGTCTAGAAAAGGAAAAGAAGCAAAAAGGAGCAAAAATGGAGCAAAATACAAAAAGAAGAAAAAAATATGGCCTGGCGCCAGAAACTGGCTCCTAAGCACCAGACTCGATACAGAAACTGTGAAGTTTTTGACTACTTTTGGATGGTTATTTTGGCAGAGTGAGCAGTTATTGGACATTCTAGAAGACTGGCAGTGGTTACTTGATAATAGGACATGTGATACATTGCATTTGGACGCTCCAAAATAGTTTTAAACACGAAGAGGTGCTAGCCAAAGCGAAAAGGTGCGAAGAACTGGACGCTGTATCCTGGGCGCCAGACCGACCTTCTAGAAGATTCATTGAATTTGGACATGTTTTGAAGAGGTGCCTCATGGCAACCCTTGGAGCCTATAAATAGGAGTCCACTCCTTCCGAGAAAATCGCCCCCCATTCACCCCACCCCCTCTAGCCTCCTAAAGAGAGAAATCTCATTAGAGAGAGACAATCTAGAGAATTAGAGAGAGAAATTTAGGGCCACTTTTGTTTAGTTTAGTGAGTTTACTTTCAATTTGTAGCATCTAGAGTTCATTACACTGTGGAGTCAGGAGTCACAAGATCTGTAGAAGGAATATTTGAGATAAGCATTTTTAAATTTGATTCAAAGTTTATTTTTTATGTTTTGCAGTTTATTTTCAATGTGTTCTGAGTAGTTAGTTTACTTTCTTCCTTCAATCATGAAGAGATAGATAAAATAATATAAAGAATCGATGGAAAATTAAAATTCAAAATATTTTCAAAAACATTGTGATGACATTAATACCTGATCTTACTTTACTTTTTAAAATGGCCATTTAAATTGTTAAAACCTGTTGAAGAGTTTTGAAACCTTGAAGGAGAAGAACTCTTAACTTGTAAATGTCACATGAATCCTTGGGTAGTCGAAGGCCATGTGCAGGCTATTAAAGGTGAAGTGCAAATAAATAGGAAGATAAGATTTAAAGGGCGTAGAATTGATAAGTTTTTAGAGTGACAGGCTAAATTCTTATAATTTGATTTATAGATAAGGAATCACTAGTAGGGCCGACCATAGCCACCCTTAGACATCTAGTAGTGAGAGTCTAGATTAACCCATTACTACTAACAATACATCCGGACTCGATCCGTAAGTTAGCTAATGTTCTTTGCGTACTGGATCAATGGGTAAAGAATAGGAATGCTTCTATTTGACACAATACCATAAATCAAATTCTCCAATGAATATTAAATTATCTTAAAAATCTTGGATTAATTGAAGGAAAGAAAGTTGTTATTTTATATAGTTTTCATAAATCATTCTCTTAGTATTGTTTTCTTTAATTGCATCTAGTAAATTAATAGTAATTTATATTTAATTTAAAGGATAAAAATATTTTTTTAAAATATAATATTTAGAAAATTTATTTCTATAATTTTTCCCCGTGGGATCGATACTTGGGTTATAATAGAAAACCCTATATTACTTGAAACGATGCGTATACTTGCGTAGTACCCCTAAGTGTGTAAAGTAATTTCTAAAACTTACAATATTTTGATTTATACACTAGCCGCTTATTATAAATTGGGTCAAGCTTTGGCCATCTTTTGAAGCATATATTACTGCGTTACTTGCGGTCGGATCGAGTTTTCAGCGTCGTTGCTAGGGATCGAAATAAAATAGTTATAAATTTCGTAAAAAAATATTATATTTATAAAAATATTAAAAAAATTTATTAATTAAAAATTTAAAATATAAAAAATAGTATTTTATTCCTTGTTTTATGTGAAGATTTGGTTCTGAAGGATTAATACCTTTAGATTCTGAATTAGAAAGAACAATTAGAAAAATTAAAAAGGGAAAACAAATTCAAAAATTTCAAGAAATGGCTACTTTACAAAATCCAATTGAACTTAATGATCAAAATGTTTATAAACCATTAAGGGATTATGCTAACCCTACATTTGATGAACTTCATAGTAGTATTCAAATACCAACTGTAGATGCTAATTCTTTTGAACTTAAGCCATCTATTATTCAAATGGTGCAAAACAATCAATTTGGTGGAACACCAAATGAGGATCCAAATTTACATCTTGTTAGTTTTTTAGAACTTTATGCTACCTTTAAATATAACAATGTTTCTAATGATGTTAGTAGACTTAGACTCTTTCCTTTTTCTTTAAGAGATAAAGCAAAGATGTAGTTAAACTCATTAGCAAATGGTTCTATTAAAACATGGGCTGAAATGGCACAAAAATTCCTTGCTAAATATTTTCCTCCTTCTAAAACTGCTAAATTAAGAAACGATATTACTTCGTTTAGTCAATTTGACGGGGAGACAATATATGAAACTTGGGAAAGATTTAAAGAACTATTAAGAAAATGTCCTCATCATGCTTTACCTGATTGGTTAATTATTCAAACATTTTATAATGGATTAATTGGATCTTTAAAATCAATTATTGATGCTACTGTTGGAGGTTCTTTAATGTCTAAATCATTTGAAGAAGCTTACACTTTAATTGAAGAAATGGCTAATAACAATTTTCAATGGCCTTCCGAAAGGATTAATCCTAAAAAGATGGCAAGTATTCACGATAATGAAGCCTTTTCTATTTTAGTTTCACAAGTAGCAGACAATGTCTAAGAAATTAGATAGTTTTGCAATTAATATTTCGCAAAATAACTCTGCTAATATTGAAGATTCTCAAACTATTGAAACTTTACAAGCTATTGCAAGTAAAGATAATCCTTATTCAAACTATTATAATCCTAGGTGGAAAAATTATCCTAATTTTAACTGGAATAATTCACAATAATAATGGGGTAATAATCAATCTCATCCCACTGGAAATTGGAATAATCAAGATAATCCAAATTTTAAACCTCCTGGATTTAATAATCAATCGAAAAAAGTTATCAATAGAGGAACTAATATTACAAATGAATAATCAATTACAAAATCAAAATACTGTTATTCGTAATATTGAAATTCAAATGGGGCAAATTGCTACTTTAATTAATAACAGACATGTAGGAACACTTCCTAGTAATGTTGAAATTAATCCAAAGGAAACTCGGAAAAGAACATGAACAATCTAAAGTCAGTGCAACTTAGAAGTGGAAAGGAATTAAAAGAAAGAATGCAGAATGAAATTGAAAAAGAGATTGAGGTTGAAGAGATTGAAAAACCTAAAGAAACTCTCTCTCCTAGTCAAGATCAGACTGTTATACCTGTTAATGTGGAAGTTGAAAAACCACCACCACCTTTTTCTCAAGGACTTAAACATCATTAACTTGATCATCAATTTTCTAAGTTCTTTGAAATTTTTAAGAAACTTACTATTAATATACCTTTTGCTGAAGCTTTGGAACAAATGCCAACTTATGCAAAATTTATGAAGGATATTTTAAGCAAGAAACGAAAATTTGAAGCTTTTGAAACTGTTGCACTAAGTGAAGAGTGCAGTGCAATAATTTAAAAGAAATTACCTAAAAAGCTTAAGGATCCTAGAAGTTTCACTATACCCTGTGCTATTGGAGAAACATTTTGTGGAAAAGCTTTATGTGATTTAGGAGCAAGTATTAATCTCATGTCATTTTCTATCTTTCGAAGATTAGATTTAAGAGATATTACTCCCACTACTCGTAACCCTTCGATTAGTCGATAGATCTATCACTTATCCTAAAGGAGTTATAGAGGATGTACTTGTTAAAGTGGATAAATTTATCTTCCCTGTAGATTTCATAGTACTTGATATGGAAGAAGATAAAGAGATACCTATTATTTTAGGGAGACCTTTTCTAGCTACCGAACGAGCTATGATTGATGTACAAAATGGAGAACTAACCATGAGAGTTAATGATCAAGAAATTAAATTCAATGTTCTTAAATCAATGAAGTACCCTGATAAAGAGAAATGTTATCGAATGGATATAATTGATTATTTAATTGAAAAACATTATCAAGAAAAATGTAAAGTCATTTCCGAAGAAAAATTTGAATTTTTAACTGATGAAGATGAAGTTGTGGAAGAAGAAGAGACTTATTTTATAAAAGATAATTGGGAATCTTTAGACATAACTCAAAATGATATACTTTTACCATCAATTGAAAAAGCCCCTGAACAGGAATTAAAAATGTTACTTTCCCATTTAAAATATGTGTTTCTTGGAAATTCGTTAACTTTACCTATTATTATTTCTTCTGAACTTAGTACAGATCAAGAAGAAAAACTAATAGGTGTGTTAAAGAATTATAAGAAAGCTTTTGGTTGGATTATTGCTGATATAAGAGGAATAAGCCCTTCCATTTGCATGCATAGAATTTTAATGGAAGAAAATTTTAAACCAACTATAGAATCACAAAGACGATTAAATCCTATTTTGAAAGAGGTTGTTAAAAAGAAATTATTAAATGGTTACATGCTGGTTTTATTTATTCTATTTCGGATAGTCAATGGGTAAGTCATATTCATTGTGTTCCGAAGAAAGGAGGAGTAACTGTCATTGTTAATGATAAAAATGAACTTATCCCTATAAGACAAGTTACTGGATGGCGAATCTGTATTGACTATATGAAATTAAATAAAGCCACTAGAAAGGATCATTTTCCTTTACCTTTCTTGGATCAAATGCTTGATAAACTAGGTGGACACTCATATTTCGTTTCTGGATGGATATTCCGGTTATCATCAATTACTTATTGCTCCCGAGGACCAAGAAAAGATAACATTTATAAGTCCTTATGGAACATTTGCTTTTAGAAGAATTCCTTTTAGTTTATGTAATGCACCTTCAACTTTTCAAAGATGTATGATGTCAATATTTTGTGATTTGATTGACAAAGGAATTGAAATATTCATGGATGATTTTTCAGTCTTTGGAACTTCTTTTGAATCTTGTTTGGAAAACATTTCCAAAGTTCTGAAAAGATGTGAAGAAACAAATTTAGTTCTTAAGCGGGAAAAATGTCAATTCATGGTCACGTAAGGCATTGTACTTGGTCACAAAGTATCACAAAAAGGGATGGAAGTTGATCAAGCAAAAGTAAAATTTATTGTTGAATTGCAACCACCTACTACTCTTATTGAAGTGAGAAGTTTTCTAGGTCATGCTGGATTTTATAGAAGATACATAAAGGATTTTTCTAAAATTGCTAAACCTCTTTTTCATTTATTAGAAAAAGATGCAAAATTTGAATTTAATAAAGAATGTATTAATGCTTTTAATATTCTTAAAGAAAAATTAATATCTGCACCTATCATTGTTGCACCTAATTGGGAGAAATATTTTGAATTAATGTGTGGCGCAAGTGATTTTACAATTGGAGCTGTATTAGGACAAAAATATGAGAAAATTTTTAAAGTTGTTTATTATGCTAGTAAAACTCTCACTGAAACACAAAGAAATTACACTACCACTGAGAAAGAGCTTCTAGCTATAGTATATGCCTTTGATAAATTTAGACCTTATCTTCTTGGTACTTAAATGCATAGTTCATACCGATCATTCTGCTATTAAATATCTATTATCTAAGAAGGAATCTAAACTTGGATCGATAAGATGGGTTTTACTCCTACAAGAATTTGATTTTCAAATAATAGATAGAAAAGGAACTGAAAGCCAAATTGTTGATCATTTGTCTAGAATTAAAAATGATATTATTTCGGAAGAAAATATAAATGAGAAATTTCCTGATGAATCTTTATATGTTATTCAAGAATATAAAACACATTGGTATGCTGATATTGTTAATTATTTAGTTAGCAATATTTTACCTTATGACTTGGATAACAAATTTATTAAGAAATTTAAATATGATGCTAAATCTTAAATCTGGGAAGAACCTCATTTATTTAAAATTGGAAAAGATTCTATGATTCGAAGATGTGTACCTTATGAAGAAACTTTTGCTATTATTCAAAAATGTCATGATTCTGATTTTGGAGGACACTTTGGCATAGATAAAACTGCATTTAAAATTTTAAATTCTGGATTTTATTGGCCTACCTTATTTAATGATGTGAGACATTATGTGAAAACATCTGATCGATGTCTAAGGATGGGAAATATATCTAGGAAGAATGAAATGCCTTTAAACTATATATTGGAAGTTGAAATTTTTGATATATGGGGTTTAGACTTTATGGGACCATTTGTTCCATCATTTGGAAAAATTAATATTTTATTAGCAGTTGATTATGTTTCAAAGTGGATTGAAGTTGTTGCTTTACCAAACTGTGATTCCAAAAGTGTTTCTAAATTTTTAAAGAAAATGATATTTTCAAGATTTGGAATGCCTAAAGGTAATTATCACGAATGGTGGAAGTCATTTTAGGAATATAAGAATTCAATCATTACTACAAAAATTTAGAATCAAGCATAGAATAGCAACTACTTATCACCCACAAACAAGTGGAATGGCTGAAGTATCAAACAGAGAAATTAAAATAATTCTAGAGAAGATTGTTAATCCTAAAAGAACTAATTGGGTTGATAGACTTGATTCTGCATTATGGGCTTATAGAACAGCTTATAAGACACCTATCGGGATGTCACCTTACCGGTTAATTTATGGTAAATATTATCACTTACCTGTAGAACTTGAGCATAAAGCTTATTGGGCGATAAAGGAGTTTAATTTTAATTTGAATAAAGCTGGAGAAAAGAGATTGTTGCAATTAAATGAGATGGAAGAAATAAGAAATGAAGCATATGAAAATGTGAGGATTTATAAAGAGAAAATGAAGATGTTACATGACAAGAAAATTTCGAGAAAAGTTTTTGAACCTGGACAAGAAGTATTACTGTTTAATTCTCGTTTAAAACTTTTTCCTGGAAAATTAAGATCTAAATGGATTGGACCATATATAGTTGAGAAAGTATACCATTATGGAGCTGTGGATATTAAAGATCCCAAAATATGAAAAATTTTCAAAGTAAATGGATTAAGATTGAAGCCTTATTTGGGAGGCATTAAAAAGATTTATAAAGAGGCTTATAAATTGAGTCAACCTGATTAAAGATTTACTTAAGTCGGGCTGATGACGTTAAACTAAGCGCTTTGTGGGAGGCAACCCATATTTTTCTTTTGTTTTGAGTGTTTTTGTGTTTTAATGTAAGGTTATACCTCGATCTTGATTAATTTTATATTACTTTAGAAACATTTGATGCTTATAAGTCTTTATTGACTTAGGCTGAAAATTATTTTAAAGTATGTAAATTTAAAAATTGGATCACTCTATTTTGAATATTAGTAAAAAGGAGATAAAGTTAACCTTCATTATGATTGCTTACGATGTGAGTTGTTGAGTCTAAATTACTCTTACCAGTATAGTATACCTATCTTGGAGAACGAAATTTTGAAATTTAACGATTAGGCGAAACGGAGTTGAACATAGTTCCGGCGCCTAGGCGCTAGAATTTGTCTCCCATGCACCAGAATCAGCAATGTATCAATAGGTCCGGCGCCTAGGCACCAGATTCGGCGCTTAAGCGCCACAGTTACTGGGACGTGCAAAAACCGAAATTTTCAGTTTTTCACACGATTTTCCCTTATAAATCAACCTATTCTCTTCCCTAACCATCAAGCAATCAGAATTACGTCCCTTGCACTTCATTCTTGAGAGATTTGAGAGAATTTTAAAGAAATGGAAGGAAGAAATCATGGAGAAGAAGTTAGAGACAAGAATTCTAAGGATCCTCAACCCTACT
Organism: Papilionanthe hookeriana x Papilionanthe teres; assembly: GCA_022702705.1. NCBI lineage: Eukaryota > Viridiplantae > Streptophyta > Magnoliopsida > Asparagales > Orchidaceae > Papilionanthe > Papilionanthe hookeriana x Papilionanthe teres. The sequence goes on along the minus strand of CM040433.1, from coordinate 49,701,630 downwards.
TCAATGGTTTCATCGCTTTAAGTTTAGAAAAAATCTCTAGTTGTTTGAATAAGTTTAAAGTGGATTTTAAAAGAATTGGAGATCGCCTTCATGAGATGTTTCATCAGATTGAACATCTAGAATGGCAGATGAAACTTCAATTTGATCATTTTGCGGCTTATCAAGATGCTCAAGTTGAAATGTATGCGAAGAACAAGTGGATTGACGAAAAGACGGCTACGGATTTCCCGAGAGCGTTAGTGTTCTTTCCAAGTAGAATTCACAATTTCCCTTGTGAAGATTGAATATTCTGGTAATGGGTTAGTTATTATATGGTTTTTTGAGTCGTTGTATCGATTTAGAGAATCGATTGTGTTTGTTTGTGTATTTGCTTTCATGTTCAATGTGTGTTGTTTTTGCTTAGAAATTGTTGTGTTTGAGTGTGTATTAGGAACTTGAATCAAGTATAATACTTATCCGGAATGTATTGAGTCAACATCGAAGATTATGAATGGAATTTAGTGAGTTTGATGTAAACTTAGTGTTTGATTGGTGGAGTTAATATTTAATTTTTAAAATTTTTGGAAAATGTTTTGGAAGTTAGAAACTGAAGCCCTACTCTAATATGAGTAATTGGAAGTTGAATTTATGAATTTTTGGTGGAAAATTAAATTTAAAAATAATTTTTTGTGAAAGGCGAGTCTGGCGCCTAGGCGCCAGAATTCAGCGCCTAAGCGCCAGTTCGACCTGCTACCCGAAAATTACCATTTAAACTCCCAAAAGCCATGTTTGACTCCTAAGCTTCATCTTCTTCCCCATTTTCGCGAAAATACACCCTTTGGATTCATTTTGAGGTCAATACAGTAAGGATTTGAGCACGAAACCACTCGATTTCATCGTCTCAAGGTCAGATCTACACTTTAAACCATTTATTTTTGATTTTCACCATAGATTTTCCTAGGTTTTGCTAAGAACCGAAATTTTTTTAAAAAAATTTGATTTTTAGTGATTTCTTTGGATTTTTAAACTTATTTTAAGTTTTATAAAATTAAAAAGAGTTTAAATCTTTGATTCCTAAATTTGTTCTTGTTTTCTTTCACGTTTAGATGGCTCCAAAATCTAAGTACGGGAAGGGACGAGAATACTTTGATAGCAGCAAATTTCCAACTGCGGCTGCGCATTTTTGCTTCCACGAACTTGCGTCGTCGAGAAAGTTCATCTCGGAACGAAGTTTTTATCATTCTGGGGAGATGATCGAAAACACTATCGTTGCGCAGAACTGGCAACAATTTTTTTACTTCACTGCTATTGCTGTTATCCCGGTTGTTCGAGCATTTTATGCAAATTTTCTGGATGCTGAAGATTCTGAAGTCTTTGTTAGAGGAATCGGAGTAGGATTTACTCTAGAAAGAATCAACATGCCTGCCACTGACGATTGAGTGCTATTATTCTGGATTATCACCATCTGAGGGTGATTTGGATATGATTATTGCCTATTTGACTGACGGTACTGGATCTTGGAAGATCAGGAACGACAAAAGGGTAAATTTCAAATCTTCCAAGCTAAATGGTATTTCAAAAGCATGGCACTATTTCATTTCTGCGAGATTGTTACCTTCCAATCATCCGAGTGAAGTAACTAAAGATCGAGCGATCTTGAATTACTGCATTCAGGAGAGGAAGCCTATAGACGTTGGCAGTATTATTTATGAATCTGTGGATTCTATTACGAGATCCAGCACTTCTGTTGGATTGGGAATTCCTTCTTTGATTTATTCGTTATGTGTTAATGATGGAGTCAGTGCTGATATTTCTGAAGAGAAGTTAAAGACTACCAAGCAAATTGGGCAGGAGAGTGTTAGTATCTATGATCGTCTTCGAGGGAAGAGATCGACTGCTCCTTCTACTTCTACATATACTCCAGGTAGACCTTCTACTTCTCGCCCCTCTACTTCAGCTGAGCCACCATCTAGTTTCTGGGAATCCATGCATGATCAGTTTTTAGAGCAGCAGCAGCAGGAGTTATTTCAGACTCACTGCAGGATAAATACTATTAACAAGAAACTAGATCATCTTTCTGACTATACCTAGAGGAAGAGTAGTTACGATGTAGAGTACAATGAAGCCCTAGTCAGATTTCTGAAGGGTGAAACTGATGTGAGTTTCCCTACTTTTCCTTGCTTTACACCATTTATTGATCCTAAGGACGTTGAGTTTTCCTTTGGTGATGATGATAACGATGAGGCGACAACTAGTGATTAATAGTAGAGAAATTTTTATGTAGTGCTACTCTGTTGTTAGTTTGTTTTGTTTGGATTATTTGTTAGTTTAATGTTTGATGTGTGTTGTTTAGTTTATGTACTTGTGTGGATGGATTATGTGGTTAAAACATTTTTAGTATATTGTGTTGAGACTGATGTTAGAGTTAATTTATATGTTTGTTTTAGTCTACTGTTTAAAACTTAGTAATTTTGCTCTACTTTAATTTTGTTTCAAATTTAGTATAATAAAAAAATAGCCTGCTTACTTTTTTATACATGCATAAATTTTATCTTAATTATTCATAAAAGCATGTTTAGAAAGTTAGTTTTTCCTTTTAAGATTGTTTTTACATACTTATAAAAATTCTTATGATTTTCTTTCTCTCATACTTTCAAAATTTTCATTGTGTGCCAAAACTTAAGTTTGGGGGAAGGGAAATACATTCAAATTTAAATTTTATTTGTCCTTAAAGAGCTAATATTTTCTTAAAAATAAAAACTTTTTAACATAACTTAAGGAATTAAGAATTTATTTGAGACTACTTTTATTTTTGAAATTATAAACAATTTAGTGAAATTAACTAAAGTTTCACTAACTTTAAATGATTTTAAGAATAGAATTATTTAACTTAAGGAAGAATAAGATTAAAGAATTTTTCTATTCATGATAGAAATGATAGAATTTAGAAATATTAAGTAATCAAAAATTATCACTTGAAAAAGAAAAGATTGGAAATCTTTTTGAATTCTTATTTATGTTATAATAATTAAGTGAAAATGTATAAGTTTTAAAAATAAAAGTTAAGGATAAGGAAGTTCAAAACCATTAACAGGCTATCCAGATATAGTAATCCTCTCTATATATATAAAAATAAAAAATAAAAAAAAAGAAAAGAGAGGATAAGCTTGAGGAAATGTCTAATCAAAAATTGACTTCACTTGAATTATCTTATAAGAAGAAAACTAGTTCTATATCTTACTTATTTTTTATACAAGAATATTCATTTAAAAACGATTTTTCAAGAAAATCTTTTTCTTGTAAATAATCTATGAGATCTTAATATAATAAGCTTCTATTATTTTCAAAATGAATGAAAAGTTTGAAATCTTATGATTTAGTAGTTGAATATTCTTTAAATTCTTAAAATTAAACCTAGTTAGTGAAATTAGGTTAATAATATACTAAAGATTTAATAAAATCAAAAATTATAAGGAATCTTAAATATTTATCTTTTATTCTAAAGGTTATATTTTATATAGTAAAAAGAGTTACTTGAGGATAAGTAACATTTAAGTTTAGGGGATTTTGATCCATGAAGAAAAATACATATTTTTATGCCTTAATTTTTATCAATTTCTAAAGATATTATGCTTTAATGAAAGGTATTTTTGTGTTTTTGGATTTAGGTGATGTAAAAAGGTCTAGAAAATGAAAAGGAGCAAAAAGGAGCAAAAATAGAGTAAAATACAAAAAGAAGAAAAAAATATGGCCCAGCGCCTAGGAGCCAGAAACTGTCAAGTTTTTGACGACTTTTGGACGGTTATTTTGACGGAGTGAGCAGTTATTGGACATTCTAGAAGACTGGCAGTTGTTCCTTGATAATAGGACATGTGATACATTGCATTTGGAAGCTCCAAAACGGAGCCAAAGCTAAGTGGTGCGAAGAACTGGAAGCGGTGTTCAGCGCCTAGGTGCCAGATTCCGGCGCATAGGCGCCAGACCGACCTTCTAGAAGATTTAATGAATTTGGACATGTTTTGAAGAGGTGTCTCAAGGCAACCCTTGGAGCCTATAAATAGGAGTCCACTCCTTCAGAGAAAATCACCCCCCATTCACCCCACCCCCTCTAGCCTCCTAGAGAGAGAAATCTCATTAGAGAGAGAGAGTCTAGAGAATTAGAGAGAGAAATTTAAAGCCACTTTTGTTTAGTTTAGTGAGTTTACTTTCAAGTTGTAGCATCTGGACTTCATTACACTGTGGAGTCAGGAGTCTGAAGATCTGTAGAAGGAATATTTGAGATAAGTATTTTTATATTTGATTCAAAGTTTATTTATTATGTTTTGCAGTTTATTTTCAATGTGTTCTGAGAGTTAGTTTACTTTCTTCCTTCAATCATGAAGAGATAGATAAGATAATATAAAGATTCGATGGAGAATTAAAATTCAAAATATTTTCAAAAATATTGTGATGACATTAATACTCGATCTTACTTTACTTTTTAAAATGGTCATTTAAATTGTTAAAACCTCGTCGAAGAGTTTTGAAACCTCGAAGGAGAAGAACTCTTAACTTGTAAATGTCACATGAATCATTGTGTAGTCGAAGGCCATGTGCGTGCTATTCAAGGTGAAGTGCAAATAAATAGGAAGATAAGATTTAAAGGGCGTAGAATTGATAAGTTTTTAGAGTGACAGGCTAAATTCTTATAATTTGATTTATAGATCAGGAATGAGTCACTAGTAGGGCCGACCATAGCCACCCTTGGACATCTAGTAGTGAGAGTCTAGATTAACTCATTACTACTAACAATACATCCGGACATGATCTGTAAGTTTGCCAATGTTCTTTGCACCTGGATCAAAGGGTAATGAATAAGAATGCTTCTATTTGACACAATATCATAAAACAAATTTTCCAACGAATATTAAATTATCTTAAAAATCTTGGATTAATTGAAGAAAATATAGTTGTTATTTTATATAGTTTTCAAAAATCATTCTCTTTGTATTGTTTTCTTTAATTGCATCTAGTAAATTAATAGTAATTTATAGTTAATTTAAAAGGATAAAAATATATTTTTAAAATATAATATTTAGAAAATTTATTTCTATAATTTTTCCCCGTGTGATCGATACTCGGGTTATAATAAAAACCTTATATTACTCGAAACAATACATATACTTGCGTAAGTACTCCCAGTGCTGTAAAGTAATTTCTAAAATTTACAATATTTTTATTTATACACTAGCCGCTTATTATAAATTGGGTCAAGCTTTGGCCATCTTTTGGAAGCATATATTACTGCTTTACTTGCGATCGGGTCAGGAGGCACGTTCGAAGTAAGAGGGAGCCTCCACGCGAGCTCTCTCAGGTAAGAGCTTTGGAAATAGGAAGATTACCGCGGTGCGGGTGGTGAGTACCGACAAGGGAGCGTCGACGACGAGCTTCGTACTGAGAAGAAATTTCAGGAGGCGGGGAAGGAGCTCGGTTTCTGAGCAAAAAACCTTAAGGTAGGAGCTTAGGGAGAGGTGAGGATGTCTGCGACAAAGGTTTTCACCAGTGAGGACTGCTGGCGAGGTGTCGTCAGTGAGAATGAGAACGCGACAGAGCAACAGCTGTTTTGTGAAGGCTATGGCACGGAGCCGGGAGAGTTCGGTCGAAAGAGAGTGGGATCACAATGGAATTTTACATAAAATTTATTATTATTATTATTTATTTTATAATATTATTTTATTATTTAAAAAACCCTGATTTACACGCTACTAGCTCATGCACGAAACCATAACAAAGTGAGTGTCCTTCCTCGATAAAATCGACTTTTCGCAAGAGCTCGCGCGGTCTGTTTCATCATCAGAGGTCATCTGGAAATTTAATCGATGATCGCGGCAATTTAAGTCCAATTTGTGTGCGACGCTGCGAATTATATTTTTTGATACAATCATAGTCGTCCAACCAGCAAAATACTGACTGGTCTTCGCCTAAACGATGACCAAAGTCAAATAGAATGCTCTCGACAGTGAGCTACTCAACTCGCCCCGAAGGGCTGCAAGTTAATGTCTGAAATGCATCAAATTTGATTTTCTTTGGATTTTAACTTTTGTGATTGATCCTTTGAATGTTGATTTTAATTTTTATTATGAGGTGTATAATAATTTGTATATGATGTGCAATGTGGTGTATATGTGAGTCTCAATACTAGTCCTCTTGGAAAGTCAGTAGAGAAATCCTACGACTAGATCCTATGTTCTAGGAGAAAATATTGACCTCATAAAAAATGAGGTCAACAATGTTTACATCTTTATTTCTCTATTTTAATAACAAGTTGACAATCATTTGATATGAATTGGAATACGAGTGAATGAATGTTGAAATTTTAAAGAGAGAAAGGTGTATTTATAAGATTACTAAGTCTCACTATTAAGTTTGTTATTAAAGTTTCATTACATTCATATATCTTGTAATGGTGATTATATAACTGATTTGAAGTCTTATAATGAATAAATCATAAGCTCTTAGAATTAAAGAGGGTATATATGTAATTTTTCAAATTATATATATACTTTCGTAATATATTACATATTTAGATCAAAGCCTTCTCAAGCTTTCAATTTAAAATATTCAACTGAAATAAATTTCGTGAAGCTTAATGTAGGAGTTTCTGATTTTCCCAATTTGATTCTTATATATTTAATTTATAGTTTAATTTTACAAATATATCAAACTTAATTAAGTATTAAATTGAGAAAAAAGATTTTTTAAATAATGTCATAAGATAGTAAGGATATCGTGATTTCAGTGTCACAAAAAAAAAATCCTACTTGCTTATTGTTTTTATTTATTTAATTTTTATTAATCTTATTATTATTAATGAATGAAATTTAGATTTTCATTAATTTCTTTATTTTTTGGCGTTAGAAAAATTACAGAAGATTCCTCACATCTAATTCTATAATTTGTGTAAATTTCATTTTATTTGAACTTTATTTAATGTTTTATTTTGTTAAATATTTAAATAGATTATTTATTTTAGAGAAATATAAAAAGAATTACCATATAATTTTTAACTCATTGTTTTGTTCTCATTTTTTTGAATATGTACCTTTTTTATTCTTTATTTTTATGATTATAATTTTATTTACTATGAATTTTTAAAGTTGTCCTTATTTTCTTAAAATTATCTAATGAGTTTCTCATATACTCCGCCACCTCTGCTCTCCACACGCGCGCCCTTTCCACTGTTCCACTAGTGATTAATAATCATTGGGAAAAACTAATGCTCTCCAGTTAAATGGATAGTAACATGCATGGCACGATTAGAGCCATCCATTTCTGAAACACAAAAAATGGATGGCATCCCATCATTGTTCCAACCAAACAAAGAAATGCAAGTTGTTGTGGAATAATGCTTAAACCAATCAATCAAAATATTCCAACATGAATTCAATCAATCCAAAAGCATCACCGTACTAAATCCTAAAGATCAAACAGTGGAGATTAAAATCTCTAAAAAAAATATTTCACAAAACACTACCACAAGGCCTAATGCCAAGTTTAGGAGTTACCTCATTGCAGGGTTAATTGAAGCATCTAGAAACTTTTGAGTGTTCTTTTAGTCCTTGTTAGCAATCCTCAAAGCTTTATTGCAAGCTACAATAGCTTTCTCCAAGAATTTGATCATATGGTAGTTTAATCTTGATCAAACAATGGATTGGAAGGCTTGAATGGATGGGGATTCAAGTGAGGATTTGATTTTTTAAGTATGGAATAACTATTAAATTATTTAGTCAATGGATTAAAGTGAGAGAAGAAGGGAATGAGCTGCATCTTGGTTTCAACTTAGGGAAATCTAAGGAATGGTAGTGGGGAGTTAAGGAATTGGGAAGTTGGGATGCTTTAAGGGAAGGCTATGAGAGATGGGTGCTCTGGGATCAACGTTTCTTCAATTCTAAAATGAAGGAGGATGGTTATTTATAGGCTCTTAAGATTTGTTTGAATTGGGATTTTGATGCTAAGAAGGGCTGCTATGGTGGTCTACCGAGGTGGCTTGTCAAAGCTACTAGCCAATGGGATGCTTGCACCATAAGTTGGTCAACATTGGTAGATTGTCCAATAGGAATATGCCATGTGGAGAGGAAGGGAAGCTTGGAAGCTCGCTATGTTAAATTTGGATAGGATTTAGTGGCAAGGTTCAGAGGTAGTGAGCTGAGAGAGTTGTAAGCTTGGAGGCTATAGAGCGTTGGCTGAGCTTTGGGTGTTGAATGTACTCTGGTAGCTTGATTTGGCATGGAGAAGGTAACTTAAGTTGTTGGATATATGTAGGTTCAAAGTGTTGAATATATGGTGAATTTGATTTGGTTCTAAAACTTAGACTATCTAGCTTAGAAAATATTTAGAGATTTAATACTTGAAGCAATGATGTGCTGAACTCAATGGTAGGTGTTAATTAATTTAAGTAATTATGAAAGGCGATATAATCTAGATGAAATTTATAGTTAATTAGATTTGTTTAAGTTTGACTGTGTTTAAATTGAGTTTGAACTTAGATTTGTACTAGAATAGATTTTAATTTTAACTTGAATTTATGTTTGATTTACGTGTTGATTTTAGTGTACATTGAATTAGGTTTATTTTATTACAAGATTTCCGTTTATATTGATATAGATTTTCTTACATTAAATTTGAATGTTATTTGATAGTTGATAGTACTTTATACAATTTGAGAATTATTTAATTGTTTCAATTGAATGTGTATTTATTTGATTTAGCTTGAAATTTATTTAGGTGTGATTTATAATTAATTTCTTAATATATAAGTGATTCACTTTATTATCAAAGTTTTAAATTATTAATTTTGTTATTGCTTTATTTATATATGTTTATCTAAATTCAAACTTTATTCATTTTAGAATTTTATGCCTTAGTGAATATGACCTTAACTTGATTGAGTTTGATTTTGATTTTATAATCATGTTTACCTCTTCTGTAATTAACTCTAGCATGGTTCAAATTGAACTTCAAACTAAATATGCTCACTTCTAAACCAATGAATTCGTTGAAACCATTGATTGAAATCGGTCCTCATATGGTCAAAAAAGTGCTGAAGTAGTGGACTCAAGCCTATAAACTTAATGGGTTACTTAAAATTCATATCATAGTCTTTATAAGGTACTCAACCTTCAACTTAAATAGCTTAACCAGAATAAACTCAATGCCAAATCAGGTTTAACGGTTATGATTTAAGTATATGTCAAATCAAAGGGAGTGAATATTTGATTTATATTTCTAATTTGGGTCTCCACCATCCTCTAGTTCTCTAGAGTAGCTTCTACAAAAATCATAAAGGATAGAGCTTAGGGTATGAAGGAGCGGAAATGAGAAATATAAGACCTCACCAAAGGTTAAGTTAAGAACAGGAAGCGGTTGTCGGTGGTCAATGGTCTATGGGGTAGGTGGTGACGAGTGGCAGTGGCGGTGGTCGGTGGCTATGAAAACCGTTGTTTACTCGTCAGTTCTCTCCACAACGGGTTTTATAATTTCACTTCGCCTTCCCTTATGCTTTTGTGTAGCCTTTTAGTGAGGAGTGTTTTGATACTTTGGCACTTAATTTTCCTAACCAACTGATCAAACTGTCCATGTTGAGTCCCCATGCTCATGGTTTTTTTTTTAAATGATTTGGGTGTCATATGACATTGGAATTGAGTGATCTTAGACTATTTGGATTCCTCTCATAGAGGTGCTTTATTTGACTAAAAATATGTTAAATTTGTAGTTTAGGTTCCAAAGCCTCTAAATGTGTTTCAATAGGTTGATTGTACCGTGATTGAACCGATTTTGGGATAATTGGGTTTGTCTCATCAGGATGGTGTGTTCGTCTCTAAAATAGCTGAAACTAGGGTACATGTGATCTTAACTTTGAATTTGAAGGATTATTTATAAAAAATGCATTAAGATTCATGGTTGATAAAAATTTACTGATTACACATTAGGTCTGATGCATTTTGGAAATGTGGTGTTAGATACTCCATTGACATTACACTGCTTCTTAATTAGAAATATCCACACATCCTATATATCATGACACTATTTCTTCATTTCCATTCAGATCCTCAAATTTCAATTTAATTGCCTACTTAAGAGAACTAAATTGCTGCACTTACGGATTCTCCATTTCTTCATAATTTTTAATATTTTTATAAGAATTTTCAAAAGCAAAAAGGAAGTTTTAGTATTCATTGTTTAGGTGACGACTTGTATGTGATGTGAGCTTCCATTAGAGGAAGAGTTTTAGTAACTTTGGTTAAAACGGGGCGTGGGCATCAAAAAGAGAAATAATGATGGGGTTACAATGATGTTTACAGCTCTATGTTAGTTGGTTTTGTAACTTTGGCGTCTGACTGTGATTGGAACGAGGAACGTGCGTATCTGTACTACTTGTCTTTGAAAGCCTTTCTCATGTTTTATTATGCACGACGTCGGGCCGTACGTGTATGGTTTTGGAGGGGTAGCTTCATAATTGAAAAACTTATATTATAATATTCAGATGTTTTCCATAAAAAGTTTTAACTTGATGTATTTACGTTCTTCTTTTGTGACATGTGATTTTTTCTTTTGAAATTTTTTGATTGGTTGTAGAATTTTTGGACTAATTTAGTGTAAACTTTTTGGAAATTTTTTATTATTGAAATATTGAAAATTTTTTGTTAAAAATATTATAGATTACTCATGGGATTGGATTATTTCTTTTTTTTCACTATTTTATAGTTAGTTGGTCATATTGTTACAATAATACCGATGACGGTCGAGATTTGCATTTGTTGAAGATTTCATAGATGATGGTCGTAGCTAGGGCTGTCAAAAAAGCTCGTTGTTCGCAAACAGTTCGTGTTCAGTTCGCCAACAAGTTTGTGTTCGATTCGTTCGATTAGCAACCGAGACGAACACGAACTATTTTTTTCGTTCGGTTTGTTAAACGAACCCAACACGAACAGTAAAATGTTCATTCGTGTTCGGTTCGTTATTGTTCGAAATATAAAATAATTTAAAATAATTATATATATATACATATATATATATATATATATTTTATGATATTTTAAAAATAATTATATATTATAAAAATTTATCATATTTTAAATAATTAAACTTCTATAAATTATAATATATGATAAATTATTAATAACAATACTAATATTATAATATTAATTATATTAATATAAATATTGTAATATTATAATATAATAATTAATAAACTATACTATATATTAAAATAAAACCATAAACAAAACCCTAAACGTCTTATTCTGTTTGCTTCATTTTGAGGAAGTATGGGTTACCTGATGTGTACGGAATACCTAATCAATTTGCATCATTTTGAGGAAGTATGTTATCAAAGCTATGGGTGTCAAAAAAGCTTGTTGTTCGCGAACAGTTCATGTTCGTTTCTCCAGGAAGTTCATGTTCGATTCGTTCGATAAGCAAACAAGACGAACACGAACTATGTTTTTCGTTCGGTTTGTTAAACGAACCCAACACGAACAGTAAAGTGTTCATTCGTGTTCGTTATTGTTCGAAATATAAAATAATTTAAAATAATTATATATATATATATATATATATATATATATATATATATATATATAATTTATCATATTTAAAAAATAATTATATATTATAAAAATTTATGATATTTTAAATAATTAAAATTCTATAAATTATAATATATGATAGATTATTAATAATAATACTAATATTATAATATTAATTATATTAATATAAATATTATAATATTATAATATTATAATTAATAAACTATACTATATATTAAAATAAAACCATAAACAAAATCCTAAACGCTTTTTTCGGTTTGCTTCATTTTGAGGAAGTATGGGTTACCTGATGTGTACGGAATATCTAATCAATTTGCATCATTTTGAGGAAGTATGTTATCAAAGCTAGGGGTATCAAAAAAGCTTGTTGTTCGCGAACGGTTCATGTTCGGTTCTCCGGGAAGTTCATGTTCGATTCGTTCGATAAGTAAACAAGACAAACACGAACAATTTTTTTCGTTCGGTTTGTTAAACGAACCAAACTCGAACAGATGATGTGTTCGAACATTTTGAACACAAACACTAGCTCTGTTCATTCGTGTTCGGTTCTTTTACACCCGTAGTCGTAGCTGCCATTGCACCATCATAAATTCGCCATTACAGGCCACCCAATCTGCTCCTAGCTCGATTGGGTTGATTAAGACGACCTAGAGGCAGGATAGTTTTATTACATTTGAATCAAGAGATGGTGAGATTTAGTGCATCCATAAGAGATATAACTATATAATATTTTGATATAATTGTAGATAAAGATCATAATATTTTCTTCTAAATTTATTATAAATCCCAATTTTTGCCATTTTAGACATTTTGAATTTAAAAATTACATATAACTTTAGAGATGTGATGATGACCCGAAACATTACAGATGTGCACCATGCAAGAGCTATTTTTTATTATTCAAGTACGAATCTAATCATATAAGAAACAATATCAAGACTTAGGGGATCAACATGGACATGGCCAAATATTTATTCCTACCCAATTTTCGTATAATATGATTTATTTTGTTAGGTCGTATGTGTTCCCAATAAGAGCAAACTCTTATAATTAATTTCATTCTAAGGAAATTTCTTAAGAAAAACCATTGATTAAAGTAATCAATATAGGAGAATCAGTTCTAACCGACTTTACGTCCGTCAGAGATATCGTTGTAATTTCTGACATTGTATTAATTGAAAATCAGCCAGTTAATTTCTGCCAGCTTAACTACTACAAAACTCGTTGCCTTTGTTCATAAAACTTTTTCGACGTCATGTTTAAAGTAATTGATGGATTTGTCAATTAATCTCTAAAAAAAACTAACGGTCAAACATTGTCGGTATTTAATGGAGTCATTTTACATAAGTCATGAACCGACGGGTGTTTGATGATAACCGACATCGTTACGAATTGATAATGATGTTATTTAAAGCCAACGGCAAGTAAATCATGGCTAAGCCATCTGTAAGAGTCTTTAATAGCAACAGGCACCAAAAATTCTTATTTCTCCTTTTCTTCTCCCACACACTCTAAACCCTTGTGGTTCTCCTTCCCCCTCCCATTGTTTAGCCCCATCCTTCATGATACAATCACCATTAAAGCTAGCTAGGAAGACAATCATGGGATCACGGCTTATAGAGACCACCAAGACTCTCATCGTTCCACTTCGCTCCTAGAAATCATTGAGGATGGTAAGCTTGCTTGCGCCATTCTTTCTCTTTGCTCGTCCTGAATTTACTAAGGGAGTTTTTGATAATGGATTTAGAGTAGGATTTAACCTAGATTTTACATGAATCCATCAAGACAGCCTGTTTGGGCAAAATAAAGCTGTGGATTTCATAAATACGAATCCATAGATCTCCACTGTAAAAGGTGAAGCACCATCTCATGCATAGGTTCATGACGGCTAAGTGTTACAAATGTAAATATGAAACTTTAGCTTTTAGATTTATAAATAAAAAAAAATTATCTCGTATGTATGTACATTTACTAAAAAAGAACATTATTAATTTCTAAATTAATTACCAAAGAAATCTACTTTGTGGATATTTAAATGTTAGTAACATTAAAAATAGAAATTTAAGTATGCGATGTGTAAATATATGTGATTTGTGAGCCTCAAACGAACTTGATTTTACATGTCTTCATGTGTATATATATATATATATATATATATATATATATATATATATATATATATATATATATATATATATATATATATATATATATATATATATATATATATAATATGAGCAAAACATCTTTATCTCAAGCATGAGACAACAGATTCTTCATTCTCTTATTAATCTAAGAGCATCTTGTTGAAGAGTTAAGATCATCAAGGAAGTAAATGTTTGCTAAAGTTGAGATTTCTAAAGCCAATGCACATGTTAATGCGCTTTATGGGCATAAGATGCGACATCATTTGGGTGAGCCAATACAGGTACTACCAGATCCAATGAACTTGCGAAAATCTTCTTTAAAAATACAAACTTTAAGTTTGAATGTGAAAGTTGTTAAAAATCTGATGTAGTCCTCTCTCGAATTAAGAGACCCAGATTTGAAGCACATTATAATCATTAGTTTCTAATTTAATTATCACTCAGACTAATTTTCTTAAAATAATTAAATTTAGTTGCATATTCGTAAAATAGGATGTTTAGGTGTTAGACATGTAAATAGATAAGAATAAAGTGGTATGAATGTAAAACGATAATTTTTTTTAAATGTACGAGAAACTTGTGGTGGAAGGCATAATGGAAAAAGGTTTAGAGTGAATTATTAATATTTTTCTCTTATGTCGAGTGAGGACTCCACTGTCGAAATCAATGTACACTAATCTTTATAAGATAGTGCACATCATTAATGGCAATACTAAAAGATTGATGGGTTTTGAGGGGCGCCACCTTCTTTAAGTGACCTCATGCACACAGTTATTTTAAATTTTTCTATATTAATTGCACTATATGATGCATTGATTGTTGTTATGCAGGAGGTTTTCGATGGATATTCACACACTAGCGTCGCAGATGTGTAATCGAATAGAAAGGAATCACTGTAGAATTTTTTAACGAAGTTGATGCCTTTGTGGCAGTTACATCTCAACTGTCAATTTACCTATCTGATGGTAGGTTTTGATATCGAGAATGTTTAACCCCTGACGAAGAAAGATATGATCGTCGGGTATTTAGTTAGATTACTGGATTTGAACTTCATATGGGGAGATTGAACCTACAACATTCAGCTCTGCTCCTTCAATGAGCTATCATCCTCCATCTAGATTTGACTCAAGCAAATCTGAAAAAAGGATCTTTGATGGGACAAGTCAGTATTATACGAGTTATGTGCAGCAAGAAGAGGCAGCAAACCCTGAGGCACGGATGTTTTATGATTTACTGAATGCTGCTTAAAGACCACTATGGGAGGGTTACACATCTCCTTTTGAGTCATCTGTAATTCTCATAGTGCTTAAAATTAAAATAAAGTTAACATGTCTCGGAGTGCTTCAATCACTTTACACGATTAACGAAAGAGACAAATCCACCTGAAATTTTAGTCCCTAAAGTTTATAGAGGACAAAAAGGTTGGTCTCAAAGTTAGGGCTTAAAGTACAAAAATTGATTATTGTGTAAATGAATGTATACTATATTACATGACAAGTGTGATGCAGACTCAGTGCAAATTTGATAATTTTCCTATATTCAAAGTTTATAGTAGAAAAAGTAAGAGGAGAAGGAAGTTTTGTTCAAGCGGCACTTCTATCTACCTCTTATTCCTTGTCTTCAGAGGCTATAGAGTTCTATGTGTACTGCTCCACATAGGATGTGGCATCGTAGCAGATCAGAGGATATCAACTCAATGTGTCATCCAACAAATGAAGAGGCATGGATGTATTTTGATCGCTCATATCTTGAGTATATTGAGGATGCACGTAAGTCGTAACGTGTGGCTTGGCTTAAGCTCTGATGACTCCACATCATACAGTCAAACCACATTGCTCTTCTCTTATTGGTTGTGAATGTTGTGCCATACAGTCTGTCACCTGAAATGTGCATGAAAATGTTGTTCTTCTGTAACACTGATTATACTAGGTCTCACTATTCCTAAGGGGATGATAGATATTTATTTGTAATCGTTGATAGATGTGTTACGAATTCTTTGAGAAAGAAATGTAATTGCGTATAACGTTTTCATGAAACATTATTTTTTGATGAAAGCAGTATTAATGTGGATAATAATTAATTTTTCTACTTATGTGATGTTATCTGGGTGGAGCACTGCAAGAAATTTAGCATGTTTATATTTCATGAATTCATCTATGGCATTTATGCTTCAACATGGAAGGAAGAATTTATGTTTTGACCGCCACCGTATGTTTCTAAATGTTGAACATCCCTTCAAGAGGAATAAGAATGCATTCAAAGGAAATAAAAATTGAAAAAACAGCGCAACCTCCAAGAATATTACGAAAGACTTACTTCAGATTATTAGTGACATTTCAAAGAGTATAGTTCACCTTAAACTTTCTTAACATCATCCACCAGTTTTTTGTGTTACTCATAATTAGACAAAAAATGTCAATTTTTTAAGATATATCTGACCCAACGCATTACGTAAGTAAATTAGCTTATAAAAATATGGCCAAACTTAACCCCAAATGTGATTAAGCGGCTAATGTACGATAATTAAAGATTAAAGTTTTTATAAATAAATATAAATCGTACACTAGGGGTACTACACAAGTATACATATCGTTTCAAGTAATATAGACTTTTCTTTTTAAAACCCCAGATATCGATCCCACGAGGACTAATAAATTAAAAAGAAAGAGAACTATTAATTAAAATCTTTTAATTTAAAACTAAATAAAATATGCAGAATACGAAAATTGTCAAGTAATAAAATAATAAACAAAGATTCTTTCCCCATACAAAATATTCCATGATTAATAAGCGGTTAAAATTAGTAGAGAACTTTAAAAATGTGATATTGTGACAAATAGGAGCATATATATCATTTTCCCTTTGGTTCAAGTCATAAAGAATATTTGCTAGTTTTTAAAGATTGGATTAGGATGTATTATTAGTAGAAAGGGACGAATTTCTAGACTCTCACTTCTAGGTTCCCCCCCAAAAGGTTGCCTATGGTTTGGCCTACTAGTGACCCGTCACCTCTTTTGTAAAATTAAATTGATTGAATTTAGTCTGTCACACTAAAAACAAAAATCAATATACGCCCATTAAAGATTATCTCTCTATTTATTTGCACCTCCCCTTTTAAGAATTTACTATCTACCGTTCAAAGAGAAATCTGATACATACAAGTTAAGAATTCTTAGCCCCCGGTCAAATCTTACTAATTCTCCACAGTTTTTAACAATACAAGAGGCCAATTTGTAAAGTAAATTAAGATTAGGTACAATATCATCACAAATTTTTAGAAAATAAAAAATTATGTTCTTAAATCTGATTTAAATCTGTTATTAAATAATTTCGTATTCGTAGGGAGAAAGAAAAGAAGACTACTCAGAAAGCATAAAAATTACTCCACAAATCATATTCATATAACTCAAATACAAAGCACTAAACTTAAAAAATAAGATATAAATACTTATCTTGAATGTAATCCAAGCAATCCTTTCAAGTTTCTATAATTCCACAGACTCTAACAAAAATTTGACTCTCGAATTCACACTGAACTCTTACTAAAATAAAGAAGAAGAAAAGAAGAAGACACTTTGCTTAACAACTCTTAATTAATTATTTGTTAATTAATTCTCTCTCCTCTTCCTTGATGTAGAATGCTCCTCTATTTATAGATCTCCAGAAATGACCAGGAGTTTCTTAAGACACCTCTTCAAAATTCATCCACATTCAATGAATGTTCTAAAAAATAACTATGGTGCCTAGGAGCCAGTTTTGCGCCTAGGCACCAGTTCTGCGCCTAGGCGCCAGGACGTTTCCCTTCACATTTAGGTCACACCATTTCGTTTAATAACTGCTCTCCCGTGTCTATATTCATTGTATCTTGTTTATAACACATGGGAATTTGTCCAGAAGGTTTTAGATTGGTTCGAAAGCGTTAATAACCGTCCAATATCTGTCCAGGAAATCTCAAGAATCAATCTGCTGTGTCAGGCGCCTAGGCGCCAGAATCAGCCTCTTTGCATTCTTACTCCTTTTTGGCTCATTTTTACTCTTTTTTAAATCTTTTTCTTCATAAACTCATTTTGTTGTACCTACAACCAAAACATAAGAAATACCTTTCACTAAAGCGTAATATTCTTAAAATATTAATAAAAATTTGATATAAAATTCTAAGTAATTTTAAGGTGAATTAATTCCCCCAAACTTAAACGTTACTTGTCCTCAAGTAACCTTTTACTACTAAAAATATAATCTATGGAGAAATATTTCATTAAGACTTATATAACTTTTTGTTCTATAAATAATATAATAAAACTTAAGAAGCTTTTTAAAAACTCAAGCTAAGTCCAAAATGTGTAAATTACTTAATAATTAAGTGTTAAGAACTCTCTTCTCCCATCTACTTCAAAAATAATTGCAATTTGTCATATTAAGAGTTCGTAGATTATTTACAAAATAAAGACTTTTATGAAAACTCTACTAGTAAGGATGCATATACATAAAAGTTAGGTTAAAAATGTAATTAGGCCTTCTCTAATAAGATAAATTAAGTGAAGCCAATTTTTGATTAGGTATCTCCTCAATCTTCTCCTCACATATATATTTTTTTATTTTTAGCTTTTCCTTTTTATTTTACCTTTTTCTTTATAGTTTGTGAGGATTACTATATCTGGATAGCCTGTTAATTATTTTGAAATTCACTATCCTTAATTTATATTTAAAGACTTCATACATTTTCACTTAATGAATATGTATTTATCACTAAGATTTTTCATAGAGTTTCTATTTGTTCTTATCAAGTAAAATATCTAACTTTCCTAATACTTTCAAAAATACAATTTTTTTTTATTTAGATAGTTGAATCAAAATCTTCCACTCTTTCATTAAGTAATCACAACTTTTAGATTTATCTCGTATTACTAAAAATACTTATATAAGTTTATTATAATACCCATAAAAACAAAAGTTTGTTTATCTTAAATTAACTTTTCTTCCATAGGTTATGTTATTAATTTTGAAAAATACTGTTTACTAAGGACAAGAAAAACTTAAATCGTTTCCCTCCCCCAAACTTAGTTCTTTAAATAAGGTTTAAATATTTTTGTAATATGAAATTTGAACTAAGGAGGAAGAATGAAGTATAACATTTAAAGGTATTTAAATCAGTGTTGATATAAGCAGGAATAAATATATAAAAGAGTAGGTAAATAAGTAACACATGAAAAATTAAATATTTAAAAACAAATGTGCTAAAATAAAAACAACTGGAGCATGAAAAGGGCTAAGTCTAAGCAATCCAACAATAGAAAACATAAAATAGAGTTACGATCTCAATACAACAGTACGAAACGATAAAAACCTACACAAAAAAACAACAAACACTTAATTAAATCATAGCAGAAATCTATCTAATCATTATCAGCTCTTCATCATCCTCAAAAGAAACATCTGGATCTGGCTCTTTGGATTTTCCCCAAGGTATGAACTTCAGACAGGTAGGAAATCCTACATTTTTATCACCCTTCAGAAATTTTACTAAAGCCTCATAATACTCTCCATCATAATCACACTTCCTCTGTATATATTTTGATACATGATCAAATTTGTTATCCATATCATCCATTCTACACTGTATCATTAACAGTTCACTCTGATGCTCTAAATACCTCTCACAAACACATAATACACTCATAAACATCTCCACATAAAATAATTTCAAATCACAACACACTTAACAATCATATTCAATCGCTTCATCTATTTCTCCTTAAATTCATGGATTCACATCAGAAACTTCATTAGTTCCACAAGGTAATTCACTACTAACAAAGGGAAGAAAGAGACTCGAGGAAATTCCAAGGCCATCTTTTCATCAATCCAATTATTCTTAGTGTACATTGTTACCTGATAATCTTCAAAGCATGCCAAATGATCTGACTGAACTTTCATTTGCCATTCAATGTGCTCAATTTGGTAGAACATCTCATGCAATCTCCCTCCAACTAGAATTAACTCTTCTTCAATATTATCAAGTCGATTGCATAACTTCTCCAGAGTCATGGCTAGATAACCATTAAAATATGTTTGTGTATCCTTGTGCACAAACTTCTCTTTCCCATTAATTCCAATGTTTAATCTCTGCATGGAAGCAATCAAAACTCTTTCTTTTCTCTAAAGGAATGTTTCAGTCAAAATGTTTGATGGCTTAAAGGTTTGGGACGAAGGTATGGTGGTTTAAATGGATTAGAATGTGCAAAAACTTCTTTGGGGTGGTTTTTCCATGATTTAGAAACTGTGGTGCCTAGGTGCCAATTTAGGCGTTTAAGCGCCAGGATCACAGGTATCTGGCGCTTTGGCGCCAAAATCCTGAAAATCACAGGTTCGTCATTCATCAAATTCTCATAAGTTTCATACTCAATTAAGGTTTAAAAAGGTAGATTGAAGGAAAGTAACTAAGTGTAGTCACATACAACACACAATCAAACACGAAATAAAATCATACTATGGGTTGCCTCCCATAAAGCGCTTGGTTTAACGTCGGCAACCCGACATAAACAACATTTTACTCCAAATGAGTTAAAAATAGAACATCTTTAAAAGATGACACACTTTCTTCATAATAGGGCTTCAATCTATGTCCATTCACCTTAATTAGTGAATTAGTTTTTAACTCTTTAATGTTCAAAGCCCCATAAGGGTAAACTTTCTCAACCACATACGACCCTATCCATTTGGATTTTAAATTTCTTGGAAACAAATTTAATCTTGAATTGTATAATAAAACTTGTTATCCAGGCTCAAAATTATTTCTTAAAATTTGTTTATCGTGCATAATCTTCATTTTCTCTTTATAAAATCGAGCACTTTCATAAGAATCATTTCACATCTCATCTAGTTCATTTAATAGTAATAATCTTTTATCTTCAACATCTCTTATATTATAATTAAATTCTTTAATTGCCCAATAAGCTTTTTGTTCCAGTTCAATAGGTAAATGATAAGGTTTTCCATAAATGAGCTTATAAGGTGACATTCCAATAGAATTTTTATCAGCAGTCATATAAGCCTATAACACATCATCAAGTCTATCAGCCCAATTAGTTCACTTTGGATTAACCATTTTTTCTAAACTTCTTTTAATCTCCTGATTTGATATTTCCACTAATCTACTAGTTTGGGGATGATAGGCTGTTGAAATTTTATGCTTGATTCCAAATTTGCTCAATAATCTCTGAATCAGAAAATTCTTAAAGTGACTTCCTCCATCCGTGATGATTATTTGTGACATTCCAAATCTAGTGAGAATATTTTTAATTAAAAACTTTTCCACACTTTTAGCATCACATTGAGGTAAAGCAATTGCTTCAATCCATTTCGAAACATAATTAATAGCTAATAAAATATACATTTTTTCTGAAGAAGGCACAAATGGTCCCATGAAATCTAAACCCAGACATAAAAAATTTTCACTTCCAGAGTGAAATTTAGCGACATTTCATTTCTTCTAGAAATATTGCCTATGTATTGACATCAATCACAGGATTTAACAAAATTGTTAACATCCCTGAATAATGTAGGCCAATAATATCCAGATTGTAAAATTTTGAAAGCAGTTTTATCAATTCCAAAAGGTCTACCAAATTCAGAGTTTTGGTATTTTTGAATAATCTCATAAGTTTCTTCATAAGGAACACATCTTTGTATAATATAATCCTTACATTGTTTAAAAAGATAGGAATTATCCCAAAAATGAAATTTAACATCATGTACGGATTTCTTTTTCTGATACTGATCTAATCCATATGGCATAATGCCACTAGCTAAATAATTAACTATATCAGCATACCATGGGATTAAACCAGCATAAACATTATAAAGTTGTTCATCAAAAAACATTCATTTATTTCTCCCTTATCATTCATTTAATTATTTTCAATTCTAGATAAATGATCGGCGATTTGATTATCAGACAGACCCTTTTCTATCGACTATTTGAAAGTCAAATTCTTGAAATAGAAGAATCCATCTAATCAATCTTGGTTTAGCTTCTTTTTTTAGACATTAGATATTTAATAGCAGAGTGATCTGCATGCACTATACATTTATTCCCAAGTAAATATTATCGAAATTTGTCAAAAACATATACTATGGCCAATAGCTCTTTCTCAGTAGTAGTGTAATTAATTTGAGCTTCATTAAAAGTTTTGCTGGCATAAAATATAATTTTAAACATCTTACCGTATTGTTGTCCTAAAGCGGCTCCAATAACATAATCACTTACATCACACATTAATTCAAATGGTTTTTCCCAATTAGGTGCAATAATGATTAGTGCAATAATTAATTTCACTTTTAAAAAATTAAAGGCTTTTAGGAAAATTTCATCAAATTCGAATTTAGTATCTTTTTCTAAAAGATGGCATAGAGGTTTTGTAATCATGGAAAAGTCTTTAATATATCTCCTATAAAATCTAGCATGTCCAAGAAAACTTCTTATACCAGTAGTAGAAGTTGGGGGTTGTAATCCAGCAATAACTTGAATTTTTGCTTGATCAACTTCCATACCATTTTTAGAAATCTTATGACCTAGTACAATTCCTTATGTAACCATAAATTGGCATTTCTCCCAGTTCAGAACTAAATTTGTTTCTTGACAGTGTTTCAACAGATTTGAAAAATTGTATAAGCAAGAATCAAAAGAAGTTCCAAATACTGAGAAATCATCCATAAAAATTCCAATTCCTTTTTCAATTAAGTTACAAAAATTAGCCATCATACACCTTTGAAAAGTAGTAGGTACATTGCATAACACAAAAGGCATTCTTCGGAAAGCAAAAGTTTCATACGGACTTGTAAATGTATTATTTTCTTGATCTTCAGGAGCAATAGGTATTTAATTATACCCAGAATATCTATCCAGAAAACAAAAATAAGAATGTTCAGCTAATCTATCTAGCATTTG
Source organism: Papilionanthe hookeriana x Papilionanthe teres (assembly GCA_022702705.1). Taxonomy (NCBI): domain Eukaryota; kingdom Viridiplantae; phylum Streptophyta; class Magnoliopsida; order Asparagales; family Orchidaceae; genus Papilionanthe; species Papilionanthe hookeriana x Papilionanthe teres. Next base: position 49,678,969 of record CM040433.1, on the reverse strand, counting down.
ATCTAAGAATGGAAGAGGAAAATGATCTTTCCTGGTCGCATCATTTAGCTTTCTATAATCAATACAAATCTGCCAACCAGTAACTTGTCTAGTAGGTATTAATTCATTGTTCTCATTTTTAACAACAGTTACTCCTCCTTTCTTTGGAACACAGTGAATAGGACTTACCCAAGGACTATTTGATATTGCATATATAATACCAGCATCCAGCCATTTAAGCATTTTCTTCTTAACAACTTCTTTCATAACTGGATTTACTGTCATCTTCTAGTAATATTCTGTGCATACAAATTGAAGGAATGATCCCTTTAATGTCTGCTATAGTCCACCCAAAAGCTCTTTTATATTCTCTTAATAGTTCAAGCAGTTTTACTTCTTGATCGGTAGTCAATTCAGAAAATATAATAACAGGGAAAGTTAATGAATTCCTTAAAAAGACATATTTCAAATGAGAGGGTAATTCTTTTAATTCCAATTCAGGAGCCTTTTCAATAGATGGTTTGAATTCTTTACTTTCAGTAGTATCTAATATCTCTCAATTTTCATTAATGTAATGAACTTCTCTTACTTTTGTTTCTTCAGAATCGCTTTCACACTTAAATTTTCAGGTTCGATAAATTATTCTTCTTTAAAATGTATCTGAAATTTTTCTTGAAAATGTTGTTCAATAATCTAATAAAAAATGTCCATTCTATAAGACTTTTCCTTGTTAGGATACCTCATTGATTTAAGAACATTAAATGTTACTTCTTGATCATTAACTCTCATGGTTAACTCCCTTTTTTGCACATCAATCATAGCACGTCTGGTAATAAGAAAAGGCCTTCCTAGGATAATATGAATCTCTTTATCTTCTTCCATATCCAGAATTATAAAGTCAATAGGGAAAATAAATTTATCCACCTTTACCAAAACATGTTCTATTGCTCCTCTAGGGTGAGAAATAGATTGGTCTGCTAATTGCGAGATTACGGTTGTAGGAGAAATTTTTCCTAGATCCAATCTCTTATAGATGGATAAAGGCATGAGATTAATTCTTGCTCCTAAATCACATAAGGCTTTTCCTTGAAATCTTTCTCCTATAGCACAAGGTATTGTAAAACTTCCAGGATCTTTTAGTTTTTTTGGAAGTTTTTTCTGAATAATTGCACTACATTCTTCACTTTGTGTTACAGTTTCAAAAGCTTCAAATTTTCTTTTCTTGTTAAGAATGTCTTCCATAAACTTTGCATACTTAGGCATTTGTTCAAGAGCTTCAGCGAATGGGATATTAATAGTAAGCTTTTTGAATACCTCGAAAAATTTAGAAAATTGTTGATCCAATTTTTGCTGCTTAAGTCGTTGTGGAAATGGAGGTGGAAATTTTTCATATTCATCTTGAGATGGCAGTTGTTTCTCTGTTTCAGGTAGTTGTTCTTTAGGTTTCTCAACTTCTACAACTTCAATTTCTTTCTGAATCTTACTCTCTTTTCCATCCCTTAGTTCTTTTCCACTTCTAAGTAACACAGCTTTAATTTGCTCAGGATCTTTTCCATTTTCTCTTGGATTTAATTCAACAATGCTAGGTAGTGTTCCTTGTGGTCAACTATTTATAGCATTTGCAATTTGCCCCATTTGATTTTCAATATTTCTTATCGCAGCATTTTGATTTTGCAATTAACTCCCCATTTGTAAATTAATTCTTCTATCGACAATTTCTTTTCTTTAAATTACTTATTATTAAGGCCAGGAGGATAAGAAGGTCGATAATTAGAATTATTTTGATTATTCCAATTCCTAGTTGTGATAGGTTGGCTGTTACCCCATTGAGGATTTACATTATTCTAAATAAAATTAGGGTGATTCTTCCAACCTGGATTGTAATAATTAGAATATGGGTTATTATTTTTGCTAGCAATAACTTGCAATGTTTCTAAAGTTTGATATTCATCAGCATTTTTCGAATTGTCATTTAAGTGAGATAAATGAGACAAGTTTTTCATTTTCTTTGATATAGAAGCCACTTAAGAAACTAAAATCGAAAAGGCTTCATTTTCTTGAATACTAGCCACTCTTTTAGGATTAATCTTATCAGAAGACCATTGGAAATTATTAGTTGGCATTTCTTCAATTAAAGAATAATCTTCATCAAATAATTTAAACATTAAAGAACCACTAGCAGCAGAATCAATAATAGATTTAAGTGAACCTAGTAATCCATTATAAAATATTTGTATAATTAACCAGTCTGGTAAAGAGTGATGTGGGCATTTTCTAAGAAGTTCTTTGAATCATTCTAAAGCTTCATAAATAGTTTCCCTATCAGGTTGAGTAAATGAAGTAATATCATTTCTAAGTTTTGCAGTTTTTTATGGTGGAAAATATTTAGCTAAAAGTTTTTGAGTCATTTCTCCCCAAGTTTTAATAGATCATGTTGCTAATGAATTTAACCAAATCATAGCCTTATCCCTTAGAGAAAAAGGAAAAATCCTAAGTCTAATAGCATCATCTGAAACACGATCACATTTAAAGGTGGCACAAAGTTCTAAAAAACTAGCTAGATGTAAATTAGGATCTTCGGTAGGAGACCCTCCAAACTGATTATTTTAAACCATTTGTATAATTGCAGGTTTTAATTCAAAAGAATTTGCCGCTACAACAGTTAATTAAATGCTTAGATGAATTTCATCAGTTGTAGGGTTAGCATATTCTCCTAAAGGTCTTTGTTGATTTTGATTTTCATTTTCAATATTTTGATCAATATTATTTTGAGGTATATTAGTCATTTCTTGCAAATTACAAAATCTATTCTCCTTTCTAATTATTCTTATAGTATGCTATAATTCAGAATTATATGGTATTAATCCTTCAGTTCCTGAACTTCACATAAAAATATGAGAAAGATATTTAATTTATTTAAATATATATTTTTGTTTGTTTTATATATATATATATATATATATATATATTTAATAATTTGCTTTCTTTTAATTAGTTGTAATCCCCAACGACGGCGCCAAAAACTTGACCCAACCGCAATTACGTAAGTAAAATAACTTATAAAATTATGGCCAAACTTGACCTCAAATTTGATTAAGCAGCTAATGTATGATAATTAAAGATTAAAGTTTTTATAAATAAATATAAATCGTACACTAGGGGTACTACGCAAGTATAAGTATCATTTCAAGTAATATAGAGTTTTCTTTTTAAAACCCCAGATATCGATCTCACGAGGACTACTAAAGTTAAAAGAAAGAAAATTATTAATTAAAATATTTTAATTTAATACTAATTAAAATATGCATAATACAAAATTTGGCAAGTAATAAAATAATAAACAAAGATTCTTTCCCCATACAAAATATTCCATGATTAATAAGCAGTTAAAATTAGTTGAGAACTTTAAAAATGTGGTATTGTGATAATAAGGAGCATATATATCATTTACCCTTTGGTTCAGGTCATAAAGAACATTAGCTAGTTTTTAAAGATTGGATTAGGATGTATTAGTAATAGAAAGGGACGAATTTCTAGACTCTCACTTCTAGGTTCCCCTCCCAAAAGGTTTCCTATGGTTAGGCCTAGTAATGACCCGTCACCACTTTTGTAAAACCAAATTGATTAAATTTAGCATGTCTCACTAAAAACAAATATCAATTCTACACCCATTAAAGATTATCTCCCTATTTATTTGCACCTTCCCTTTTAAGGATTTACTATCTAACTTTCAAAGAGAAATGTATTACATACAAGTTAATAATTCTTAGCCCACTGTCAGATCTTAAGAATTCTCCATAGCTTTTAACAATACAATAGGCCACTTTGTAAAGTAAATTAAGATTAGGTATAATATCATCAAAATTTTTTGGAAAATAAGAAATTAAGTTCTCAAATCTGATTTAAATCTATTATTAAATCATTTCATATTTGTAGGGAGAAAAAAAAGAAGACTACTCAGAAAGCATAGAAATTACACCACAAATCATATTCATATAACTCAAATCCAAAGCACTAAATATAAGAAACAAGATATAAATACTTATCTGGAATGTAATCCAAGCAATCCTTTGAAGTTTCTCTGACTCCACAGACTTTAACAAAACTTTGACTCTCGAATTCACACTGAACTCTCACTAAAATAAAGAAGAAGTAAAGAAGAAGACACTTTACTTAACAACACTTAATTAATTATTTGTTAATTAATTCTCCCTCCTCTTCCTTGATGTACAATGGTCCTTTATTTATAGATCTCCAGAAATGATCAGAAGTTACTTAAGACACCTCTTCAAAATTCGTCCACATTCAATGAATGCTCTAGAAAATAACTATGGCGCCTAGGTGCTAGAACTGGCGCCTAGGTGCTAGAACTGGCGCCTAGGCACCAGGATCTCGGCGCGAATGGACGCATCCCTTCACATTTAGTCACACCTCTTCATTTAATAACTGCTCTCCCGTGTCTATATTCATTGTATCTTGTTTATAACATGTGGGAATTTATCCAGAGGCTTCTAGATTGGTTTGAAAGTGTCTATAACCATCCAATAACCATCCAAGAAATCTCTATAATTAATCAGTTGTGTCTGGTGCCTAGGTGCCAGAATAAGCCTCTTTGCATTTTTACTCCTTTTGGCTCATTTTTGCTCCTTTTTAACACTTTTTCTTCATAAACTCATCTTGTTGTACCTGCAACCAAAATATAAGAAATACCTTTCATTAAAGCATAATATTCTTAAAATATTAATAAAAACTTGATATAAAATTCTATGTAATTTTAAGGCGGATCAATATCTCACTAGACGAATAGCATGATCAGACACAATCTGGATGTCGTGCACATAGAAAAAAAAATTTCTTTGATAACATTATTGGAATTAATTTTTTATATCACGTGTGTAGGATACCTACATGAATGATTCAGAATGACTTGGTGTCCATTCATGCCATCCTAAAGCTCAAGATATTCATCTGGACCTCTTGTTACATGCCATGAGCATGAAATTGGGATCGGTACTGATTTTTGTCTTATCCAGGTAAATTCACTAAGGGATGGGTTGGTTCTAGATCGGGACATGTTTAAAACTCTTATATATGTTTCAAGACATTACCCCCATCAATCCAGACTCTTTTATGGCCAACTTGAATCACAAGACTCGCCCACGGGCACTACCCAGTGAGAATTAAGGTTTGAGGCCACTTTACGTCGCCCAAGGATGACCGCTATTTCAATTGGTTGTTTTGGTGTTACGAAACATCTGTGGGCCTTCTTTGATGGGAAGAGATCATTTACCATCAATTTAAGACCTTTCTAGGCTAATGAAACTCATTTGGCACCTCAGCCGCACTTCGAGTACATAACCCTAATTTTGACCTGCCGTGACCACTCTGACTTCTGGCACATTCACGCCAAAATTACCCATTTCCATGATCAAGATAGAGAGCATGGTGTAATTACAGTAATATACTGGTGTGTCCATGCTGGTTTCATGCGTGGTCACACCAACCGTAAAAAAATGACAGCTTAAGTCCTTTCGGCCTGGCGGTTGGGCATGGTCACACTGAGCCAATAGCTTCCCTAGCCGAAATTATTGAATTTTGGACTCCCCACTTTTTAGCAGCTACCCCATTGGCTATGATGGATTTATGGAGTCAAATAAGGATGTTCCATGTGGCATCCACTTCCCAAATGGCCACTCACGCCATGTCATATGGATAGTGACCATAACTTGATGCTTGTGTCGGCATTATTTTTAGGTTGTGTGTTTTATTTTGAAAATGGGGTCGCCTAACAAAAATTGTCGGTGAATTTTTAATTTAATTTAAATAAATAATTTGAAAAGTAGTATTTGATTTTGAAAATAATTTTAAATTTGAAAATTTTAAGATATGAAATCAAACTGATCTCACATCCCGAATAGTTTATATAAACGAGCACCGCATCACAAACTGTGTATCTATCTCGAAGAATAGACACACTGTTTGGTGATGGGGCTCGATTAAATAAACTAGAAGATTTGTGACATCCGTTTGGTCTGCGAACCAATTTTATAAGCCGACAAATTCCCTGCTTAATATGAAAGCATTAAACGGGGTTTATATTACTCGGGTTCTTAAAGTTCCCTATAAGGGCAAGCCCTTATAGTTAATTACATCTTAAATGAAGTGAATCATTTAAGAAAACTCTCGATAATGATCGGTAATTCGCTCTCAAGAATTTCAAAGTTTAAGTTTTCAAGGGATTGAATTTTGGACTTTCAATAGGGAATGGATCAAATTTGGAACTTTTTATTTTGGGAATTCAAAGGAAGAAAGGTAGGAGAAATCACAGATTCGAAGAAAACTTCGGTAATTTCTCGACTATCCTATTGTTTGGCTTGAATTTAGGAATGCCCTAATGTTTATTTAATTTTTTGATCTTGCCAATTTTAATTAATTTGGACTTATATTTGTATGGTAAAATCACACAAATAGCCTTGAAGATGTGAGGTTTTATGTCGTATCGGACGACTACCTCGGAGTCCTAAGACCGGTTAGGGCTTAATTTACATGACATGCTCATGCAAATGCCTAACGAAGAGTTGAGGATTTATGTTGCACTAGGAAAACTACCTCGAAATCCTATGGATTGGTTATTTAATTCTAGAATGTTTAGCTGATGTAGAGTTGTTTTGTTGATGACGATGGTCGTGCTGCCCACCATGCTCCGAGCTCCTCGTTGTTGCAGAGGTTTAGTTTTAGAAGTCATAAATCAGGAGATGAGAGAAGTGTTCTGGTTTAGGGAAAATCTTAAAATCTAGGTGTTTTTTTTAATATTTTAATTAAACAAATCTTAAAGTTGATTATAACAACACCGGTTAAGATCCCACGGTTCCATCCTTCCGGCATCGTTATTTTTATCGGATTCACTTAGTCTAGATGAATTTTCTAAACTCAACTGAATGAGTTCCACACTTTCATTTAGACCGTGGGAAATCCCGTTAGCAACACATAGGTTACATCATCCGAGGTATTCCCGATCATCCAACGAGACATTTTAATTTAGTTGTAATTGCAGTTTTGTGTTACGTTTGTGATTAAATTTTGAGTTGTTTTATATTTTGAAATGTTGTGGCGGTGAATTTTATCTTGCAATGACTTTTAATTTAGTTTTGGTTTCGGTTTTAGGGACTATCCTAAAAGTGTGGGTTTTCATGCAACAGTTGTTTATCATGCAAGAAAAGTAAGTGCGATGCGATTAAATAAATTGCAACAAAATAAAAGCGTACCTGGAGGGTCTTCCCGTCATCCCAAGCTGCACTTAAACACAATTTAGAATATTTAAGCAAGTTCCAAGGTAAAGCTAAGGGAAGGGTTATGGTTTTCTACCAATTTCCTAATCCTATAGCTAGTCATTTCCTTTGACGTCTAGGTTCTTGTGTTTTGGTTTGAGGACGATTTTCTTCATCAAAGAACAATTAAGTTCAATTGTTCTTATAAATATCCTATCATATTGAGGAAGTTCTTAAGAAGAATCTTAAACATCTTTTCAATATTGCTAGAGTTGTTTTAAGTCCAAATGAATTTAATTATACAAATGAATTAATCGTCAGGAATTCGAAGTTTTGTTGTTATCTTACTCGAGTGAACTAGGACATTTGAATATCCTATGAGGGAAGTAACATTTCATTTATCGTTCGTTTAGGAGTTATGACAACAAAAGCTTTCGAGGGCAAATTGATGTTCAAATGGTTTGTGATTTAATTTAATTTCAGTTAATGGGTTTAAATTTGGAATAGTCTTCAAGTTGCTTCAAATTTATTTTTTAATTTCTTTATGTCTTAGGTGATGTTATTTTTAATTCAATTTAATTTAACTTTAATTTAATTTAATTTGGTTTTAGTTTTAATTTTAATTTAATTTAATCTAATTTTAATTTTAACTTGATTCTATTATTTAATTTAATTTAATTCAATTTAATTTGATTTGGTATGATTTAATTTAATTTAATTTAATTTAATACAATTTGATTTAATTTAAATTAATTTAATTTGATTTAAATTAAATTTTATTTTATTTAATTTAATTTAATTTAATTTAATTTAATTTAATTTAATTTAATTTGATTTAATTTAACTTAATTTGATTCAATTTAATTTTATTTTATTTAATTTTATTTTTAATTTTAATTTAATATTTTCATTTTAATTTTAATTTAATATTTTATTTTTAATTTTAAAGATGATTTAATTTAAATTGTTAAAGTATTAATTTAATTGAAATTTTAAAAGAGTTTAATTTAATGATTAAGTCTTTTAGCATTTTAAATCTTAAATTTGGATTATCATTTTAATTAAGAATTAAATATTATTGAGATGATTAATTTAGGGATTCTTAAATTAAAGAACAAATCTCTTCCTAATAATATCCCTATTTTAATAATTCCAATTTTATTATTCTTCCAAATTTAATCGATTATTTAATTAAGGTTTATTTTAATTATTTTTAAATTGTTTAGTAGGTTTCTACCCTTTAATTATTTAAATTTTAATCATCCAAATCAGATTAGGATCAAATATTTTACTCTTTAATTTTATTAAGCCTAAAGTTTTAATTAAAGGTTAAAATTTTAATTACCATTTTGCCCTTCAAGCTTAATAATTTCATAACTCACTAAATTGAGCTTAAATGAACTTGAAATTTTTATGTGACTTCACTCATATGACAATAAAGACATGAGAGGAGAAAATGTGATTTTTCTGTATTTAATTTATTTATGCAATTATTTTTGGTGGAAAATAGGGATTTCCAAGGAAAATTTAATAATATGACCAAGGGAAAGTTTCTGTAGTTAAGAAAATTATGAAACATTCCTAATGACCAGAGGACCACTTGGACCAATTTTGGTGATTTTTTGAATTATATTCTTTTTATTATAATATTTTGAATTTTGGGGTATTAATTAATTTAAAAATAAAATAAAGGTTGAAAAATGAATTTTATATTTTTCAAAAATCTCTCTGATATCAAGGAAATCAGAGAATCAATTTTTACAATTTTATGATTTTTCTTTGATTTATTAGAATTATTTTAGTGGAAATGCTAAAAAATACATTTTTTAAATTTTAAAATTACCTTAGGGCTTTAAAATTTAATATCTCATTATAGAGACTTAAGAAAAATTTGGGGTTTGTTCCTAAGTGATTAAAATTCAAAATGTGACATTTTGGTGAATTTTATTATTTTTGTGATTTTTATTATTTTTTAATTATTAAAAATATTAAAATAATGCAAAAAATCAACTTTTTAGAAAATTGAAATTTTAATTTTCTTAAATTCCCTAATATCGAGAGGCTCCAAAACCAATTTGGTGAATTTTTGAAGAGTATTTTGAAAGTTATGAATTTTTAAAGTTTAAATTGGCTAAATGGCTTAATCAACCCATTTAGTAGGGTTAACCAAGTCCAATTGAATTCAAATTTTTATGGTGGGTTCCTCGATCCTAAAGGTCAGTGGAGAATTGATTTCAAGTCAATTTGATGTATGATTAGCTCTAATTAATTAGGGACCTATTTTGGGTGTTTAAGCCAATTAGGATTATTCCAAGTGGATTAACTCAAAACCTATTTTTCCTAGAGTCCTCTGGTCATAAGAAACATCACCAAATTTTCCTAGAATTTATTTCACAACATGATAATTATTGGATTTAAAATACTCAAAACAGCAACATGAATTTGAATAATCAATAACTTCTCATAGGGATGGCCTCTGACCTTAGAAAATTCAGGGAATGTTCCCAAATTCAGAGGCTTCGAAAGCCCTATGGTCTCATGCCATGGTGAATTTCCTATATGCATGGAGAATTAAAACAATGCAGAGAGTAAATAAATCATTAAAAATAAAAAACTTGATGAAATTAAATGATTTCTTTTCCACATTATTCTCCTCTGTTCACTGAGCAAGCGGATATTTTTATTTTATTTTTCTGATTTTCCTACACAAAGTTATGCATTTTTGAAGTTTAGGGAATTAAATAAATAGAAAAATAACCTATTTTTCTACTTATCCACGCGACGTTGACTCAACCTCGGCGTCTCCGAAAGGCCACGCGGCGTGTTCTGATTCGGCGCCGCCATCCAACTCAGCGCTCCGGGGGCCCGCTGTATCGTTCTATCTCCTCATCCGGCGCGTGTATTAAATGAACGGCATCCGTTCATCGTCCCCAAGCCTCCTAGCCCGAGAACCGTCCACACTAAATCCCTAATATCTCACTCAATACTTAACAGATTTTTGTGTTCTTGTGCTCTATGGATTCGTCTTGAAGAGACGAATACATCTATACGGTGATCATGCATTGAAATTAAGGCATTTGAGATGGGAATCTCCGAAGCTCGGGATAAAGAGTTAGCTCTTACCTTTGCTCGGAGAAGTGTGGCTTCAATCCGAGGGTTGTGTCACCTTCGATTGGGTCCAAGCAAGCTCCGAGATGAAGTCCCTTGGCCCGGTGAATTGTCTAGGTATGATTTCGACCAAGCCCGATCACAAAGCTTAGAGTCCGGAATGGATGGGTGGCACTGGAGAGGGGGCTGTTCTGGTGGACTTCTTCCCTTGGTCCGGTGAAGGTGTAGGACCAATCAATTTGGGGATTGGTCCACTGTGAAGAAGTGTCCTGGTTTTGTCTTGAAATTTGAACTCAAAATTGAGCTCGGCTAGAGGAATTGGGGCTGGAATCCAGTGGGAATCAAGTGCTCTATGTGTAGAGAGTGGTCCGGAATGATTTTGGCGAGTTTCCTTAAGGTTGGTTCGGCACCTCTTCCATGGTCGAGAGAGGGGTGTTTAAATAGAGTTGGCTGGAGGCTCTCCGGGGGAGTTAGGGCTCGGGATCGACCTGCTCTGGTGAGGAGAAGAACAGCCATGGTGGCCATTGGGCATGGAGCAGCTCAGCAAGGGAGAATTTCAATGTTGGCTCACATGTGAGCTCTCGGGTGTGGTGTTTTCCGGCGGCTCGGTGGTGGCCGGCCGAGCACCTGGTCACCATCTTGTTCGAGTGGGTCGTGGTCGGGGTTTAGTGTAGGCAATTTGCAAATGCCATGTGTCAAAAGCTTGGATTAGAATGGTATGGGAGAAGGCTCATTTTGCACTTGGTTTGACCAACCCATGGAAAGGGGCTTGGTTCACCTCCCCATGGCTGATTTGGGCTGAGGGAGGATCAGATGAATCAGCTAGGAAAGGGTAAAGAAGTCACCATCCATGAATATTTTGATTAATCATGGATTATGGTGAAGCATTAATAGGGTTAGAACCTTTTTAAGGGGGCTTAAAAGAGGCTCCTCCTTTTGCCATTAATGTCTTGGTCACATGTCAAACCTTCCATGGCTTCATGTGGCTTGTCCATGGCTTGTCTTTGGCTTGGGGAAAAGCTTGGTCAATTTCATGAAAATGGAATTTGGAGATTTTGGCAATTTAGTGAAAAATTTAGATGGTGCTTGATTTAGGTTGATTTGATGATTGATTTGGGACTTAGGAATTGATCCCAATTAAAGGGATGATGAGAAGGAATTGTCATGTGGGCTTTGGGCTTTTGGATTTCACTTTGGATGGGCTTTTAAGATGGTTTAGAGAGTGGGCTTTTAGATTTCAAAATAAATTTTAAGATGAGAATTTTGCAAAGGATTGGATCCAACAAGTGTTGAATTTAATTTAGGAATGTTTCATGAATGATTTGGAATAAATTTGAAGTGGTTTAGGCTTGAATTGGGTTGGATTTGGACCTCTTTGGTAAATGGGCCAATGTAGGTCAAATCGGGCTAACTTGGGCCAATGTTGGGCTAGGGTTCAAATTGATGTAAAATTAATGTTGGGAAATGTTTATGGGAATGTTTCAAAGAGGTTTTGACTTTGGTTGGGCTTTGGTTTTGGGGTTTGGGCTTATTTGGGTTAGGTTTGGGTTTAGGTCAAAATTGGGCTTTTTGGCTTTGGGTTGAATTTGAGTGAGGTTTGGGTCTAAATTTTGGGTAAATCATGTTAGTGTTTTGTTTGTGGGGATATTAGGGAAGGTTTAGAAAAGGTTTGGGGTTAATTGGAGTTGAATTGGGTTAGTTTGGATTAGGTTTGGGTCATGGGTCCAAATTGGGCTTTAAGGCCAAAAGTGAAATTGGATTCAAATGTCAATTAAATTGGACTTGGATCTGATCTAGATTGGTGTTGGGAATGATAAATTGAAGTTTAGAATTGAATTGGACCAGAATTTGGGTCAATTGGGTAGGTTTGGCTTGACATTGGGTTCACTTAGGGTTAAAATGGGTCAAATTGGGGGTTTTGACAAAAGTGGGGTAAATTGACAAAATTGGTCCATGGTGTAGTTGAACAAAATGAAATTGGGAATATTTGGGATTTTCTGGAATTTTCTAGGAATTTTATGAATTTTTGGATTTTTGGGTCAAGAGGGGTATTTTGGGTATTTGGAGAGTATTGGGGGGTATTTTTGGAATTTTGGGTATTTTTGGCTATGGATGATCAATTTGATTGCTGAGGAAATGTTTAGGAATGGTTTTTGGGAATTTTGGGTGATTTGGAAATTTTGGAGGATTTGGGTAATTTCAAGGGTTTTGGGTAGGTTAGGCGGGTGTAGGGTCCCTGGGGTCAAAAATTAAAAATTTGGAAAATTAAAGATTGGGTAATTGTAAGCAGAATGAAATCATTTTGGTTGAGCCATGAAACCATATCAAGCCCACATGAGCCATGAAGGGACTCATTTGAGGCATCCACTATGTTGTTCCTAACCTCTTGCCGAGGGCTTAGGGGTTAAGGACCATCCATGTGAATTACCTTCATGAGTTAGGAGGTCAAGTTAGGTATGGGTGTGTTTTAGGATGTGTGTGAAAGTGTAGTGTATAGGTGTAGTGTGTGTGTAAGTCGGCCCTTCACCGGACCGAGCCACCGGGACGGTCCTAAGGCCAAAGAGTCCTATAGGAACTCATCCTTTAAACTTCCACATTTGATTTCAACCCTACTATGTGATTAGGGGTCTACGAGTAAAGTTTATGGAGTTTGCGGGGAGTTAAGAAGTGGTTTGAATTTCTAGGTGGTGGGTCTCAATTCTAATCCTCTAAGATAGTCAAAGGAAAAGCCTAAGGCTAGATCCTAAGTACTAAAGAGAAGAAGAGAAGACCTCATCAAAAATGAGGTCAACAAATGGATCCCCAATAGGTATGGTGTGCTAACCAAGCACATCGCGCGTATTGGCGTTGACCGAAAAGATCAACAAAACCAACACGGATGTCCAAGTGACAAACTTAGGACGAAGTAGAATAATTTCCGCTGGGGAGTGTCAAGTATATCTCTGAGACTGGAGATCCCTGAGCTCTCGCTGGGGAAAGGAAAAGGAGGTGAATCCCAAATCACATGACCTGGGGGAATTTCAATTTAAATTTTATTTTTTTTTTAGTTTAAGTTTTGATGTGTGAGCTTAGATTTTAGCTTGAGTTTTAATTTAAATTGAAGTTTTGTCAAAATTAATTTGAAGGGATTTTATTTGAAATGAGAATTGGACTTTTGTGGTTTTAGATGTAACATCTTCAACCTCAAAAGAAAATTGAATTGATTGAATTGAACCACTACAATGAGGAGAAATCTCAGAGTAATGCGGTATTGGATGTAAAATCCTTAACCTCAAGATTTTGATTTTGATGTATTTCATCGCAATAGGGAAAGAATCCTAAAGCAATGCAGTCTCGGATGTAAAATTCTCATCTCCAAAAGTTTGATTTTGATGTATTTCATTGCGATAGGGAAAGAACCTAAAGCAATGCAGTCTCGGATGTAAAATCCTCAACCCCAAGAGTTTGATTTTGATGTATTTCATTGCGATAGGGAAAGAACCTAAAGCAATACAGTCTCGGATGTAAAATCCTCAACCCCAAGAGTTTGATTTTGATGTATTTCATTGCGATAGGGAAAGAATCCTAAAGCAATGCAGTCTCGGATGTAAAATCCTCAACCCCAAAAATTTGATTTTGATGTATTTCATTGCGATAGGGAAAGAATCCTAAGCAATGCGATCTCGGATGTAAAATCCTCAACCCCAAAAATTTGATTTTGATGTATTTCATTGCGATAGGGAAAGAATCTCTAAAGCAATGCGATCTCGGATGTAAAATCCTCAACCCCAAAAATTTGATTTTGATGTATTTCATTGCGATAGGGAAAAAATCCTAAAGCAATGCAGTCTAGAATGTAAAATCCTCAACCCCAAAAGTTTGATTTTTTGATTGAGATTTGATTTGAAATCTGGAAAGTTGAATTTGAATTTTTTGATTGAGATTTGATTTGAAATCTGGAAAGTTGAATTTGAATTTTTTGATTGAGATTTGATTTGAAATTTAAAAGGTTGAATTTAAAATTTGATTTAAAATTTGTGCTCGTTTTGTTTGTCTTTTAATAATTCAAATTTGCCTTATCGTTCGTTTAATGTTCATGTGGATTTGGCGTTCATCAATATTTTTAGATTTTTTTTAAGGAAAGTTTTCTTTTATTCTTTTTGTTTCTTTTCTATTCTTTGTTCGAAGTTCATTTATCTTTAATGGCGTTTCCCAGTCAATTTGCACAAAAGAGGTGAAGGCCAAAATGTGACATGGTCACTTTCATTCCAATCATGTCGAAGATACATCATACAACTCGATACGGAATACATCTCATACAATCCATATAGACTCAAAACGGACTATGTATGATCTTTGCCGATCCATCCAAAAAGGTATCCGTCGGAAATCCATGTCCGAATAGTGAGGTACATGGTCGATAACATCACCTTCCAAGCCATCCTTGGCAAGGATGCCGTATGGATGTACGTTGGAGGTGTGATATTTTCCATGTAACTCACGACTCAGTAGGCGGAGGCTCTCTAGCTCGGGTGCAGGCTGGAAGTGGTAAGGTGCTTTCCGTCATCCATCCTTCTAAAAGTAGCCGAGATCCGCTTCATTGGTACTCCCGGTATGCAATGTTTAGCGACATCCGCTCCGTTGCCCTTTAGTATCATGACGGAACCTACCGGTAATGGTATCTTTACCGGCCCTCGGAACTCACATGGGCTGGCTATCCGGAGGTCGGATCCGAACATGATATTACACTCGTTCGAAAAGAAGCTGTACAAAAGGTCGACAAAGTCGTGGTGATCTATGTGCGGGGGTATGCGGTCACCCCTCTTGTAAATGTTAATGATGCAAGCTGTTGGGTATGCAATCGCGCGCGGTACCCTCCATGTTATCATTCTCTTTACCATCCTTTTGATGAATAATGGCATTGGATCCACCTGGCCATGACGGAGTATCCCTGGTGGGTTTCCCTTCCTCTCTTCTGCGAAGTTGTAGCAGCATCCACATTGTATTGTAATTCTCCCTTTCCCTGGCATCCATCTCCGGGGTTCGAGTAAGTGTTTTCTCTTAGGCGGCCCGCTCGGCCCATTCTTTTCAAATCTCGGATGCGAGTCCACGATTTGTTGTTGTTCGTATTCCGAGAACACGTCTGTATGTAGCTCGAGGCCTTCTAGTATATTGATCCTCCTGCCTCTGATTCTCTCGAAGTATTCAAAAGTTTTCTTTCGACATTCTGCATTCTTTCTAGCTCGTATTCTGGAATAATCTGCAAATGGCAAGGCTTGGTGACGTATTGTGGGATATATGGCTCAATCACTTTACGTTCTCCTGCATACCTCGGCTCCTCGGGGATGGTGTCCGTCGGGACATCCTCCGGGGTTGCTTCTGCAGCAAGGTTATGCATTGCGGTGACTTTATGCGGTGGCGTGGTAGCCTTCCTTCTTCGATCTTTTTGAGATTTCCCTGGTCTCTTCCGTTATCCTCGGAGCTGGCCTCCTTCCTTCGAGTTCTGGTGAACCGGTGTCCTTGAAGTATATGCGTGCGGTAGCAAGCTCGCCTCGTCGCACTGGTCCGCTGCTAGTTTAGTTAACATCTTGCGGATACGGTGATTTTTATTTCTTCACTGAGTTGCTGTGAGAGTAGCTCTTCGTACTTCCTGAATTTCTGTGGGCGCGGCGCTGACAAGCCTGCCCTCTGCTGTAGCGACTACAGACTTGATTCTCTTGTCTTCTTCAGTGCTTGTTTTCCTTTTCTTGCTGCTGGAGTGGTGGCTTGGGCCACCCACTTTCATTACTGTCTGCTGGGCGATTCCTCTCGGTCAGCTGGGACCCGGTCACTTTCCTCGTATTGCGAGCCTGCTGGTGCGAAGTACGAGTCGATCTCTATTATCACTCCATCTTTCACCCTCTTTTCGTCGAGTGCGAGGCTTACGCCATTTCTAAACTTCGGGACCAACCGCCGTTCGATATTTCCCTGCGAAAAGACAAGGAAAAGGATCGGGGGCTGTACTAAGAACAAGAACATTAAGAAAATGTTTATTAAAGACAATTTTTTTATTACTTTTTGTATTTTTAAATTTAACAGGAATGAAGTGGGATAAGATCAAGAAGAGATTTTGATATGGAAGAGAAAACAAAGAAAACTTTATTATCATGATTTTATTTATTTTAGCACATTTTTATTATTTTTGGGTTCGGACCCGAGTCATAAGTAACTACTTCACCCGTGCTTCTAGGGATGAAGAATTCATTCCTTCGAAACATCGAGTAGCGTAATATTTCTTCGAAGTATCGTCCGTTGATCGGAAGCATATGTCTTTCTCCTTGGCAATTCACTAGTCGGTAAGAGCCTCTCGAGTAGGCGCACTCGACCACGAAACGGTCCTTCCCAAGTGGGTTCAAATTTTCCTCCTATCTTGCGGTATGCGAGGATAGGTCTCTTGAGAACGAGAACTAAGTCACCAACTTTGAAGGTTCTTGGGCGGACCGATCTGTCATGGGCTTGAACCATCTTAGCTTGGTATAATTCTAAATTCTGTCGTGTCTGCAAGTCTTTTCCCTTCCGGGCTTTCTAATTCCTCTAGTCGTAATTTGGCATTCTCTTCGTCGTGATTTTGTTTGTAGCTGCGATTACGAGTGAAGGAGAGTCGAACCTCTAAGGGTAACACTTGCCTCGGACCCATACACCGGAGCGTAAGGTGTAGCTTGAGTAGGAGTTCGAAGGTTGTCCGGTAGGCCCATAAGGCTTCTAATAACTTCTCGTGCCAATTTCTCTTATTATCGTCCAAAGTTTTCTTTAAAATTTGAACGAGAGTTTTATTAAAAGCCTCGGCCGGGCCGTTTGCTCTTGGGTAGTAAATTGTTGAATATCGCCGGTCGATTCCGTGTCTCCGACAAAATTGTTGATTTGTGTGCTTCGAATGCCGACTCATTATTTGAGATGATCTGCGTGGCACTCCGAAATGGTAGACAACTTGGTTTTTGAAAAGCTGTAGCACGTGGTGTGCTTTCACTTCTACTGAGTGGAACTATCTCTCGCCCACTTGGAAAAGTAATCGTAGCCGCAAGAATGAAGCGATGTCCTTTTGAAGACGGTGGTTCTATTGGACCCACTATATACGTGCCCTAACATTCGAATGTCCACGACGCGATTGTCGGATGTAGCACATTTGGAGGTTGGTGTAGAACCACTCCATGCACTTGGCACTGGTGACAGCTCTTGGCGACTTTCATGCAGTCGGTCATCATCGAGGGCCAGTAATACCCTTGTCTTTTAATTTTCATTTTCATTTTTGGACCCGTCGGTGAGCGCCACGAGTCCTGAATGCACCTCTTTAACAATTTCACGGGCCTCGGACCCGCTTAGGCACCTTAGCCACATTTGATCGAAAGACCTTACGTATAACGTGTTGTTTATTAATACGTAGGACGAGTTCTTTTCTTGATACGATGGGCTAGCGACCTATCATCTGGTAGCTTTCTGTTTGCGGGTAGTCTATTAATGGATGTCGCCTGATCTTACGTGTTTTCTGTCACTTCTTGCAACTGATTCTTCTTCTTTTTCTAATTTGTGCATTGTGTCTATGTCGAGTCTGTGATAGGACTCGACGTCCGTGAGCTGACACTTCTCTTGACTCATCTTGCAAACGAGCAAATTCTTTTGCGAGACGGGCTAACGCATCTGCTAAAGCGTTTTCTTTCTAGGAATTTTGTAGATCATCACATTCGGAATACTGTTCCAACAAGCTGTATGACATCTTGGAAGTATTGCTCGAGTCTTGGTTTTAAAATCTGTACTTGTCCGGCGATACGTTGAATGATTAACTGCGAATCCCCGTAGATGTTGATGTCTGTTATCCCCATTTGAATAGATAATTCCAGTCCTGTTATGAGGGCTTCGTATTCTGCTTCGTTGTTTGTACACGGCTCTGTCAAGTGGTAGGAGTATCTTAACATCCCTCGCTCCGGTGTTATAAAGATTAATCCGATCCCTGCCTTACCGGGCACTATCACTTGCGATTCTTCGTCTTTGTGTGCTGAAGATGCTCCGTCGAAATATAATTCCCAACGTCGATCATCAGGGTCTTCTAGGCTCATTATTTGTTCATCTGGCAAAATCATCATTGAGAGGAGATTCTGCCGGCAAAGGGTGTCTTTGCGAGGAAGTCTGCTAAGACTTGTCCCTTTACGGCACGAAGAGGCACGAAAGTTATATCGAATTGCGATAATATCATTGACCATCCGGCAAGTCCGTCGAAAGCGTTGGACGGGTCATCGAGTATTGCGATGGATTAAATTTCGAGGTCGGGTTGACCTTATGAGAAAGCATGTAGTGCACGAGCTTTTGAGCGGCGAAGATCGGGGCCAAACGATGCTTTTCAATTGCGGGATACCTTACTTTCTGTCGGAAGTAAACGACGGCTTAGGTAGTAAAGAGCATTTTCTTTACCCTCATCATTAACATCAGGCTAACGGGGCTCCGAGAGAGTCGTCTAAAGCCGCGGTATAAAGTATCGAGTGGTCTACACGAGGCTAGGGCTGCTAAGACGGAAGGTGTCATTAAATATTGTTTAATGTCCTCAAAGGCCTTACGGCATTTCTCTTCCCAAATAAATTTGGCGTCCTTTTTAACTAATGCGAGAAAGGTCGACACCTACGACAAGTTTGATATAAAGTGTCGAAGATATGCCGACTTCCCTTGAAAAGATCGTAGTTGTTTTAAGGTTTTGGGAGGCGGCATTTCTAAGATAGCTTTAATCTTTTCCGGGTCGATTTCAATTCCATGATGTCGGACAACGAATCCTAAGAATTTCCGGAGGTGACGCCGAAGGCGCATTTTAAGGGATTCATCTTAAGGTTAAATTGTCTTAATCATTCGAAAACAATTCTCAGAATCATATAGGTGGTTTTCCTTTACTTTGCTTTTGATGACCACATCGTCCACGTAGCATTCGACTTGATTGTGGATGAGATCATCAAAAATTCTTGTCATCGCTCTACGGTATGTTGCTCCTGCGTTCTTCGATTCCGAATGGCATCCATCGTGTAGCAATATACTCCGATCGGCGTTCTGAATGCTGTAAGTTTTTCATCTTCTGGAGCCATTTTTATCTGGTTGTATCCTGAAGATCCATCTATGAATGAATATATTTCATGTGTTGAAGCAATGTTGATCATTAGTTTTGGGAACGGTAGAGGAAATTCATCTTTTGGACATGCCTTGTTTAAATCTCTGAAATCCACACAAATTCTGATTTGACCATTCTTCTTCCTAACTGGTACCACATTGGCTAACCAAGTCGGGTATTGTTCTTCACGAACAAATTTAGCGTCTATTAGCTTTTTAACTTCAGCTATGACTTGTTGTTCGATTTCTAGACGCATTCTTCTGGGACCTTGTCGGCGGGACGAAGTAGGATCCACTCCTAGCTTATGGATTGCGACCTCTTGAGCTAAACCTGGCATCTCATCGTAGCTCCAAGCAAAAGCAGTCTTTAAATTCCATTAATAACTTGATTATTTCTTCGAAGTCTTCTTTATTGAGTAAGGAGCTAACAAAGGTAGGTCTAGGCTCTTCATTAGTACCTAAGTTAACTTCCGTTAACTCATCTATTGTAGATTTAATCTCTTCTTCGAATTCCGGTGGAGCGTTTCCAATTTGTAAATCCTCGAATTCTTACGTAGTTTCCATGCGGTTTTCATTAGACTCGCAAGTGACAACCAAGCAAAATTCGGTATCGTCAGCCGATCCTACGTGCCGAATCCGAGACCATGCTTTTAATTGGGTGAACGACCGGAGTTATTCCATAGTTTTTCAAAATGTTGTGATTGACCTTTTGTCCATTTTCGAGGTAAGAAACCACGGCTGAATTAAATTTTGAACACGGGGAGAGTACCACTCAAAAGGTAATTCCATTAATTCGATGAAGTGACTTCTTCAAATTGTACATTATTTTCGGTTTTGGAGGAAGGAGCACCACGGTAGAATTTGATTGGCTTTGTACCGCCGCTACGTACCTCTTTGACCACCATACCCTCGATCTTATTAGAATGGATCGGGGTCAGGGTCATAGTATGTACATAGTGGTTAATCTTCTCGTACATCGATTTATATTCTTCGTTCTTTTCATCTTCGAGAGGGATCGTGAATTGAGGCTTCTTCCGACTTATTATCGCTGCTTCTTGTTTGATCTCTTTTTCTTCTTCAGAACTGTCTTCCCAATCAACATTGATGGTTGGTTTCCTATGTCCAACTGTCCTAACGTCTCTGCCATGACCTCGTCCCCGGCCTCGACCTCGGATGCGAGTTATGGAGAAACCTTCACCATCTCGCCGTAAGGGAGTGGTGAGTGACTGTTGGACTAGAACTTCAGGTTCTTCGTCATCCCGAATTTCCTTTGCTTCATTCGTTATGGTATCTCTGGAGAAAATTGTTTTCTTCGGAGGTGCATAATAAAGTTGCATCTTCATGGATTCCAATTTCATGTACGGAGAATGGTTGTAAGTCACCTTTGATGCCTCTGTTCCCCTCCATCGTAGTATTTGATGCACTCGGTGTAGGGATGATGGTACCATCCTGTTTTCATGTATCCATGGTCGGCCCGGTAGAGCGTTGAATGACGTTTACGAATCGATTATGTGAAATTTTGCGGTTGTCTTTGCTAAGTCACCGGTTTTCATTAGCGGTGTTATTGATCCGAGGGCTCTTTCTCCTTTACGGTTGAATCCTCTTAATAACATTTTGTACGCTTCAAGCTCGCGAGCATCAATTTCCAAATATGCTAGCGTTCGAAGATTCATTATGTTGATTGATGCTCCTGGATCCACCAATACTCTGGAGAGTGTAAACTTCCCTATTGTAACTGAAATGTACAACGGTCGGTTGTGGTCTACTGTCCCGAGTAGTAGATCATTGTCCATGAAGGTGACACCTCGATGTTCCTTTAACGAACAAACCTCATCTAAGGAATCTCCGGCCATTTGAGCTAAGCAAATTTCCGGATCAAGTAAGGCCTTGATCAGAGCTTCTCTCATCTCCTTTGATAAGATGAGAGCGTCGTAGATGCTCAGTTTGGCTGGTATTTTCCTAAGATGGGCTAGCACGTTGTAGTCCACTTTATTTTCATGTGTCTCGATTTCTTCCCGAATGGGTATTTCTTCTGCCGGGGTTGATTCTTCTTGAACAACCACCTGCTTTCCTTTGTCCTTTGGACCCATTCTCGGAGGTAGAACTCTTCCACTTCTCAAGTTGACTTCTGTGATTTCTTTTGAATCTAGTATTGAGTTTGTTAGTGTCTCCTCTTGAATCGGAATGACAAGTTCTTCTGGATTAGCTTCGGAGTCTGAAGGCTCTAACTCTATTGTGACTGGAGCTCCTCGAAACTCGCAAATAGATTCATTGCTTGTTGAACTCTCGTAGCCTCCTTGGTGGATGTCTTCTTTGTCATTGTGACCGTCGAGATTGTGTATGATTTGAGAATTGTCATTTGTATCGGAATCGATGTCCGGATTGTCGCTAGTTACGTAATCGTTAGAAACAGTCAAAACGTAGCCTATGCCATAACCCTTATCATTATAAGATCCTCCGGAGTGAGCAAATAATCATACAGAGTCAAAGGTTCGAGAGATTTCTCCCCTGAATCGGAAACAACTATCCTAGGATAAGCAGCCCCTAGTCTAGCCTTAAGAGCCTCGGTCTTCTCTTCTTCGTCGATTTTCTTCTTCTCTTCAATTGTCTCCTGTTGAGGTGGTTCTTCTATCGCAAGTGATAGTGCCGACTTGACACGTTTCGAACTCTGAATTGAGGCTCACACAGAAGCCATTTGGATGTGATCCAAAATCTTCTTCGAAGACTTTGTCCAAGCGGTAGTCCATCCATCATTAGTCGCATAGGGATCTATCGGAACAATGAGATCCGTCGAGATAACATTAACGGAACCTCCTTTCTGGGGTTCCTTCATGTACTCCTTCAGGATCGTTATATTCCCTTTCGAAGATTGTCGTTGAGCCAACTTTTGAAGGTAATACAATCTTACTATCTTGTGTCCGAGCATCCAGGTGGTAAGGGCGAAAGTTGGGATCACCTTTCTTGTCGACTTCTTCGGTCTCTTAGGCTACGGCGAGTTGGAAATGCTGGAGTCTTCATCGGATGCGTGGAATATTTTCGGCACTGCCTCATTCTTGAATGGATACTCCCTGCTCAGAAGCTCCCTTAACGTACGTTGCGGACGAGATGGTTGTTCATACTATTGAGATGACTGATAGCTGGGTCGAGGTTGCTGGTAATTCTGTTGAGTTTGTTGCGGCCGTTCTGACGATATTTGTATCGGTTGCTTGCCTTTATCAACTGCTGCAACGATCCCGGACTTCTTTTCAAAAGTTTTCACGGGCTTCTGTTTGTCTGTTTTGTTGGTGAAACTTAATTGCTTCGCCTCCTCTTGCAAGCTTCCGGCCTTGCTTAACAACTTCTCGAAAGTCTTAATAGTAAATCCCTTGAGGAGAAGTGCTATCAGGCCATGAATGCTCTTAAGTAAAATACCGACTGCATGTTGTTCTTATAGTTGTGGCTCACACTTCATACTTAGATTCCTCCATCGAAGTATGTAGTCCACCAAAGTTTCGTTCGGCTTCTGCTTCTCTACCACTAAATCACCTATAGTGATGTGATGCTGAGCTCCGGCAAATCGCTTGATGAAGAGGTTCTGTAATTCTGAAAATGTCTTCACCGAACCGTTCGGTAATTCCGCATACCAATCAAAGGCGATCCCTGACAGACTGCTGACAAATTGTCGAAAGAGTAAAGCATCACTTCCACCGGCATTGCAACAACTGGCACGAAAATGTGCAACATGATGCCGAGGGTTTCCGGTTCCATCAAAGGTCTTGAACAGAGGTGGTACAAAGCCTTTCGGATATTGGACAGCGTCGAATTCTTCAGGGTAAGGTCTACCCGTCCAAATGGATGTCCCGCTCTTTGATTGTGCCAAGGCTTCTCGCACCTGCTGTTCCACCATGCTCTTAATATCCTTTTCCGGAATCATGCTTTGTGTTGCATCCTTCTTTAATTGATCATCCCCGTTGACGGACGTAATCTTCTTTCCTCCGTCTACAATGTGAATAACCTCTGGGGGTGTTTCTCTTTAGGGTTGAACCTGACTCTAGAGAGTGGCTAGGGCTACAGCCATCTCTTCCATCTTTTTGCCATTTAGGTGATCATATCATCTTTCTCTTGAAGCTGCCTCCTCATTACTTCCGGCTCCTCTCTTTCTGCGGCTGCAGGGGCACCTTGTGAAGCTGACGAAGCTCGTGTGTCAACCATGTTAATTTCTGCATATTCATCATCCATGAACTCTGACGAGTCAACTTCATCTCCGAATTTCTCTTCTCTTTCCCTTGTTAATCTCCGAATATCAGTTCTTAGCTTTTCCATAGCATCTTCTAGTGGTCTTTTCTGTACATCCTTGCGATTGTTATGTGATAACTGTCGGGTTTCCTTCTCATGAGTCCCCTTTACTGCGGTAGCACTTTCTTCGGACTCAAGTCTCATAACGAGACTTTCTTTCTCAGGTTGTTGTTTTAATCTTAATTGTCCGGTAGTGGGACGCCATACCATCCTTCTAGCGACGGAAGGTGTGGGACCGGATGGTCTGTCAGCCAAATGCTGGAAGGTGGTATCCTCCCTAATTTGTAGTCCTGAAACAACGACAGGCGGACTAGCTTTCATTCTCTTATTCGGCTTTTCCGCAGCGATAGCAGGTTCTACTCGCGGCCCAAGACGGGACTTGGCTGGCACCCGCCCTATCCTTCTTAAAATCTCTGACACAGGGCATTTTTCTTTCTTTGCTAACTTCTCTATCAAGGTTTGTAGTCGAGCAAATGGTGTAATTCTAGCCCTTTTCTTACGGCTATCGTTGTAATATACGGGCTGAGGCAATGCGGCAGCAATCTTGTGAACATTTTCTTCATCCTCTGTGGCGGAGAGGGGATGGAACCTGCTTCCTCCCAAAAGTGGTATGTATTTAGGCAGCGGTGTATACTCGGGCAGTTCTGGGATTTCTTCTAGGAAAGCAACTTCAGCAGCTCTGGCTTCTCTAGCAATCCTTCTACTTCTGTTCCTTCTCTGAGTCCGTGTCAGTGATGGAATTCTTGAGCTGGACCCTATTTCAAAAACAGAAGGTTTCACAGGAAGGTCTGTACCCTCCACGGTAACAGGTTCATCATAGTTCTGAATTTCATTTCCCTTTAGTCTGGCAGAAGCTGGGGTAGGTGCAGAGACAACTAGACCAGCAGGGGTAGCAACAATGGTCCTCCTGCGAACAACAGTTCTCCTCTCAGTTGGAATCTTTTACAGAGGAGGGAATTCATGAGTTGACTTGAGGTTAAACTCAATCAATGGCTTCTCAGTTTCTGGTACTTTGCTTGTGAGTGAAAAGAGAGTGACGTCGGGGATTTTGATGTCGGTGTCCCCGAATCCTTGTCCGAATCGAATAATTCCATTATCGAGCGATTCGTCCTTGAACACGGCCGAGTCCGAGTCCGTTGACGAAGGAGAAGATCAGTTTTGGGGCTTCCATTTATGCAGGGCAGATTCCAAGTGTTAGTCCCCGAATCGTGCTTCTTCTTGTCGTAAAACTTATGACGAAAAAGAAAGAGTCCGAACACATTTTTGTTTATCTTAGTGTATTTGTGGTATTAAAGGAAAATTATCTTTTTCGAAAAGATTTGTTCGTTAGGAAGGAGAATTATTAAAAGAAGGAGAGTTGTAGGAAGGGTAAAAGGAATTGATTAGGAACTTGAAAAGGAAGAGAAAGTCTTGTAGAAACTTCTCGACCCGCAAGATCGCTCCTAAACTAATACCTATTGGGGGTCCACCCCACCTCAGAAATGAGGTAAAAGGATCTCGGAACCTCTCTGTTTAGGGGTGTCTAAACAGTGGCTCCTAAATCCGAGAGAAGGTTGGCTATACTTGTTTAAGGTAGAAATGAACATAGTATTCCAACGGAAAGAAGGGTAGTTTGATCCATTAGAAACATGGATACACTACCGATTTTTGAAAGCAGAATTGTCTGATTAAAATGGAGAGAGGAATTTTCCCCAGCGGAGTCGCCAGAAGTTGTCGGCATTATTTTTAGGTTGTGTCTTTTATTTTGAAAAGGGGGTCGCCTAACAGAAATTGTCGGTGAATTTTTAATTTAATTTAAATAAATAATTTGAAAAGTAGTATTTGATTTTGAAAATAATTTTAAATTTGAAAATTTTAAGATATGAAATCAAACCGATCTCACATCCAGAATAGTTTATATAAACGAGCACCGCATCACAAACTGTGTATCTATCTCGAAGAATAGACACGCTGTTTAGTGATGGGGCTCGATTAAATAAACTAGAAGATTTGTGACATTCGTTTGGTCTGTGAACCAATTTTATAAGCCGACAAGTTCCCCTGCTTAATATGAAAGCATTAAACAGGGTTTATATTACCTGGGTTCTTTAAAATTCCCTATAAGGGCAAGCCCTTATAGTTAATTACATCTTAAATGAAGTGAATCATTTAAGAAAAGTCTCGATAATGATCAGTAATTCTGCTCTCAAGAATTTCAAAGTTTAAGTTTTCAAGGGATTGAATTTTGGAATTTCAATAGGGAATGGATCAAATTTGGAACGTTTTATTTTGGGAATTCAAAGGAAGAAAGGTAGGAGAAATCACAGATTCGAAGCGAACTTCGGTAATTTCCCGACTATCCTATTGTTTGGCTTGAATTTGGGAAGGCCCTAATGTTTATTTAATGTTTTGATCTTGCCAATTTTAATTAATTTGGACTTATATTTGTATGGTAAAATCACACAAATAGCCTTGAAGATGTGAGGGTTTATGTCGTATCGGACGACTACCTCGGAATCCTAAGACTAGGTTAGGGCTTAATTTACATGACATGCTCATGCAAATGCCTAACGAAGAGTTGAGGATTTATGTTGCACTAGGCAAACTACCTCGAAATCCTATGGATTGGTTATTTAATTCTAGGAATGTTTAGCTGATGTAGAGTTGTTTTACTGACGACGATGGTCGTGCTGCCCACCATGCTCGGAGCTCCTCGTTTTTACAGAGGTTTAGTTTTAGAAGTCATAAATCAGGAGATGAGAGAAGTGTTCTGGTTTAGGGAAAATCTTAAAATCTAGGTGTTTTTTTTTAATATTTTAATTAAACAAATCTTCAAATTGATTATAACAACACCGGTTAAGATCCCACGGTTCCATCCTTCCGGCATCGTTATTTTTATCGGATTCACTTAGTACAGATGAATTTGCTAAACTCAACTGAATGAGTTCCACACTTTCATTTAGACCGTGGGAAATCCCGTTAGCAACACGTAGGTTACATCATCCGAGGTATTCCCGATCATCCAACAGGACGTTTTAATTTAGTTGTAATTGCGGTTTTGTGTTACGTTTGTGATTAAATTTTGAGTTGTTTTATATTTTGAAATGTTGTGGCGGTGAATTTTATCTTGCAATGACTTTTAATTTAGTTTTGGTTTCGAGTTTTAGGGACTATCCTAAAAGTGTGGGTTTTCATGCAACAGTTGTTTATCATGCAAGAAAAGTAAGTGCGATGCAATTAAATAAATTGCAACAAAATAAAAGCGTACCTGGAGGGTCTTCCCGTCATCCCAAGCTGCACTTAAACACAATTTAGAATATTTAAGCAAGTTCCTAGGTAAAGCTAAGGGAAGGGTTATGGTTTTCTACCAATTTCCTAATCCTATAGCTAGTCATTTCCTATGACGTCTAGGTTCTTGTGTTTTGGTTTGAGGACGATTTTGTTCATCAAAGAACAATTAAGTTCAATTGTTCTTATAAATATCCTATCATATTGAGGAAGTGCTTAAGAAGAATCTTAAACATCTTTTCAATATTGCTAGAATTGTTTTTAGTCCGAATGAATTTAATTATACAAATGAATTAATCGTCGGGAATTCAAGTTTTGTTGTTATCTTACTCGGTGAACTAGGACATTTGAATATCCTATGAGGGAAGTAACATTTCATTTATCGTTCTGTTTAGGAGTTATGACAACAAAAGCTTTCGAGGGCAAATTGATGTTCAAATGGTTTGTGATTTAATTTAATTTCAGTTAACGGGTTTAAATTTGGAATAGTGTTCCAGTTGCTTCAAATTTATTTTTGAATTTCTTTGTCTTAGGTGATGTTATTTTTAATTCAATTTAATTTAACTTTAATTTAATTTAATTTGGTTTTAGTTTTAATTTTAATTTAATTTAATTTAATTTTAATTTTAACTTGATTCAATTATTTAATTTAATTTAATTCAATTTAATTTAATTTGGTATGATTTAATTTAATTTAATTTAATTTAATTCAATTTGATTTAATTTAATTTAATTTAATTTAATTTGTTTTAAATTTAATTTAATTTAATTTAATTTAATTTAATTTAATTTAATTTAATTTAATTTAATTTAATTTAATTTGATTTAATTTAACTTAATTTGATTCAATTTAATTTTATTTAATTTAATTTTATTTTTAATTTTAATTTAATATTTTATTTTTAATTTTAAAGATGATTTAATTTTAATTGTTAAAGTATTAATTTAATTGAAATTTTAAAAGAGTTTAATTTAAATAATTTAACTTTAATTTAATTTAATGATTAAGTCTTTTAGCATTTTAAATCTTAAATTTGGATTATCATTTTAATTAGGAATTAAATATTATTGAGATGATTAATTTAGGGATTCTTAAATTAAAGAACAAATCTCTTCCTAATAATATCCCTATTTTAATAATTCCAATTTTATTATTCTTCCAAATTTAATCAATTATTTAATTAAGGTTTATTTTAATTATTTTTAAATTGTTTAGTAGGTTTCTACCCTTTAATTATTTAAATTTCAATCATCCAAATCAGATTAGGATCAAATATTTTACTCTTTAATTTTATTAAGCCTAAAGTTTTAATTAAAGGTTAAAATTTTAATTACCATTTTGCCCTTCAAGCTTAATAATTTCATAACTCACTAAATTGAGCTTAAATGAACTTGAAATTTTTATGTGACCTCACTCATATGTCAATAAAGACATAAGAGGAGAAAATGTGATTTTTCTGTATTTAATTTATTTATGTAATTATTTTTGGTGGAAAATAGGGATTTCCAAGGAAAATTTAATAATATGACCAAGAGAAAGTTTCTGTTCTTAAGAAAATTATGGGACATGTCTAATAACCAGAGGACCACTTGGACCAATTTTGGTGATTTTTTGAATTATATTCTTTTTATTATAATTATTTTGAGTTTTGGGGTATTAATTAATTTAAAAATAAAATAAAGCTTGAAAAATGAATTTTATATTTTTCAAAAATCTCTCTAATATCAAGGAAATCAGAGAATCAATTTTTACAATTTTCTGATTTTTCTTTGATTTATTAGAATTATTTTAGTGGAAATGCTAAAAAATACATTTTTTTAATTTTAAAATTACCTTAGGGCTTTAAAATTTAATATCTCATTATAGAGATTTAAGAAAAATATGGGGTTTGTTCCTAAGTGATTAAAATTCAAAATGTGACATTTTGGTGAATTTTATTATTTTGTGATTTTTATTATTTTTTAATTATTAAAAATATTAAAATAATGCAAAATCTCAACTTTTTTAGAAAATTGAAATTTTAATTTTCTTAAATTTACCTAATATCAGAGAGGCTTCAAAACCAATTTGGTGAATTTTTGAAGAGTATTTTGAAAGTTATGAATTTTTAAAGTTTAAATTGGCTAAATGGCTTAATCAACCCATTTAGTAGGGTTAACCAAGTCCAATTGACTTCAAATTTTTATGGTGGGTTCCTCTGATCCTAAACGTCAGTAGAGAATTGATTTCAAGTCAATTTGATGTATGATTAGCTTTAATTAAATAGGGACCTATTTTGGGTGTTTAAGCCAATTAGGATTATTCCAAGTGGATTAACTCAAAACCTATTTTTCCTACAGGCCTCTGGTCATAAGAAATATCACCAAATTTTCCTAGAATTTATTTCACAACATGCTAATTATTGGATTTAAAATACTCAAAACAACAATATGAATTTGAAAAATCAATAACTTCTCATAGCGATGGCTTCTGACCTTGGAAAATTCAGGGAATGTTCCCAAATTCAGAGGCTTCAAAAGCCCTATGGTCTCATGCCATGGTGAATTTCCTATATGCATGGAGAATTAAAACAATGCAGAGAGTAAATAAATCATTAAAAATAAAATACTTGATGAAATTAAATGATTTCTTTTCCACATTATTCTCCTCTGTTCACTGAGCAAGAGGGTATTTTTATTTTATTTTTCTAATTTTTCTACACTAAGTTATGCATTTTTGAAGTTTAGGAAATTAAATAAATAGAAAAATAACCTATTTTTCTACTTATCCACGCGGCGCTGACTCAACCTCGGCGTCTCCGAAAGGCCACGCGGCGTGTTCTGATTCGGCGCCGCCATCCAACTCAGCGCTCCGGGGGCCCGCTGTATCGTTCCGTCTCCTCATCCGGCGTGATCCTGGTCGTCCGTCCGCGCGTGTATTAAATGAACGGCATCCGTTCATCGTCCCCAAGCCTCCTAACCCGAGAACCGTCCACACTAAATCCCTAATATCTCACTCAATACTTAACAGATTTTCGTGTTCTTGTGCTCTATGGATTTGTCTTGAAGAGACGAATACATCTATACGGTGATCATGCATTGAAATAAAGGCATTTGAAATGGAGAGTCTCCAGAAGCTCGGGATAAAGAGTTAGCTCTTACCTTTGCTCAGAGAAGTGTTGCTTCAATCTGAGGGTTGTGTCACCTTCGATTGGGTCCAAGCAAGCTCCGGATGAAGTCTCTTGGCTCGGTGAATTGTCCAGGTATGATTTCGACCAAGCCCGATCACAAAGCTTGGAGTCCGGAACGGATGGGTGGCCTCGGAGAGGGGGCTTTTGCTTGGTGGACTTCTTCCCTTGGTACGGGTGAAGGTGTAGGACCAATCGATTTGGGGATTGGTCCACTGTGAAGAAGTGTCCTAGTTTTTGTGCTTGAAATTTGAACTCAAAATCGAGCTCGGCTAGAGGGAATTGAGGCTGGAATCCGGTGGGAATCAAGTGCTCTATGTGTAGAGAGTGGTATGGAATGATTTTGGCGAGTTTCCTTAAGGTTGGTTCAGCACCTCTTCCATGGCCGAGAGAGGGGTGTTTAAATAGAGTCGGCTGGAGGCTCTCCCGGGGGAGTTAGGGCTTAGGATCGACTGCTCGGTGAGGAGAAGAACAGCCATGGTGGCCATCGGGCATGGGGCAACTCGGCAAGGGAGAATTTCAATGTTGGCTCACATGTGAGCTCTCGGGTGTGGTGTTTTCCGGCAGCTCGGTGGTCGTGGCTGAGCACCTTGGTCACCATCTTGTTCGAGTGGGTCGAGGCCGGGGTTTAGTGTAGGCAATTGGCAAATGCCATGTGTCAAAAGCTTGGATTAGAATGGTATGGGAGAAGGCCCATTTTGCACTTGGTTTGACCAACCCATGGAAATGGGCTTGGTTCACCTCCCCATGGCTGATTTGGGCTGAGGGGGGATCAGATGAATCAGCTAGGAAAGGGTAGAGAAGTCACCATCCATGAATATTTTTATTAATCATGGATTAAGGTGAAGCATTAAAAGGGTTAAAACCTTTTTAAGGGGGCTTAAAAGAGGCTCCTCCTTTTGCCATTAATGGCTTGGTCACATGTCAAACCTTCCATGGCTTCATGTGGCTTGTCCATGGCTTGCATGTGGCTTCATGGCTTGTCTTTGGCTTGGGGAAAAGCTTGGTCAATTTCATGAAAATGGAATTTGGAGATTTTGGCAATTTAGTGAAAAATTTAGATGGTACTTGATTTAGGTTGATTTGATGATTGATTTGGGACTTAGGAATTGATCCCAATTAAAGGGATGATGAGAAGGAATTGTCATGTGGGCTTTGGGCTTTTGGATTTCACTTTGGATGGGCTTTCAAGATGGTTTAGAGAGTGGGCTTTTAGATTTCAAAACAAATTTTAAGATGAGAATTTTGCAAAGGATTGGATCCAATAAGTGTTGAATTTAATTTAGGAATGTTTCATGAATGATTTGGAATAAATTTGAAGTGGTTTAGGCTTGAATTGGGTTGGATTTGGACCTCTTTGGTAAATGGGCCAATGTAGGTCAAATTGGGCTAACTTGGGCCAATGTTGGGCTAGGGTTCAAATTGATGTAAAATTAATGTTGGGAAATGTTTATGGGAATGTTTCAAAGAGGTTTTGACTTTGGTTGGGCTTTGGTTTTGGGGTTTGGGCTTATTTGGGTTAGGTTTGGGTTTAGGTCAAAATTGGGCTTTTTGGCTTTGGGTTGAATTTGAGTGGGGTTTGGGTCTAAATTTTGGGTAAATCATGTTAGTGTTTTGTTTTTGGGGATGTTAGGGAAGGTTTAGAAAAGGTTTGGGGTTAATTGGAGTTGAATTGGGTTAGTTTGGATTAGGTTTGGGTCATGGGTCCAAATTGGGCTTTAAGGCCAAAAGTGAAATTGGATTCAAATGTCAATCAAATTGGACTTGGATCTGATCTAGATTGGTGTTGGGAATGATAAATTGAAGTTTAGAATTGAATTGGACCAGAATTTGGGTCAATTGGGCAGGTTTGGCTTGACATTGGGTTCACTTAGGGTTAAAATGGGTCAAATTGGGGGTTTTGACAAAAGTGGGGTAAATTGACAAAATTGGCCCACGGTGTAGTTGAACAAAATGAAATTAGAAATATTTTTGATTTTCTGGAATTTTTTAGGAATTTTCTGAATTTTTGGATTTTTTGGGTCAAGAGGGGTATTTTGGGTATTTGGAGGGTATTGGGGGGTATTTTTGGAATTTTTGGTATTTTTGGCTATGGATGATCAATTTGATTGGTGAGGAAATGTTTAGGAATGGTTTTGGGGAATTTTGGGTGATTTGGAAATTTTGGAGGATTTGGGTAATTTCGAGGGTTTTGGGTAAGTAGGCGGGTGTAGGGTCCCCGGGGTCAAAAATTAAAAATTTGGAAAATTGAAGATTGGGTAATTGTAAGCAGAATGAAATCATTTTGGTTGAGCCATGAAACCATATCAAGCCCACATGAGCCACGAAGGGACTCATTTGAGGCATCCACTATGTTGTTCCTAACCCACTTAGCCAAGGGCTTAGGGGTTAAGAACCATCGATGTGAATCACCTTCATGAGTCAGGAGGTCAAGTTAGGTATGGTTGTGTTTTTAGGATGTGTGTGAAAGTGTAGTGTATAGGTGTAGTGTGTGTGTAAGTCAGCCCTTCACCAGACCAGGCCACCCAGGGTAGTCCTAAGGCCAAAGAGTCCTATAGGAACTCATCCTTTAAACTTCCACATTTGATTTCAACCCTCTAGATGATTAGGGGTCTACAGTCAAGTTTGTGGAGTTTGCAAGGAGTTAAGAAGTGGTTTGAATTTCTAGGTGGTGGGTCTCAATTCTAATCCTCTAAGATAGTCAAAGGAAAAGCCTAAGGCTAGATCCTAAGTACTAAAGAGAAGAAGAGAAGACCTCATAAAAAATGAGGTCAACAGTTTGTGAGGAACTTTCCCTCTTATTTACCTTGTTCCATTCATAGATAGGGGGATTGTGGCCTTGCATGAGCTAAGGAGAGCTTGGAGAGCTACAAAGATCCTTCTTCATTCTTTTCTTTGTATTAAACTTCATTTCCTCCATCAAAACACCCATCCTTTACATCATATATAATAAAGGTGGTAAGTGTGTGTTTTTCTTAGAGCTACATTCAAAGAATGAGGACAGCTTCATCTTGCTTTAGAGGAGGAATGACTACCATCTCATTTCATAAGGAGAGCTTCAACTTATCTTGGGAGAAGGCTTCCAATGACCTCAAACATCGCTCCTGTCATAAGAAAAGCTTCATCCTTACATTGAGGAAGGAGTTTGAAGTTAGAGGCCTTGTCATCTCTCCTACACAAAGGAGGGCTTCATCGTTTTAGAAAGATGTCGGGGAGGGCTTCACAGGAGAAAACATAATGAGCCCACAACTACTACATTGGTGAGATCCTGTGAAACACTTGAATTTTTTTTATCTAGCTGGCTCCCAATAAAGAAGCGTCGCAGTGCCCATAAGTCATTTCAAACTATCAGGATGTTCTACTGTGTTTTCACAGATCTCCCTACCTTTTGTAGGTGTGTCTTCTTACGGCACTGCTATTGTCACTTCTATCCTTATTGTGTATATGACGTTTTTTCACCCTAGGTCTCTTCGAGGATACTCTTGCTACAAGACTGAGCATGAGGCCTGACCCTCGATTCGCAGTAATGCACCAAAAACTTGGTTTGCAATCGCCAAACAATGCAGTAATTTATGCTATAAAAAATAAGTTATAGACAATACTCTGACTCAAATAATAATAGCGGCTACTGTATATAAATATAATTTTATGGAAAATATTTTACACACTAGGGGTACTACGCAAGCATATGTATCGTTTCAAGTAATATAGGGCTTTAAAGAAAGACCCCAGTATCGATCCCACGAGGAGGATTATAGATTTTTTTTTTATATTTTGATTTTATTTTTATGTATTTCTTTTAAAGTTAAAAAATTGATATTTAATTTACTAGATGCAGAAATAAAGTAGTAATAAAGTAATGATTGATGTAAATAAAAATAAGCAAACAACTTTCTTCCTTTCAATTAATCCAAGACTTTTAAGATAATGTAATATTCGTGGAGAATATAAATTTATAGTATTGTGCCAAATAGAAGCATTCATATTCTTTACCTTCGCTCGATAGTATAAAAAACATTGGCTAATCTTTAGATCAGGTCTGGATGTATTGTTAGTAAAATGGGTTAATCTAGGCTCACACTACTAGATGTCCAAGGGTGGTTATGGTCGGCCCTACTAGTGACCCTTTCCTTCTCTATAAACCAAATTATAAGAATTTAGCCTGTCACTCTAAAAATTTATCAATTCTACGCCCATTAAATAATATCTTCCTATTTATTTGCACTTCACCTTAAATAACCCGTGCAAGGTCTTCGACTACCCAAGGATTCATGTGATATCTACTAGTTAAGAATTTATCTCCTTTCTAGGTCTTAAAACTCTTCAACAGATTTTAACAATTTAAATGACCAAATTAAATAGTAAATCAATATCTCGGTATTAATATCATCACAATGTTTAATATATATATATATAGTTTTTAATTCTCTAACAAATTTTATATTATCTTATTTATCTTTTCATAGTTGAAAGGAGAAAGTAAAGTAACTACTCAGAACACATTGAATTTAAACAACAAAACATATAAATAAAACTTTGAACCAAAATACAAACACTTATCTCAAGTGTTTCTCCAACGGAACCTCTGAATCCTTCTGACTCCAAAGTAAATATACTTCAAAAGCACCGACTCTTCAAATACTCTCAATACAAACTCTAAAATAAACTCACTAATTAATAAAAGAAACTATAAATATGGCTCTTAAAATATTTCTCTAATTTCTCTCTCTAAATGGAACTATGGGGCTAGGGGACTAGGTTGGGTGTTGGTGGTTTGTGGGCCTTTTTCTCTAACGGAGTAGCCTCCTATTTATAGGCTTCAAGGGTTGCCTTGAGGCACCTCTTCAAAATGTGTCCATATTCAATGAATCTTCAAGAAGGTGTGTCTAGCGCCTAGGCGCCGAAATCTGGAGCCTAGGCGCCGGACACTGCGTCCAGTTCTTCACACTTCTTCACTTTGGATTGCACCTCTTCATGATCCTAACCGTTTCCAAGCGTCCAAATACAATGTATCACATGTCCTATAATCCAGGAATAACTGTCAATCTTCTAGATGGTCCAATAAGCGCTAACACCGTCAAAATAATCGTCCAAAATTTGTCAAAAATCATACAGAAATCTGTGTCAAACTGGCGCTTAGGCGCCGGATTCTGGTGCCTAGGCGCCCGGCCAATTATTTTGACAATTTTGCATTTTGGCTCCATTTTTGCTCTTTTTTGCTCCTTTTTCATTCTTTTTTTCTTCTTGAACATTTTTGCATCACCTACACCCAAAACACAAAAATACCTTTTATTAAAGCATAATATCCTTAAAAATTTGATAAAAATCAAGGCATAAAAATAGTTATTTTTTCATGGATCAAAATTCCCCAAACTTAAACGTTACTTGTCCTCAAGTAACCCTTTTTACTATATAAAATGTATAACAATTAGAATAAAAGGTAAATATTTAAGATTTCTTATAATTTTTTATTTAATAAAGGTTTTAGTAATTCATTAACCAAATTTAACTAACTTAGTTTAATTTTAAGAATTTAAAGAATATTTAACTACCAAATTATAAGATTTCAAAAAATTTTCATTCACTTTGAAAATAATTGTAGTTTATTATATTAAGATCACATAAATTATTTACAAGAAAAAGATCTTCATCAAAATATTTTCTAATAAAGATACATGCATAAAAATTAAGTAAAATATGTAATCAGTTTTTTTTTATAAGCGAATTCAAGTGAAGCCAATTTTTTATTAGGCATCTCCTCAAGCTTCTCCTCCCTCTTTTTTTTTTTTTAGAGAGGCGATTACTATATCTGGATAGCCTGTTAATGGTTTTGAACTTCGCTATCTGATCACAGAAAAATACATTAAGAAATTCATATCTATTTTTGATGAAATTACACTTTAAAGAAAGGTATTTTCTTTATTATACTACAGGAATGAAGATTTATAAGTGATGGAAGCAAAAAGCATGAAATGGAGCGAATTTGGATCAAAAAGGAAGAAATTCATGCAAATTGAACTAAGTCGCCGACGACGAGATCGAGGCCGCCGACGGCGGGATCATAAGGAGAGTTTCTGAAGG
This sequence comes from Papilionanthe hookeriana x Papilionanthe teres, assembly GCA_022702705.1. Lineage (NCBI taxonomy): Eukaryota > Viridiplantae > Streptophyta > Magnoliopsida > Asparagales > Orchidaceae > Papilionanthe > Papilionanthe hookeriana x Papilionanthe teres. Next base: position 49,642,725 of record CM040433.1, on the reverse strand, counting down.
AATTATAACTATCTCGCCGATAGCGAGCTCGAGCTCGCCGACAGCTAGATCACACGGTTTGAAGACCTTCTAGAAGCCCCGCTGACGGCAAGGTCATTTCCCGCCGACGGCGAGACAGTTCAAAATGCAAATACATTGAACCTTGACACTTTTTGAAGAGGTGTTTAAGCATTCATTGGACCTTTGCTTACCTCTATAAATAGAGGACGAATTTTAGTCTTAAGTGTGTCTCTTTTTGGTGTCTTAAGTGTGTCTGTTGTTTGTCATTAGTGAGTTTCTTGAGTTAATTTGAATTTGAGTGCTATTTAGTTAGAAGTTTGCTGTACTAGAAGGAAAATTCAAAGGAACTTTAAGAAGTCTGCTTGGGGAGGAAATTAAGATAAGTATCTTTGTTTAATGTTGTTGTTAACTTTAAATGAAATCCATGCTTTGTTTTATTCCCATGCATTTTGAGTAGTTTTCTTAGTCTTTCTCCTTGTTTATGAAAATTATGCTAATTGATGAAATTAAATAGAAGTACCTAATATACTAAAATAAATTGTGATAATTTTTACTTAAAAATTAATTTACTTTCAATCTGGCCAATTGATTTGTTAAAATATGTTGAATTATCAACTATAGTAAAAATTACATCTAATATTCAGGGAAGTCAAAAGCCTTGGAAGAAGGGTGCAAATAAATAAGGAAATATTAATTATCAGACGTAGAATTGGACATTTTAGTGTGACAGACTAAAATATTCGATTTGGTCTTATTGTTTGAGAGCTGAAGTGTAGATGTTAGCCCTTAGGTGAGGGGAACATGGGAGCTCTGAAGTGGCAGCCAGTATCCTCCCAGCCTAGCCGCAGATTCAGTAATCAAACATAGGATTAGTCAATGTTCTTTTCACCTGGACCAAAGGGTAAAGAATAGGAATGCTCCTATTTGTCACAATTCAATTCAAAAATTCTATTTAAATTCGTCATTCATTTAATTTTCTGAAAAAACAAGGAGAAGGATACTTTTTTTCTAAATTATTTAAATCAACTTTATTTCAAGCATTAGTTTACTTTAGTTTGCTTTAGTTACTTTAAAATTCTGTTTACTTTATTAATAAGTAATTCCTTTAAATTTAGCTGATACAAATCTGTTAAAAACTTCTCTGTGGGATCGATAACCAGGATTCCACTAGAGCCCTGTATTACTTGATATGATACGTATACTTACGTAGAATCCACATTATATTTTCCATCATCAAATCATTTAATTTGCAAACATATTAAAAGTGGGTCAAGTTTTTGGCGCCGTTGCCGGGGAAGTAAAGAAATTATTTACTAGAGTAACAGACTACTTTAAAATTTATTTTATAAAATTGTATGCAAAAATTTGGAAACGAAAATTTAATACCATACGATTCAGAATTAGAGCATACAATTAAAAGAATTAGAAAACAAAAAAAAAGAAATTATAAATTTAACACAAATGGCAAATATTCCTGAAAATAAAAATATCAATCAACCAAGACCATTACGAGATTCTGCCAACCCTAAATTAGATGAAATTCATTTAACTATTCAAAACCCTGATGTAGCTGCTAACTCATTTGAACATAAACCTGCAATTATCCAAGTGGTACAAAACAATCAATTTAGTGGTTCACCTACTGAAGATCCTAATTTACATCTTATTAGTTTGTTAGAACTTTGTGCTACTTTCAAATATGAAGGAGTATCTAACGATGCTATTAGACTTAGACTTTTTCCTTTTTCTTTGAGGGATAAGGCTAAAATGTGGTTAAATTCGTTAGCACTGGATCTATTAAAACTTGGGGAGAGTTATCACAAAAATTTCTATCCAAATATTTTCCACCATCTAAAACTGCTAAGCTTAGAAATGATATAACTTCTTTTAGTCAGTTTGATGGAGAATCAATATATGAAGCTTGGGAGAGATTTAAGGAACTTCTTAGGAAATGCCCACATCATGCGTTACCAGATTGGTTAATTATTCAAACTTTCTATAATGGATTAGTAGGATCTTTAAGATCAATCATCGATGCTGCTGCTGGAGGATCATTAATGTCAAAACCATTTGATGACGCCTATGCACTAATCAAAGAAATGGCAACCAATAATTTTCAATGGCCTAGCGATAGAATGAATCCGAAAAAGATAGCTAGTATTCATGAAAATGATGCAATATCTATGTTAGCTTCGCAAATCGCTACTGTATCTAAAAAATTAGATCATTTCGGAATGAATTACTCTCCAACTATATCAGAAGAAAATTCATCTGGACAACTTATAGAATCCCAATCTCAATATGAAACTATAAACGCAATTAATAACAGAACCAATAATCCGTATGTGAATTATTATAATCCTGGATGGAAAAATCATCCTAATTTTAATTGGAATAATAACACAACTAATCAACCATGGATTAATAACAAAACACAACCATTTGGAATCCCTTCTAATCAAGGAAATTCTAATTATAAACCTAATTATCCACCTGGATTTAATAATTATAACCCACAATTTAAAGATAAAAAATTATCAATAGAAGAATTAATATTAAATATGAGTCAACATTTACAAAATCAAGGAAATCAATTACAAATACAAGGTAACTAATTACAAAATCAAGGAACAGCTATTAAAAATATTGAAACTCAACTTGGACATATAGCTACCGCACTTAATAATAGAATACCTGAAACATTTCCTAGTAATGTGGAAATAAATCCCAAAGACAAAGGAAATGAACAAATTAAAGCAATACAATTATGAATTGGAAAAGAATTAGAACCTCAAATTACAAAAGAACTTGAAAGTCAAAATGAGGAAGTGGAAATTGAAAAGGAAAAGAATCAACAAGATCCAAACTTAGAAAATCCTTTAATACCAATGAAAATTTCTTTGGAAAAACCTCCACCACCATTTCCTCAACGACTAATTCAACATAAAAAAGATAAACAATTTGCTAAATTCCTTGAAATTTTGAAGAAATTAACGATAAATATTCCTTTCGTAGAAGCTTTAGAACAGATGCCAAACTATGTAAAATTCATGAAAGTTATTCTAAATAAAAAAATAAAATTTACCGATAATGAAATGTTCGCACTTAGTGAAGAGTGTAGTGCTATTATACAGAAAAAACTTCCTGAAAAATTAAAAGATCCTGGTAGTTTCACTATACCCTGCGCTATTGGAGAAAAATTCTATGGAAAAGTTTTGTGTGACTTAGGAGCTAGCATCAATCTAATGCCTCTATCAATTTTTTAAGAGATTAGGATTGGGAGAAATTTCACCTACTTCAGTAACTCTTCAGTTAGCTGATCGTTCTGTTATATATCCTAAGGGAGTTATTGAAGATGTATTAGTAAAAGTGGATAAATTTATCTTCCCTGTAGATTTTATTGTTTTAGATATGGAAGAAGATAAAGAAATTCCTATCATTTTAGGAAGACCATTTTTAGCCACTGGGAAAGCTATGATTGATGTTCAGAAAGGAGAATTAACTATGAGAGAAAATGACCAAAAAGTTACTTTTAATATTGCTAAATCAATGAAATATCCTGCAATAGAAAAAGATGATTAGTGTTTTCAAATAAAAGTACTTGATCATTTACAAAAAGAACATTTTAAGGAATATTATGAAGAAAAATTAGAAAAAGAAAATACTGAATTAATTGAAAAATCCAATATGAATGAAGAACTAGATTATATTCAAGAGAAATTTGAATTTTTGGATAACACAGAAAACACTGAAAAAAATATAGTTCCATCAATTATTAAACCTCCTGAACTTGAGTTAAAAATGTTACCTAATCATTTAAAATATGCTTACTTAGGTAATTTTTCAACTCTACCAGTTATTATTTCATCCGAATTAAATGAATATCAAGAACAAAAACTTTTAGATACTTTAAAAAAATATAAGAAATTTTTTAGCTGGACTTTAGCAGATATTATAGGAATTAGTCCTTCAATCTGTATGCACAGAATTATTTTAGATAATGAACATAAGCCTAAAGCAGATCCGCAAAGGAGATTAAATCCAATAATGAAAGAAGTAGTTAAAAAGGAAATTTTAAAATGGTTAGATAATGGTATTATATATCCTATTTCGACGATAGCTTGGGTAAGCCCAATCCATCGTGTACCTAAGAAAGGAGGAGTGATCTGTCAAAGCTAATGAAAATAATGATCTTATCCCTATAAGACAAGTTACTGGATGGCGAATATGTATTGATTAAAGAAAATTAAACACAGCCACCGGGAAAGATCACTTCCCTTTACCATTTCTAGACCAGATGTTAGATAGATTAGCCGGACATAAATATTTTTGTTTCTTAGATGAATATACCAGTTATCATCAAATACAAATTGCTCCTGAGGATCAAGAGAAAACTACATTTACTAGTCCTTACGAAACTTTCTCTTTTCGAAGGATGCCTTTTGGATTATGTAATGCACCTGTAACATTCCAGAGATGTATGATGTCTTTATTTAGTAAATTAATTGATAATGGAATAGAAGTATTTAAGGATGATTTCTCTGTATTTGGAACAACATTTGACACATGCTTAAATCATCTTGAAAAAGTATTTGAAGTATGTGAGAAAACTAATTTGGTTCTTAATTGGGAGAAATGTCAATTTATGGTTACAGGCGGCATTGTATTAGGGCATAAAATTTAGGAAAAAGGCATGGAAGTAGACCCTGCAAAAATTCAAATTATAGCTAAATTACCACCTCCAACTATGGTAAAAGGGGTAAGAAGTTTTCTTGGACATGCTGGATTCTACAGAAGTTATATTAAAGATTTTTCAAAAATTACTAACCCTCTATGCCAACTTCTTGAAAAGGACAAGAAATTTGAGTTTACAATTGAATGCCTGAATGCTTTCGAATTATTAAAAGATAAATTAATTACATCACCTATAATAGTTTCACCTAACTGGGAGAAATCTTTTGAGCTTATGTGTGATGCTAGTGATTATGCTATAGGAGCAGTTCTTGGGCTAAGATATGATAAGATTTTCAAAGTTATATACTATGCTAGTAAAACTCTAAATGATGCTGAAATAAATTATACAGTTACTGAAAGAGAATTATTAGAAGCATAAATTTCGGCATTATCTAATAGGAACTAAATGTATTGTACATACTTATCATTCTGCTATAAAATATTTAATGCAAAAGAAAGATTCTAAACCAAGATTAATCAGATGGATATCAAATTGCTGATCATTTATCAAGATTAGAAAATCATGAATTATCTGATATTGATAATGAAATTTTAGACAGTTTTCCTAATGAACAACTTTATAATATAAATGAGTGGAAAATACTTTGGTATGCTGATATAGTAAATTATATAGTAAGTGACATTTTACCACCTATGTTAACTTTGCAACAACAAAAAAATTCATTCATGATACTAAAACATACTTTTGGAATGAACCATACTTATATAAGCAATGTAAGGATCTAATTATTAGAAGATGCGTGCCTTATGAAGAAACTGAATCAATCATTCAAAAATGTCATGACTCTGATTTTGGAGGACATTTTGGGACAGATAAAACTGCGTATAAAATTCTACAATCAGGATTCTACTGGCCTACTCTATTTAGGGATGTATATAGATATATAAAAACTTGCGATAAATGCCAAAGAGTAGGAAACATATCGAAAAAAAATGAAATGCCTCTGAATTTTATATTAGAAGTTGAAATTTTTTATGTTTGGGGCTTAGATTTCATGGGACCTTTTATTCCTTCATTTGAAAACTCATACATATTAGTAGCTGTTGATTATGTCTCCAAATGGATCGAAGCACAAGCTTTACCTAGGTGTGATGCTAAAAGTGTTTCAAAATTTTTAATGAAAAATATTTTTACTATATTTGGAATGCCGAGAGTGATTATCACTGACGGAGGAACTCATTTTAGAAACAAATATATTCACAAACTAGTAGAAAAATATAATATTATGCATAATATATCAACTGCTTATCATCCACAAACTAGTGGATTAGCTAACGTTTCTAATCGAGAGATTAAGCGTATATTAGAAAAATCTGTAAACCCTAATAGATTAGACTGGTCTATAAGACTAGATATTGCATTATGGGCATACAGGACTGCTTATAAAACTCCGATTGGAATGACTCCTTATAGACTTATATATGGAAAAACTTGTCACTTACCAGTTGAATTAGAACATAAAGCATATTGTGCAATTAAAGAATTTAATTATAATATGAAAGAAGCTGGTGAGAAGAGATTGTTGCAATTAAATGAATTGGAAGAATTAAGAAATGAATCATATAATAATAATAGAATTTAAAAAGAAATAATGAAATTATGGCATGATTGAAAGATTAATCAGAGAAATTTTGAACCGGGACAAGAATTTTTGCTATATAATACTAGATTGAAATTATTTCCTGGGAAATTGAAATCTCGATGGTTAGGACCTTTCACCATAACTCAAATATTTTCATATGGAACTATAGAAATTGAAGATCTAAAAATAGGACATAGATTTAAGGTAAACGAACATAGATTAGAACCATATTTCGAAGGTAGAAGACCAAATTTTAAAGAGGTTTTAATGCTCAGTCAACCTGATTACTAACTGAAATTAGGTCGGGCTGACGACGTTAAACCAAGCGCTTTATGGGAGGCAACCCATAGTAGTCTTTTATTTTAAATTATCTACAAATTAGTGAGTCTATATTATTAAAACTAATCTTACTACTCAAATTTTTAATTAGAATCATCACAAATTTGAACCTATATGATGAGATCAGAAAATATTCGGACCAGAGCAAAATTGGGCGATTTTTACGAATCTCGCCGACAGCGAGCCCGAGCCCGCTGTCAGCGAGATCGTGTGCCATGATTTAATTCGTTTTATAACTAGCTCGCCGAAGGCGAGAAACTTCCCGCTGACGGCGAGACCGTTGAAATTTTGGTTTCTTAAGAATTTTCGTGCGGTTTTGGACGGTTCTAAGCCATTTCTTCATAGAAAATTATCCCAATTCCAAATTTACACTTTTTTCTTCCTTAGAAACAACTAGAGGCCAATCCTTTTGATCTGAAATGGCCACCAAACTCTTAGAAACCACAAAAACTGAAGTTTTTAACCGAAGAAAATTCGTCAGTTCGGAGGCGCAGCGTATCTTCAACAAAAGCTTGATGAAGAAAAGACTTATTAAAGAAAGAGGATTTGTCAACAGAGGAGTAGAGAATTCCACCACAAAAATCGAAGAAATGATCGCACAGCGGCATTGGGAGGTATTTTGTTATACGACATCCGCTGTAGTTATTCCGATAGTTAGAGAGTTTTACTCTAATTTACATGCGATCAACAATGGAAATGTCTACGTCAGAGGAAGATGGGTAACATTTACTCCTTCAAGGGTAAATGAATTATTTTCTATAGAGAATACCTTTGTTTGTCATTATTCCATCTTTGTGCCTTCAAGATATAATATGAACGAGATCTATAGATACTTGACCGACGAACCTGATGATTGGGAGTTACGCGAAGACGGGTATGTCAGTTTTTCTGCATCACTTCTTAACCCTCTCTCAAAGAATTGGCATTTCTTTATATCATCAAAACTATTACCTACTATGAGGGTAAATAAGGTCTCAAAGGAATGCGCTATATTAAACTATTGTATTCAAATTGGACTACCTATCGATGTTGGATCAATAATAGTAAAGTCTGCATTGGGATTGATTGTGCATGGGTCAGTTCATGGACTTGGACACCCGTCTACTATATTTGCTTTATGCAGTCAGTACCAAGTTTCTTATGAAGCTTGGGAAAAAGTACTTTTACCATGGAAACCACTTGATCCTACGGATATGTTTCCAACTTTGGATAACAATGATGAGATTACCATTATTTCTGACAGAGCATCATAGAAAAATCCTTTAGCAAGGCCCCTTACTGATAAAACTAATTTCATTCTGAAGATGATTAAAAGATTGGAGAAAGAATTGCAAAATGTGATGAATTCCATCGACAATATCTCTGATATGTTTGATCACATTGACTGGAGGATGAAGGAGCACTTTGATCATACTGGACATTTGGAAGCCAGTTTTATTCATTTACTAAGACAGAAAGGATGGATTAATGAAGAATCTACTGCAGAATTCCCTTTCAGGCCTTTCTACAATTTATTTGTTCGCCTGCGTCGCATCGGGAATATTAGAGAAGATGATAGTTCAGACACTGAAGAGTAGGAAAGATTTCTATGTTATTTCATATATTTGTGTATATATGTGTTGATTTGGATTTAGATTTTATTATGAGTCGAACTTTGATTTGATCATCTCAGATTTGATGAGATTATTTGTAATTATTATGTCTCAGCATTTAGAGTGTTGTGGTGTGGATTGCGATGCTGAGTATTATGGATTTGAACATTTAAGTTAAGTATGTTGTTAAGTTGTTAGTGTGGAGTTTGTAAGTTTCATGGATTTCATATATAAAGTTATATTGTTTTTGTTGTGTGAACTTTTTGTGAGCAGAAGTATCTAATCTTCATACTATTATTAAATTAAGTGATCAGATGATTGATTAAAGGCAAATTGAGGTTGAAAATGATTGACGAAATTCAAAAAAATTTAAAAATTTTGGGATCTCGTTGACGGCGGAATTATCTCGCCGATAGCGAGAAAACCCGCTGACAGCGAGACCGAGCTCGCTGACGGTGGATTTTTTCCAGAAACTTTTGCCTTATCAAATTAATTAGCCGCCGACGGCGAGAAAAATCTCGCCGACAGCGAGATCGCGAAAAGACCTATATTTGACCGGTCAACCAACACTATTCATCATCCCTTTCCTCAAAACTTTGAAAAAACCGACCTAGGGCTTGAGAGATCTCGGATTTGAGGCGATTTCACCACTTTTTGACACCAGATTTCATCTCCCTTGGTAAGAGCTTCACTCCTATGCAAAAATTTTTGATTTTCACCATGGATTTCTTCTACATTAGGGAATTTTGAAAAAATCCGAAATGTGGAGAAAATACTTGGAAGAATTTCATGAAAATTGATTTAAATGGATTTTAAATGTTGTAGGAAGCCTTCTTAGTAATATTTCGGAGTTTAGTTAAGATTTTTGCAAATTTCACAGATCGAGAAATGGCTCCATGACAAAAGCGACAGATAGATTATGAAGAAACTCGATTCATAAATGCAAGAGCACAAAATCGATATTTTCAAAATATCCAATCCAGAAAATGCATTCAAGATCGAGTTTTCAAGAATCCAGGAGGAGAAGTTGAACGAATCATTAGGGAGCGAGGATGGGAAAATTTCTATTTCGTGACTAACGGAAGCAATTGTAGAAGTAGTAAAGGAATTTTATGCAAATTTAACACAAAGTCGAAGATGCACCGGTTAAGGTTAGAGGATTTTTCGTAGAATTCAACGCCGCTGAATAAACGCTTATTATGAAGTACGAGACACCTACACCAGCCGAGTATGAAACTTTTGGAACTATGGAAGGACCACTGGAAGAGGTGATCGACTTTCTCACTGATGGGAAAGGAGTCTGGAAGATAAAGCAGCGGGAATGGATAAACTTCCCTCTTTCTATGTTAAATGTAACATCTAAAGCCTGGCATTATTTTATTTGTTCTATTTTGTTACCTACCTACCACCATAGTGAGGTAACAAGAGATAGAGCAGTTCTGAATTTCTGTATTCAGAACCAGAAGAGTATTAATGTGGGAAATGTTATTTATAAGAATATATTAGCCATCGCTAGAAATGAAAGTGGAGGAGGACTAGGACATCCTGGTCTTATCTATGCACTCTGCTAACTATCTGGGGTAGAGGCAAGAGATAATGAGGAATGGGTTGAACCTATGAAACCCCTTACTCAGGCTAATATAAGGAAATATGAATCCCACGAAGGATGGAGATCTGGGACAAGGGATTATGTACTTTCTTCAAGTAGAGATATACCCTCTACTAGTTATGATCCACCCCCTCAGTACACCACTCCTACCCTTCAAGATCTGATGAATGAGCTGACTCTGAGTAGAAAAATTTTTGAGCTATTTGGAGAAAATATGGAAAGAAGATTTGAGCAAATAGACCAAAGGATCGGAGGCTTGGAAAGAAGACACGATTATGATAGTGAATATCTCCAGCGACATTCAGAGTACGAAATTGCATATTATGAGGATGAACGTCGATATAGGAGTGGTGATTTAGATGTTGTCTTTCCTGAGTACCCCCGGTATTCACAGTACCAGCCTGCTCAGCCTTCTTAGCCTGGAGATCAGGGAGATGACATAGCTTGGGATTTTGATGCAGAAGTTTAGAGCCTTTATTTGGTTTGTTTAGTTTGTTTAGATTTGTTGTTTTAGAAACTTTATTATCTTGGATGTAATTATTCTATACTTTCTAGAGACTATGGATGTTGGTATATTTGTTTATGCTATGATATTAGACTTCTATGTGTGATAAATTAGTTGCAATTTTTTTATATATATAAGATGTTAGTTTAAGTTTTTATAAGTTATGAATGTTAACATTGTTTAGCTTGTTTTAATATGTTTTGAAGTAGATTAGTTGATTGTATGTGTAGTAATAGATTAAGTTTTCATTTGTTATGTTTGATACTTATTTTAAAATTTCATCCCTGCATTTTATTTTAAATAATATATGTGGAAGAACACTAACAGTACAGGTTCTTTAAGTAATGAAAAAGCCTGCAAAAATTTCAAAGAGAAGAAAAACTTAAATCTCAAAGGTATGATGAATTTTACTATATAGTTTCCCTTTTCACTATTTAGTATAAATAGAAAAATTTAAGTTTGGGGGAAGGTAAAAATACAGATTTAATTATTAAAATTGTTCTCAATTTCTATTTTCAAAAATTATTATCAAATGATTTTCTATAGTAGTTTTTCAATTCAATAAACATGAATTACTTTATTTTATTATTATAGAAAGTAAAATAAATGTTTCTAATAATTCAATTAATTAAATGGAATAAGATATTTGGTTAAAAGGAATAAGAATATAGTAAACTATTTAAAGTAAGGAAAACTATATTCTAAAAATTGAAAATTCTTAAGTATTTAAGTGAAAAAGAAAGGATTGAAACTCAATGAAGTAAAGGCTATGAAATATATATAAAGCAAGGAAATATTTTAAGTTTCAATTTTAGGAAGAGAAATTGAAGTTCAAAATTATTAACGATGCTATCCAGGATATAGTAATCCTCACATGAAAAAGAAAAAGAGAAGGATTAAAAATCAATCCAAAAAGAAAAAGAAAGAAGAAAAAAATGAAACATATATATATATATATATATATATATATATATATATATATATATATATATATATATATAAGTGAGGAGAAACTTGAGGAGATGCCTTATCAAAAATTGGCTTCAATGGATTCAACCTAAAGGGTAAAACTTAATTATATTTCCAAAACTTATATTTACGAATTAGTATTTTACTAAATAGTGTTTTCTTGAATTTCCTATCATCTAAATCTCTTAAGTAATTTACTCTTTTTAAATATAGTCATTCCTGAAATAAATAGAAAGCTAGAAATCTTAGACTTGATAACTAAATAATCTTAGATCTATAAAGTTATTTTAATTACTTAGAAATATTTCTATTCAACATTACTATAATGATATTTAAATTTAATTCATATTATCTGAATTGAAAAATTCTATTACAGAAATCATTATTTTTATTTAGTATTAAAATTACTTGAGGACAAGTAATAATTAAGTTTGGGGGATTTTGATCACAGAAAAATACATTAAGAAATTCATATTTATTTTTGATGAAATTGTACTTTAAAGAAAGGTATTTTATTTATTATACTGCAGGAATGAAGATTTATAAGTGATGGAAGCAAAAAGCATGAAATGGAGCGAATTTGGATCAAAAAGGAAGAAATTCATGCAAATTGAACTAAGTCGCCGACGGCGAGATCGAGGCCGCCGATGGCGAGATCATAAGGAGAATTTCTGAAGGAATTATAACTACCTCGCCGACAGCGAGCCCGAGCCCGCCAACAGCGAGATCGCGTGGTTTGAAGACCTTCTAGAAGCCCCGCTGACGGCGAGGTTGTTTCCCGCCGACGGCGAGACAGTTCAAAATGCAAATACATTGAACCTGGACGCTTTTTGAAGAGGTGTTTAAGCATCCCTTAGACCTTTGCCTACCTCTATAAATAGAGGACAAATTTTAGTCTTAAGTGTGTCTCTTTTTGGTGTCTTAAGTGTGTCTGTTGTTTGTCATTAGTGAGTTTCTTGAGTTTATTTGAATTTGAGTGCTATTTAGTTAGAAGTTTGATGTACTAGAAGGAAAAGTCAAAGGAACTTCAAGAAGTCTGCTTGGGGAGGAAATTAAGATAAGTATCTTTGTTTATTGTTGTTGTTACCTTTAAATGAAATCCATGCTTTGTTTTATTCTCATGCATTCTGAGTAGTTTTCTTAGTCTTTCTCCTTGTTTATGAAAATTATGCGAATTGATGAAATTAAATAGAAGTACTTAATATATTAAAATAAATTGTGATAATTTTTACTTAAAACTTAATTTACTTTCAATCTAGCCAATTGATTTGTTAAAAAATGTTGAATTATCAACTATAGTAAAAATTACATCCAATATTCAGGGAAGTCAAAAGCCTTGGAAGGAGGGTGCAAATAAATAGGGAAATATTAATTATCGGACGTAGAATTGGACATTTTAGTGTGACGGACTAAAATATTCAATTTGGTCCTATTGTTTGAGAGATGAAGTGTAGATGTTAGCCCTCGAGTGAGGGGAACGTGGGAGCTACGAAGTGGCAGCCGAGTATCCTCCCGACCTAGCCGCAGATTCGGTAATCAAACATAGGATTAGTCAATGTTCTTTAAACCTCGGACTAAAGGGTAAAGAATAGGAATGCTCCTATTTGTCACAATACAATTCAAAAATTCTATTTAAATTCGTCATTCATTTAATTTTCTAAAAAACAAGGAGAAGGATACTTTTTTTCTAAATTATTTAAATCAACTTTATTTCAAGCATTAGTTTACTTTAGTTTGCTTTAGTTACTTTAAAATTCTGTTTACTTTATTAGTAAGTAATTCCTTTAAATTTAGCTGATACAAATCTGTTAAAAACTTCCCTGTGGAATCGATAACCAGGACTCCACTAGAGCCCTGTATTACTTAAGACGATACGTATACTTGCATAGAATCCACATTATATATTTCATCATAAAATCATTAATTTGGAAACATATTAAAAGTTGGTCACTATCCTTAACTTAAATTTTCAAACTTATACATTTTCACTTAATTACTATAACCTGAATAGATTTCAAAAAGAATTTTAATCTTTTCTTTTTCAAGTTATAATTTTTTATTTCTTAATACTTCTAAAATTCAATTATTTCTACTATGAATAGAAAAATTTCTTAATCTTACTCTTCTTTAAGTTGAATAATTTTATTCTTAAAATCAATCAAAGTTGTTAAAATTTTGGTTAAGTCTACTAAATTATTTATAATTTCAAAATTTTAAATGATTTTAAATAGATTCTTCATTCCTTATATTATGTTAATATTTTCTTTAGAAAATATTAGTTCATTAAGGACAAATAAAATTTAAATTTGCATGTATTTTCCCTTCCCCCAAACTTAAGTTTTGGTATATCATGAAAAAATTTAAAGTATGAGAGAACGAAAGGTATAATTTAAAAAGGAATTTTTATAAGTATGTAAAAACAGTTTAAAAAGAAAAATTTACTTCTACACATGTTTTTTATGAATATTACTAAAAAAACGAAGCATGTATAAAAGTAAGCAGACTCATCATTTTTTTATATCAGTAGCTGAATTAAATGACTATACTACTAATAGTAACATAAACAGAACAACATTACTAACTATTTAAGAATACTAAACAGTAGGCTGAAACAGAAATAAACATTAATTCATCCAAATTTCAGTCTTCAACACAATATACTAAATATTTAAAAAAGTCTCAAAATCAAACAATCCACACAAAGTTTCATAAACAAAACTACACTAATAAACAACAAACAAAAAACAGCACTAGCAAACAAGAAATAAACTAACAACAGAATCAGCACATCTTAGAGGTAAATCAAGCTACTAATCACTATCTGTAGCCTTGTCATCGTCATCACCAAAAGAAAACACCTCATCCTTTGGATCAACATACGGTGAAAATCTAGGACAGATAGGAAACTGAACATCATGCTCACCCTTCAAGAATCTCACTAAAACTCTGAATACAACATCATACTCACTTTTCCTTTTGGTAAACTCAGATAAATAATCAATCTTCTTGTCTATAGTATCTACTCTGCAGTGAGTTAGAAATAACTCATTCTGCTACTCCAGAAATTGATCATGCATCGATTTCCAGAAACTAGATGGTGACTAAGCAGTAGAAGTAGAAGGTCTAGAAGTAGAAGCTCTACCTGGAGTAGGTACAGAAGTAGAAGGATCAGTAGATCTCTTCCCTCAAAGACGATCATAAATGCTAACACTCTCCTACCCAATTGACTTTGTGGTCTTCAACTTCTCCTCTGATATATCAGCAGAAACTCCATTGCTCATGCATAAAGAATGAATCAAGGATGGGAATCCTAATCCCACTGAAGTGCTGGATCTAGCAATCGATTCCATTGAATCATAAATAATACTGCCAACATCTATCAGTTTCCTCTCCTGAATGTAGTAGTTCAGGATAGCTCAATCTCTGGTAACTTCACTCAGGTGTTTGGAAGGTAGAAGTCTAGCAGAAATAAAATAATGCCATGCTTTTGAAATACCATTTAGCTTAGAAGATTTGAAATTTACCTGTTTGTCGTTCTGGATCTTCCAAGCTCCAGTGCCATCAGTCAGATATGCAATAATCATCTCAAGATCTCCCTCAAGTGGAGATAAACCATAATAGTAGCACTAGATGGTAGGTGGCAGGCCGTATAAAATATTGATCCGTTCTGGAGTAAATCCTACTCCGACACCTCTAACGAAGACTTGATAATCTTCCGCATCCAAAAAGTTGGCATAAAACTTGCATACAATAGGAATAACGGCAACAGTAGTGAAATAACAGAATCGTTGCCAGTTGTGTGCAACGATCGTGTTCTCGATCATTTCACCAGGATTGTAAAAACTGCGCTTCGAGATAAACTTTCTTGACGTCGCAAATTCATGATAACGAAAATGCACTGCCGCAGTCGAAAACTTGCTCCTATCGAAATTTTCTCATGCCTTTCCTCGCTTAGATTTGGGTTCCATCTAAACATGAAAGAAAACACAAATAAATTTAGGAATAAAATATTTAAACTCTTTTTAAGCTTGAGAAACTTAAAATGAGTTTAAAAATCAGTGGAGAAACTCTAAAAATCAAAATTTTTCTCAAAATTTTGGTTTTTAGCAAAAAATAGGAAAAACTATGGTAAGAATAAAAAATAAATGGATTAGAAGGTAGATCTGACCTCGAGATGAAGAAATCAAGTGATTTCGTGCTCAAAAACTTGATGTATTGACCTCAAGATGAATCTAGGGGGTGTATTTTTATGAAAAAGAGGAAGGGGATGAAGCTTAGGCGTCAACCATGGCTAATGGGATTTAAATGCTAATTTTTTGTAAGCAGGCTGAACCGGCGCCTAGGTGCTGAATCTGGCGCCTAGGCACCAGACTCGCCTTTCCCAAAAATCACTTTAAAAATTTTATTTTCCACCAAAACTCATAAATTCAACTTCCACTTCCAATTACTCATATTAGAGTAGTGCTTCAGTTTCCAACTTCCAAAATATTTCCCAAAAATTTTAAAAATTAAAATTAAATCCACCAATTAAACACAAGGTTTAAATCAAACTCTTCTATCTCCATTCATAATCTTCAATTTTGGCTCAATACAATATAGATAAGTATAGTAATATGATTCAAGTCCTAACAAACAAGCAAACTACACAATTTCAAAGCAAATACAACACACATTGAACAATAAAACAAACACACAAACAACACATTCGATTTACTAAATTGATACAACGACACACTAATAAAAGTCTAGATCACACCACAATAACTATCTAATCTTCAAATTAGAAATTTCCATTCTCTTCACAAGGAAGATTACAAGGCCTACTTGGGAAGAATACTAACACCCTCGGAAAATCCGTAGCCATTTTCTCATTGATCAAATTGTTCTTAGCATACATTTCCACTTGAGCATCTTGATAAGCCGCTAGATGATCAAATTGAAGCTTCTCCTGCCATTCCAGATGTTCAATTTGATGATACATCTCATGGAGGTGATCTCCAATACTTTTGAATTCTGTTTCAAATTTATCTGGATGACTTGAAATTTTCTCCAAACTTACAGCGATAAAACCATTGAAGTAGGGATGAGGATCCCTTGAACCTTTGTCTCTAGCTTCTTCTCCAAGATTTCTTCTCTCCATTTCTTCAAAAATCCTCTCTAATCTCTCAAGAATGAAGTGTCTAGGTCATAATTTTGGTTGCTTAGGGATTGGGGAGGAAGATGGGGGAATTTAAAGGAGAAAATTGTGTGAAAAACTAAAATTTTTTTGTTTTTACAAGATCCAGTAACTGTGGCGCTTAGGCGCCAAATCTGGCCCCCTAGCGCCGGACCCATTGATACACAGTTTTACTCTGGCGCTTAGGAGCCAAATTTTGGCGCCTAGGCACCAGAACCATGTTTGACTCTGTTTTGCCTATCATCAAATTTCAAAGTTTCGTTCTACAAAATAGGTAAATTAGAATGGTAAGATCAATATAGACTTAGTAACAAAAATTATAAACAATCATAATGAAGGTTAACTTTATCTCCTTTT
Source organism: Papilionanthe hookeriana x Papilionanthe teres (assembly GCA_022702705.1). Lineage (NCBI taxonomy): Eukaryota > Viridiplantae > Streptophyta > Magnoliopsida > Asparagales > Orchidaceae > Papilionanthe > Papilionanthe hookeriana x Papilionanthe teres. Next base: position 49,625,840 of record CM040433.1, on the reverse strand, counting down.
TACTCACATATGAAATGAAGTGATCCAAAGTCCAAACTTTATATACTTTTAAGATAATCTTTAGCTAAAGTCAATAAAGACTTGTTAACGTCTAATTTTCTAAAGTTATATAAAATTAGTCAAGACCGAGGCATAACCTTACATTAAAAATGTAAAAACACAAAAAAATAATTATGGGTTGCCTCCCACAAAGCGCTTGGTTTAACATCTTCAGCCCGACCTAATTAAGTCTTTAATCAGGTAGACTCAACTCGTAAGCCTCTTTATAAATCATTTTAATGTCTCCCAAATAAGGCTTCAGTCTTAATCCGTTAACTTTAAATATTTTTCCTGTTTTGGGGTCCTTATTATCCACAGCTCCATATTGGTATACTTTCTCAATTATATATAGTCCCATCCATTTAGATCTTAATTTTCCAGGAAAATGTCTTAAACGAGTATTAAATAATAATACTTCTTGTCCAGGCTCGAATATTTTTCCTGAAATCTTTTTATCATGTAAGATCTTCATTTTCTCTTTATAATTTTTTGCATTTTCATATGATTCAATTCTTATTTCATCCATCTTATTTAATTGTAATAATCATTTTTCTCCTACAGTATTCAAATCAAAATTAAACTCCTTTATCGCCCAATAATCTTTATGTTCAAGTTCAATAAGTAAGTGACAATGTTTACCATAAATTAACCGATAAGGTGACATTCCGATTGGTGTCTTATAAGCTGTTCTATAAGCCCATAATGCAGAATCAAGTCTATCAACCCAATCAGTTCTTTTAGGATTAACATTCTTCTCTAAAATTCTTTTAATTTATCTGTTTCATGCTTCAGCCATTCCACTTGTTTGAGGGTGATACGCAGTTGCAATTCTGTGTTTGGTTCCAAATTTGTCCAATAATGATTGAATTCTTATATTTCTAAAATGACTTCCACCATCTGTGATAATTACCTTAGGCATTCCAAATCTTGAAAAAATCATTTTCTTAAAAAATTTTGAAACACTTGTGGAATCACAGTTAGGTAAAGCTACAGCTTCAATCTACTTTGAAACATAATCAACTACTAATAAAATATAAATCTTTCCAGATGATGGTACAAATGGTCCCATAAAGTCTAAACTCCATATATCAAGAATTTCAACTTCCAATATATAGTTTAAAGGAATTTCATCTTTTCTAGATATATTTCTCATCCTTTGACATCGATCACATGTTTTCACATAATGTCTCAGATCTTTGAATAAGGTAGGCCAATAAAATCTTGAATTTAAAATTTTAAATGGAGTTTTATCTACTCCAAAGTGTCCTCCAAAATCAGAATCATGACATTTTTGAATAATAGCAAAGTTTCTTCATAAGGTACACATCTTCGAATTACAGAATCTCTTCCTAATTTAAATAAATGAGGATCTTCTCAAATATAAGATTTAGCATCATTTTTAAAATTCTTAATATATTTGTTATTCAATCCATAAGGTAGAATATTGCTAACTAAATAGTTAACTATATTCGCATACCAAGGTGTTTGGCATCCTTGAATAACATATAAATGTTCATTAGGAAATTTCTCATTTATATTTTCCTCAGTAATAACATCATTCTTAATTCTAGATAAATGATCAGCAATTTGGTTATCAGTTCATTTTCTATCCACTATTTGAAAATCAAATTCTTGTAGAAGTAAAACCCATCTTATCAGGCTAAGCTTATCATCTTTTTTTGACATTAAATATTTAATAGCGGAATGATCAGTATGAACTATACATTTGGTACCAAGAAGATAAGGTCTAAATTTATCAAAGGCATAGACTATAACTAAAAGCTCTTTCTCAGTAGTAGTGTAATTTCTTTGAGTTTCGAAAGAGTTTTACTAGCATAATATATAACTTTGAAAATTTTCTCATATTTTTGTCCCAATACAGCTCCAATTGCAAAATCACTTGCATCACACATTAATTCAAAGGGTTTATTCCAATTAGGTGCAATACTTATAGGTGCAGTTATTAAATTTTCTTTTAAAATTTTGAAAGAATTAATACAGTCTTCATTAAATTCAAATTTAGCATCTTTTTCCACTAATTTTCGACCAAAAACAGTTAATTATAAGTTAGAAACGAAATCCTAAGAGTTTCCATAGGCATCCCTTCAAAAAGTCGCCAAAACTCTTCAAATTTGAAGTCCACCGACATTGGGTGCCGGCGGCGCTTCATAGGACTCCAGTGGCGCTCTATCGTCCAAATATTGCCGAGCTCTTTGGAAAATGGTGTTAGCAGCGCCAGAAACTGTTTTCCTCCTTTTTGCTCCTTTTTGCTCTGAATTCGTTCCTTTTCGCTTCTTTTTACTCCAATCACCTAAAATCATCATACCTGCAACAAAACATAAAAAATACCTTTCTTTAAAGTGCAATATCACAAAAAATGGGTAAAATTATATAGCAAAAACAGTATATATTTTTGGTGCATCAAAATCCCCCAAACTTAACTATCATTTATCCTCAAGTAATCCTTTTACTACATAAAAATATAACTCTAGGCAATACACTTTTAACCTGTAAGACACTAAAATTTTTCATTCAGAAGAATATACTGATTAGACTTTTAGAAAGAATTTTAGTAATTCAGGTCAACATTATAGGTATAAGAATATTCAGCAATCAAGTCTAAAAAGCTCTACTTTTCTATTTATTTTAAGATAAACCATAATTTTTCACATTAAGAGTGCCTTGAAAGATTATGTGAAAAAGGAGTTCATGCAAACTTCATCGGAATGTAGGCCAATACTTTAAATATAAATTTAGAAGTGAAATCAAGTTCTCCCTTTAGGGTGACTCAAGCGAAGCTAATTTTTTATTAGACATCTCCTCAAGTTTTCCTCATAATTACTTATTTTTTTTCTTTTTTTTCTTTTCTTCTTTTTTTTCTTTTTTAATTTAATGAGCATTACTATATCTAGATAGCTTGTAACGATTTTAAACTTCACTCTCCTCTTTCTAAAGTTCAAACTTGAGTTAAATTTTTACTTTATAATTAGGTATAAGCTTTATTATTCATCATAAAGTCACAATCTCTTCTTAACACACAATACTTTAAGTCTCTTAAAATTTCAAAAATACAGTTTTCTTAACTTTAAATAGTTAACTATAATTAATTTTTTTCATATCAAATATCTTAGTCCTATAAAATTAACCTTTATTACTAAAAACATTCATCCAATCCTTCAATAATATTTAACTAAAATAAAAAGTTTTAGTTACCTACAGTGAGGTTCAATTGCCAGAAGTTATGCTAATAATTTTTTGAAAATATAATAATTGAGAACAAATAAGAGTTAATATTTTTCTACCCTCCCCCAAACTTAAATTTTTCAATAAATTTGAAATAGTAGAGAGTAAAAGAAACTAACCTTTTTGTGTTGGGATCTTGAAATCTTCAACAGCTATCTGGTATTAGTCAAAATTTACAACTAGCAGACATGAAACAGTTAGTAACAGTGATATATAAATATTTTAAACTTTTTCATGGGTAAAGAGAAATTAACTTTAGATATCTAAACATCCAACAAAACACCACAATACTAAACAACTATCACATCACTATACAATTCTTTTAACAACTTTTAACATAATAATACATCAACAGGTTTACACATCACATGAAAAGCAAATAACTACTACATCACAACAATACAACACAACACACAACAAGGAAAACAAAAAAAGAAACAAACAAACTACTAATCTTCATCACCGAGTTAATCAGCAGAGTCGGCACGATCAGGTCTATACGGTGTATAGCTGGGCCAGGTAGGAAATATCACATCAGTCTCCACCTTCATGAATCTGACCTGAGCATCATGATAGGCAATGTCGAACTCAAAACTTCTTCTCATATAATCTTCATTCACATCACTTCTGGCCTCAAACACATCCATCCTACCATGGAGTCTATCCACACTGGCACTATGTAATCTCAACTTCTCCATAATATCAGATAATGTAGGGGGCTCAGATGTAAATGGAACGTCATAACTCGTAGTAGGAACATCAATACTCCTACTCTCCTCTCGGGCTCCTACATGAGACTCATAAGTACGAATAATAGCTTTCGTAATCGGTCTCAGCGGAATAGCTATCTCCTCAGAACTGCTGAACTTTACTCCAGACTGAACACACAAGGCATAAACTAGGGTAGGAGGTCCTAATCCTCCAGTGGTCTCGCCTCTAGTAATAGTCTGAATGTTCTTAAAGACAATAGTTCCAATATTAATCTTTTTCATCTTTTGAATAAAATAGTTCAGAATTGCTCTATATCTTGTAATTTCGTTGTGGTGATAATAAGGTAATAGTCTTGTACATATGAAATAGTGTCAAGCTTTAGATGCAACATTCAACTTCGAAGCAGGGAAATTAATCATTTGTTTTTGACTTATTTTTCATTCCCCTATTCCATCAGTTAGAAAAGCAATCACTTCCTTCATATTTACCTCTTGAGTATCAAAGTTTTCATATTCACAAACAAATGGTTCCCGAGTCTGATAAAAGGCATTGATATGCTGAGGGGTAAACTCAACCATTTTTCCTCTAACTAACACATACTCAGTTTCAGTCTTGGGCACATTTGAATAGAACTCTATAAAAACTCTCATAACAGCATTTGCAGTAAAATAACAAAATCGTTCCCAGTTTTGCTCTGCAATTAACTATTCTACAGATCCACCAGGATTATCAAAAGCTCGATCCTAGATACACTTCTTATTGTAAAGGTAAGAGTTAAAGCGAATTTATGTTTTAACATTAATAAATTTTTCTTCATCAAAATCCAATTTTCTTCCCTTTACTCAACCTTAGAGCCATTTGAATTTCTAAAATTTGCAAGAAAATTCCAATAAATTCCAAATTAACAATGTTACAAACTTCAAATATTATTCTAAACATGTAAAAGGAAATTTCATCATAGGAAATCTCAATAATTTCTTCAAAAATCCAAAATTTCAATCTAAGCAATGAGAGAGATTTTCATAGTGAAAATAAAAAAATTTTAACTTTAAGTGAAGCTCTTACCAAGAGAAGTGTAGACCTGGTCTCGAAAAGCTTTGAAATAACTTCAAATCTGAGATCTAGCAAACCCTAAGTCTTCAAAATAGCAAAAATTGAGGAGGAAGACGATGAGAATAGAAAAAAACTGTGGGTCCTAGGGTCAAAATCGTGAAATAAAGGTTTTTCAGCATTTTTCTGTATTCGGTCGCTGGCAGCGCTCGATAGGGTGACGGTGGTGCTCTATTTATTAAAAATAGCTAAACTCTTTGGATTTGGGTGCCGGCGGCACCTGTTTTTTGGATCTGAAAATTTTTTCGTATTTTTGATCTGTTCAACCTCCATAATGATATTTAACATTTCATTAAGCATCTATATCATCACACAAGAAATAATTAACAAAATTCTTTACACAAACAACACACAACATACTTTTATATAAAATCCACGTTACATTATAAACACCAAATATGTTCGTTCAAACCAAACCAACAACTCTTAGATGTTTAGTGTTGCAAGTACGCTATGATAAGCAAACACTAAAATCTAAGCACACAATGAAAGTAAGCATATCAAATCCAAATTCAATTTACAACGCAAAGCAAAGTAAATACTACACACCAAACAGAATTAAGCAAAGTAAACTAAACACACATCAAACATACGTAGAATCCAATAATCACTCCACATCGGTTTCAGAACTTTCTTCCTCTCTAATATCTCCAATAGATTGCTGATGTACGAACAGAATGTAGAAGGGACAAAATGGGAATTCATCAGATGAATCCTCAGCAATCACTGTGTTCTTCTTCAACAGATTAATCAAACCCATCTCAATTGACCAGTATGATCAAATTGTTCCTTCATCCTCCAATCTATATGATCAAATAAATTAGAAATATTATTTATTGCATTCATAACATTATGTACCTCTTTCTCCAACTTTTTGATCCTCTCCAGTATCATTCTAGAACTTTCAGGAAAATAGGGTTGAATTGGTTGTGAGTCTGTTTTGGTTGATCAACAAGCAGATTCATATCATCTTCATCTCCCACTGTTTGGTAGTCATAAAGATTAGTTGGATCAATAGATCTCCAGGGAAGAAGAACCTTTTCCTAACTCTCATATGGAACTTGTGATTGACTACATAACAGAAATATGGTAGACGGATGTCCAAGCCCATATTTAGATCCATGAACAATTAATCCCAAAACTGATTTCGCAATTATATTACCAATATCAATCGGTCTCCCAGTTTGAATACATAAATTCAAAATGGCACTTTCCTTAGTTACCTTATTTTCAAAGTTGGAAACAACTTTGCCAAAATAAAGTAATGCCACTGCTTTGATACCGGATTTAAAGATGCAGAAAGGAAACTAATATATCTATTTTCTCTTACTTCCCAATCTTCATTCTCATCCGTCAAATATCGAGACACATCATTCATATTATCACTTGTGGCATTGAAATTAGCATAGTGGCAAAGAGGTACACATTTAATCAAAAGAAGATTATTAATTCTCGCAGGAGAGAATTGCACAAACCTACCTTGCACAAAGATGAATCCTTGGTTGATCCTAAGAAGATTTGCAAAGAATTACTTCACAACCGGAACAACTACGTCAGTGGTAGTGTAGCAAAGCACTTCCCAACGGCTTTCCTTAATTATCTCTTAAATTATTGCAGTAGGATTATGCATACCTTGATTTATAAAGCCTCTTTCCTTGATAATCCTTCTCTTCATCATCACTTTGTTGAACAATCATTGCGCCTCGAAATTATAAACTTTCTTCTATTAAAAATATTATTACAAAAAAAATAAATTTTAATAGTAACTTTAAAAGTTAAATAAATTTTAAAATATTTATATTAATATTAATAGTTAACTTTAAATTTTTTTTATAATTAATATTATAAAAAAATTAACTTTAAAATTTTAATAAATAAATTTTAAAATGTTAATACAAAAAAATAACTTTCATCCATCCAAAAACAATCATCAATTTTATAAGCTGAATTTTTAATAGTTTTTAATACATCAAAAGTTAATTCCTTGTCATTAATATTCATAGTCAACTTTCCTTTTTGCACATCTATCATAGATTGTCAAGTAACAAGAAAAAGTTTTCAAAAATTAATATTAAATTTTAAAATATTTTAATTTAATATTAATAATTTTTTTTTCCTAAAATATTTCAATATCTCAATTCTATCCAATATTTATCCATTTTAAAAGTATTTAGGAGCGATTAGGATTCACAAATAACTATTTAAAAAGCACAACTACAACAAACAAGCAAACACACCACAAAGATACATATTGGTTGCCTCCCATAAAGCACTTGGTTTAACATCATCAGCCTAACAAACCATTCAGTTGATCGAGATGACTCAGCATTAAAACCTCTTTGAAGTCAGGTTGACACCCATCAAAGTAAGGCTTTAATCGATGCCCATTAACCTTGAAAATCTTTCCAGTATCAGGATCTTTAATATCAAGAGCTCCAAAAGAATGAACTTTTACAACTGTAAAAGGTCCCAACCATCTAGAGTTGAGCTTTCCAGGAAATAACTTCAATCTCGTATTGAATAAAAAAACTTTTGTCCAGATTCCAATTTCTTTTTCAATATCTTCCGATCATGCCACAATTTCATTCTCTCTTTATAGATCCTATCATTGTGATAAGATGCATTTCTAAATTCTTCCAATTCATTTAATTGCATAAATCTTTTCTCTCCAGCATTTTTCAAATTCAAATTCAACTCTTTTATTGCCCAATATGCTTTATGCTCTAATTCAACCGGTAAATGGCAAGTCTTACTAAACACTAGTCTATAAGGAGACATTCCAATAGGGGTTTTAAAAGCAGTCTTATAAGCCCATAATGCAGTGTCTAATCTAGCAGACCAAGCTAATTTATGATTATCCATAGTTTTCTCCAAAATTCTTTTAATTTCATGATTAGACAATTGTGCTAAACCACTAGTTTGAGGATGATAAGCAATAGATATTCTATGAATAATATTATATTTCTCAATTAATCTCTTAGTTTGATTATTCCTGAAATGGGATCCACCATCAGTTATAATCACTCTCGGCATTCCATATCTCGTAAATATATTTTTCTTTAAAAATTTTGAAACTCTCCGAGCATCAAATTTAGGTAAAGCAATAGCTTCAATCCATTTTGAGACATAATCAACAGCAACCAGTATATATAAATTTCCAAATGAAGGAGTAAATGGTCCCATAAAATCTAATCCTCATACATAAAAAATTTCAACTTAAAAATTATAATTTAGAGGCATTTCATTTCTTCTAGAGATATTACCTACTCTCTGACAACGACCACATGAAATAATATATTTATGAACATCCTTAAAAAAAGTAGGCCAATAAAATCTAGATTATAAAATCTTAAAAGTATTTTTATCAACTCCAAAATGACTTCCAAATTCAGAATTATGACATTGTTGAATAATTAAATTTTTTTCTTCTTATGGCACGCATCTCCTAATAATCAGATCTTTACACTGTTTATATAAATAGGGTTCATCACAAAAATAAAATCTTGCATCATATTTAAACTTCTTTTGTTGTTGCCTTGTTAAATCAGGTGGTACAATATCACTCACAATATAATTCACAATATCAGCATACCAAGGCAAATTTATTCCTATAATAGTATAAAGTTGCTCATCAGGGAAAGTTTATGTAACTTCCTTTTCAAATTCAGATAGTTTATCATACTCTAATCTTGACAAATGATCGGCTATTTGGTTATCAGATCCCTTCCTATCAACTATCACAAAATCAAATTTTTGTAGAAGAAGTATCCATCTAATCAGTCTAGGTTTCGCATCCTTCTTTTGCATTAAATATTTGATAGTTGAATGTTCTATATGCACAATACTTTTAGCTCCAATTAAATAAGGTCTAAAATTTTCAAAAGCAAATACTATAGCAAATAACTCTCTTTCAGTAGTGGTATAATTAATCTGAGCTTCATTAAGAGTTTTACTAGCATAGTAAATGACTTTGACAACTTTATCATGCCTTTGCCCCAATGCTACTCCGATTGCATAATCACTAGCATCACACATGAGTTCAAATGGTTTCTCCCAATCTGATTATAGGTGCAATGATTAATTTCTCTTTCAATAATTTGAAAGCAATCAAACATTCATCATTAAAATCAAAATTTCTATCATTTTCTAAGAGTTGGCACAAAGTTTTAGTAATTTGAGAAGAATCTTTAATATATCGCCTGTAAAATCCAGTGTGTCCTAAGAAACTCCTCACCTCACTATAATAAAACCTCCTGAACTTTGGTTGGGTTTTGATTTTGGGGTTTGGGCTTATTTGGGAATGGTGGCAATCTCTCAATCACTCTAATTTTAGCAGGGTCAACCTCCATACCATATGCAAAAATTTTATGCCCAAGCACAATTCCTTCTACAACCATAAACTGACATTTCTCCCAATTCAGAACTAAACTTTTTTTTTCACAAAGCTCAAAAACTTTTTCTATGTTTTCTAAGCATATTTCAAATGAAGTCCCAAATACAGAGAAATCATCCATGAAAACTTCTATTCTATTATCTATCATACTACTAAAGATAGACATCATACATCTCTGAAATGTTGTAGGTGCATTACACAGTCCAAACGCATTCTTCGAAAAGCAAAGGTTCCGTAAGCTCTAGTAAATGTTATCTTTTCTTGATCCTCAGGAGCAATAGGTATTTGATGGCAACCGGTATATCCATCCAGAAAGCAATAGTACTTGTGTCCAGCAAGTCTAACCAACATTTGATGAAGAAAAGAAAGAGAAAAGTGATCTTTTCGGGTGGTGGCATTTAATTTCCTATAGTCAATACAAATTTGTCATCCATTAATTTTTCTTGTGGGTTTAATTTCATTACATTCATTCACTTCAATAGTCACTCCTCCCTTTTTTGGTACACAATGTATTGGACTCACCCAAGCACTCTCTGAAATAGGGTAAATAATTTCAGCATCCAGCCATTTTAAAATTTCCTTCTTAACTACTTCTTTCATTATTAGATTCAATCTCCTCTGCGGATAAACTCTAAGTTTATGTTCTTCATCTAATAAAATTCTGTGCATACAAATTAAAGGACTCATTCCTTTAATATCTGCTAAAGTCCATCCAAAAGCTTTCTTGTATCTTTTTAAAATTTCTAACAACTTATGTTCTTGATATTTGTTTAACTCCGAAGATACAATAACTGGCATGGTAGATGATTATCCTAAAAACATATACTTCAAATGATTAGGGAGAATTTTCATATCAAGTTCAGGAGGTTTTATTATAGATGGAATTAAACTTTTATTTCAACCTTCCACAATATTTAATACTTCAAATCTCTCTTGAACATTTGTTGACCTCATTTTTGATGAGGTCTTCTCTTCTTCTTTTTAGTACTTAGGATCTAGCCTTAGGCTTTTCCTTTGACTATCCTAGAGGATTAGAATTGGGACCCACCACTTAGAAATTCAAACCACTTCTTAACTCCTTTCAAACTCCACAAACTTGATTGTAGACCCCTAATCACCTAGAGGGTTGAAATCAAATGTGGAAGTTTAAAGGATGAGGTCCTATAGGACTCTTTGGCCTTAGGACTGCCCTGGGTGGCCTGGTCTAGTGAAGGTTGACTTACACACACACTACACTTATACACTACACCTTCACACACCTCCTAAAACCACACCCATACCCAACTTGACCTCCTGACTCATGGAAGTGATTCACATGGATTGTCCTTAACCCCTAAGCCCTTGGCTAAGAGGGTTAGGAACAACATAGTGAATGCCTCAAATGAGTCCCTTCATGGCTCATGTGGGCTTAATATGGCTTCATGGCTCAACCAAAATGATTTCATTCCACTTACATTTACCCAATCCTCAATTTTCTAAATTTTCAATTTTTGACCCCCCGGACCCTACACCCGCCTAGCCTACCTAAAACCCTTGAAATTACCCAATTTTTTCAAAAAAATCTCCAAATACCCAAAATTCCTCAAAACCAATCCCAAAAATTCTCACATTACTAAAATTGATCATTCATAGCCAAAAATACCCAAAATTCCAAAAATACCTCCCAATACTCTCCAAATACCCAAAATGCCCCTCTTATCCCAAAACTCCAAAAATTCAGAAAATTCCCATAAAATTCGAGAAAATCCCAAATATTCTTAATTTCATTTTGTTCAACTACACCATGGGCCAATTTTGTCAATTTACCCCACTTTTGTCAAAATCCCCAATTTGACCCATTTTAACCCAAAATAAACCCAATGTCAAACCAAACCTACCCAATTGACCCAAATTCTGGTCCAATTCAATTCTAAACTTCAATTCAACATCCCCAACACCAATCTAGACCAAATCCAAGTCCAATTTGATTGGCATTTGAATCCAATTTCACTTTTGACCTTAAAGCCCAATTTGGACCCATGACCAAAACTTAGCCCAAACTAACCCAATTCAACTCTAATTAACCCCAAACATTTTCTAAACCTTCCTTAACATCCCCACAAACAAAAAACTAACATGATTTGCCCAAAATTTAGACCCAAACCCCACTCAAATTCAACCCAAAGCTAAAAGGCCCAATTTTGACCTAAACCCAAACCTAACCCAAATAAGCCCAAACCCCAAAATCAAAACCCAACCAAAGTCAAAACCTCTTTGAGAAACTCCCATAAACATTTCCCAACGTTAATTTTACATCAATTTCAACCCTAGTCCAACATTGGCCCAAGTTAGCCCAATTTGACCTACATTTGCCCATTTACCAAAGAGGCCCAAATCCAACCCCATTCAAACCCAAATCACTCCAAACTCATTTCAAATCATTTATGACATACCCCTAAACCAAACCCAACAATTATTTTGCCCAAACTTATACAAAATTCTCATCCATAAATTCATTCTTAAACCTAAAGGCCCATCCCCTTAGCCTTCCTAAAAGCCCATCAAAAATAATTTCAAAAGGCCCAAAGCCCACATGACAATCCTCTATCATCATCCATTTGATAAAACCATCTCCTAAGTTCTAAATCCATGATGAAATAAATCCAAATCAAGCCATATGCCAAATCCCATCAAATCACCCCTAAATTACCAAAATTTTTAAAAAACCTTTTTCATGAAATTGACCAAACTTTTCCCCAAGCCAAAGGTGAGCCATGAAGCCACTCTTAAGCCATATGCAAGCCATGTGAGTTGTTCACATGTGACCTTACCACATTGGGCAAAAGGAGGAGATCCTTTCCACATTCCCTAAAGGTGATTAACCATTTCCATGTCTCCCCTAAAACATGTTTAACCCTAATTGTACTTGGATTGTGACTTGACCCCACTAATCAAGCTGATCCAAATCACCTTCTCTTCAGCCTAAACCAAGCCTTGGGTGGTGCACCTAGCCCAAAAGGATGGGTTGACCCATTTAGAGCCAAAATAGCCATGCCCCCATGCCACTTTGATCCAACTCCTTTACACATGTCCAAACCCAATTGACTTCACCATTGCCAAGCCCTGACCTCCCTGGTCAAGATGGTGACCAGTGCCTGGCAGGCCAGCCACCAGGCCGCCTGAAAACACCATGGCCGAAACCTTGAGAGGAGCCAAAAAATTAAATTCTCCCTTGCTGAGCTGCCCCATGCCCAATGGCCACCATGGCTGTTCTTCCCTTGACCTAAGCAGCTGATCCCAAGCCTTAAACCACCCTGGGAGGCCCTCCACCCTCACCTATTTAAACCTCACCTCCTCTCGGCCATGAGAGGTGTTGAACCAGACCTTACTGAAACCCTGCCAAAATTGTTCCAAACCACTCTCCACACTTAGAGCAGTTGATCCCCAGTGACAATTTGCCCTAATCCCCACCAACAGAGCCCAATTTTTCAGCCAAAATTCAACCCAAAAACAGGACATCTCCCAACTCTCCACCAAATTCAAATTAAACTCACCCACACCTGCACAAGGTCAAGAGAAAGAGTTCCCCAGTGAAAGCCCCCTCTCCAGGCCACCCATCTGTTCCAGACTCCAAGCTTTGTAATCGGCTGTGGTCGAAATCATTCCTGGACAATTCACCAGCCCAAGGGACTTCATCTGGAGCTTGCTTGGAACCAATCGAAGGTGACACAACTCTCATATCGAAGCTTCACTTCTCTGAGCAAAGATATGGACTCACTCTTCTTCCCGAGCTTACAGAGATTCTCTATTTAATTTGATTCAATTTCAATACATGTTTATCGTATGGATGTGTTCGTCTCCTCAAGACGAATCCATAGAGCATAAGAACACGAAAATCCGTTGAGAATCGAGTGAGAAATAAGGGTTAGATGGTTGACGGTCACGGGTGCACACCAGTCGTAGACGATGACTGGGAGCCGTCGGATCGAGCGTGTATCGAACGGACGGTCTGGATTGAGCCGGACAGCACGATGGTACGTGAACCGTGGGGCCCTGGAGCGCTGAGTCGGATGGCGGCGCCGAATCAGAAGACGACGCGTAGCCTTTCGGAGCTGCCGAGGATGGCGTGGCGCCGCGTGGATAAGTAGGAAATTAGGGTATTTTTTATTTATTTAATTCCCTAAACTTCAAAAATGCATAACTTTGTGTAGGAAAATCAGAAAAATAAAATAAAAATACCCACTTGCTCAGTGAACAGAGGAGAATAATGTGGAAAAAAATCATTTAATTTCATCAAGTATTTTATTTTTAATTATTTATTTACTCTCTGCACTATTTCAATTCTCCATGCATGTATACAATTCACCATGGCATGAGACCATAGGGCTTTTGAAGCCTCTAAATTTGGGAACATTCCCTGAATTTTCCAAAGTCAGAGGCCATCCCTATGAAGAGTTATTGATTTTTCAATTCTAGGTCACTATTTTGAGTATTTTAATTCTAATAATTAGCATGTTGTGAAATAAATTCTAGGAAAATTTGGTGATGTTTCTTATGACCAGAGGACCCTAGGGAAAATGGTTTTTGAGTTAAATCACTTGTAATAACCAAAATTGGCTTAAACACCCAAAATGGAGCTTTAATTAATTAGAGCTAATCATACATCAAATTGACTTGAAATCAATTCTCTACTGACCTTTAGGATTAGAGGAACCCACCATAAAAGTTTAAAGTCAATTGGACTTGGTTAGCCTTATCAAATGGGTTGATTAAGCCATTTAGTCAAAATTAAATTTAAAAAATTCATAATTTTCAAAATACTTCTAAAAAATTCACCAAATTGGTTTTGGAGCCTCTCTGATATCAGGAGAATTTAAGAAAAATAAAATTGTAATTTTCCAAAAAAGTTGATTTTTTTACATTATTTTAATATTTTTAATAATTAAAAAATAATAAAAATCACAAAAATAATAAAATTCACCAAAATGTCACATTTTGAATTTTAATCATTTGGGAACAAACCCCATTTTTTTCTTATGTCTCTATGATGAGATATTAAATTTTAAAACCCTAAGGTAATTTTAAAATTAAAAAAAATGTATTTTCTAGCATTTCCATTAAAATAATTCTAATAAATCAAAGAAAAATTAGAAAATTATAAAAATTAGTTCTCTGGTTTCCTTGATATCAGAGAGATTTTTGAAAAATATAAAATTCATTTTTCAACCTTTATTTTATTTTTTAAATTAATTAATACTCCAAAACCTAAAATAATTATAATAAAAATAATATAATTCAAAAATCACTAAAATTGGTCCAAGTGGTCCTCTGGTCATTAGGAATGTCCCATAATTTTCTTAAGGATAGAAACTTTCCCTTGGTCATGTTATTAAATTTTCCTTGAAAATTCTTATTTTCCACCAAAAATAATTATATAAATAAATTAAATACAGAAAAATCACATTTTCTCCTCTAATGTTTTGATTGATATATGAGTGAAGTCACATAAAAATTTCAAACTCATTTAAGCTCAATTTAGTGAGTTATGAAATTAGTAAGTTTAAAGGGCAAAATAGTAATTAAAATTTTAACCTATAATTAAAAATTTTAGGTTTAATTAAAAGGGTGGGTAAAATATTTGATACTAAGTTGATTTTGGATGTTTGAAACTTAGGTAATTAAAGGGTAGAAACCTACCAAATATTTTGAAAATAATTAAAATAAACCTTAATTAAATAATTGTTTAAACTTGGAAGAATAATAAAAAATTGGAATTATTAAAATAGAGATATTATTAGGAAGAAATTTATTCTTTAATCTAAGAATCCCTAAATTAATCACCTCAATAATATTTAATTCCTAATTAAAATGATAATCCAAATTCAAAATTTAAAATGCTAAAAGACTTAATCATTAAATTAAATTAAATTAAAATTAAAACATTTAAATTAAATCCTTTTAAAATTTCAATTAAATTAATACTTTAACAATTAAAATTAAATCATCCTTAAAGCATAAAAAATAAAATATTAAATTAAAATTAAAAAATAAATAAATCAAATTAAATTTAAATTTAATTTTAAATTAAAATTAAAAATAAAACCAAATTAAAATTTAAATTAAATTAAAATTTAAATTAAGTTAAAATAAATTAAATTTAAATTTAAATTAAATTAAAGTTAAAATTAAATTAAATTAAATTAAATTAAATTAAATTAAATTAAAAAAATAAAATCAAGTTAAAATAAAATTAAAATTAAATTAAATAAATAAAATTAAATTAAAATTAAAACTAAACCAAATTAAATTAAATTAAAATTAAATTAAATTAAATTGAATTAAATATAACATCACTTAAGACATAAAGAATTCAAAAATAAATCTAAAACAACTTGAACACCATTTCAAACTTAAACCCATTAATTAAAATTAAGTCGAATCACAAATCACTTGAACATCGATTTGCCCTCAAAAGCTCTCGTTGTCATAACTCCTAAACAGAGTATTAAGTGAAGTGTTACTTCACTCATAGGATATTCAAATGTCCTAGTTCACTGAGCAAGATAACAAAACTTGAACTCCTGGATGATTGATTCATTGTATAATTAAATTCTCTTGGACTTAAAATAATCCTAGAAGTATTGAAAAGATGTTTAAGATTCGTCTTAAGCACTTCCTCAGTACGATAGGATGTTTATAAGAACAATTGAACTTAATTGTTCTTTGATGAAGAAAATCATCCTCAAACCAAAATACAAGAACCTAGACGTCATAGGAGATGACTAGCTATAGGAATAGGAACTTGGTAGAAAACCATAACCCTTCCCTTAGCTTTACCTAGGAATTTGTTTTAAATGCTTAAATATTCTAAATTGTGTTTAAGTGCAGCCTGGGATGACGGGAAGACTCTCCAGGTACGCTTTTATTTTATTGCAATTTACCTTCTTGCAATTTACCTTATTGCAAATGCACTTTACTTTTCTTGCATGATAAACAACTGTTGCATGAAAACCCCACACCTTTAGGATAGTCCCTAAAACTGAAACCAAAACTAAATTAAAATTCATTACAAGATAAAATTCACCGCCACAACATTTCAAAATATAAAACAATTCAAAATTTAATCACAAACAAAACAACAAAACTACAACTACAACTAAATTAAAACGTCTTGTTGGATGATCGGGAATACCTCGGATGATGTAACCTACGTGTTGCTAACGGGATTTCCCACGGTCTAAATGAAAGTGGGGAACTCATTTAGTTGCATTTAGCAAATTCATCTGGACTAAGTGAATCCGATAAAAATAACGATGCCGGAAGGATGGAACCGTGGGATCTTAACCGGTGTTGTTATAATCAATTTTAAGATTTGTTTTAATTAAAACATAAAGAACACTTGAATTTTAAGATTTCTAAAACCAAACTCTTCTCTTCTCTTTTGATTACAATCATCTAAAACTAAACCCCTCTGCAACAACGAGGAGCTCAGAGCATGGTGGGCAGTACGGCCATCGTCATCAGCAAAACCTGAGTCTACTTCAGCAAAACTTTCTTAGAATTAAATAACCAAGCCATAGGATTTCGAGGTAGTTTTCCTAGTGCAACATAAATCCCCAATCTTTTTGTTAGGCATTTGCATTGCAAATTAAGCCCTAACCAGCCTTAGGATTCCGAGGTAGTCGTCCGATACGACATAAACCCTCACATCTTCGAGGCTATTTGTGTGATCACATCATACGAATATAAGTCCTAATTGATTAAAATTGGCAAGATCAAAATATTAAATAAATATTAGGACTTTCCTAAATTCAAGCCAAACAATAGGATAGTCGGGAAATTACCGAAGATCGCTTTGAATCTGTGATTTCTCCTACCTCTCTTCCTTTGAATTCCTAAAACAAAATGTTCCAAACTTGATCCATTCCCTATTGAAATTCTAAAATTCAATCTCTTGAAAACTTAAACTTTGAGATTCTTGAGAGCAGAACTACTGATTATTATCGAGAGTTTTCTTAAGTGATTCCCGTCACTTAAGATATAATTAACTATAGGGGCTTGCCCTTATAGGGAATTTTAAGAACCCAGGTAATATAAACCGTACTTAATTTCTTTGCATTAAGCAGGGGAACTTGTCGGCTTATAAAATTGGTTCGCAGACCAAACGGATGTCACAAATCTTCTAGTTTATTTAATTGAGCCCCATTATCAAGCAATGTGTCTATTCTTCGGGATAGATACACGGTTTGTGGTGCGGTGCTCGTTTATATAAACTATTTGGGATGTGAGATCAGTTTAATTTCATTTCTTAACATTTTCAAATTTAAAATTATTTTCAAAATCAAATACTACTTTTCAAATTATTTATTTAAATTAAATTAAAAATATGCCGACAACTTCTGGCGACTCCGCTGGGGACAATTCCTCTCTCCATTTTAATCAGATAGTTCTGCTTTCAAAAATCGGTAGCGTATCCATTTCCCTAGTAGATCAAACTACCCTTCCTTCCGATGGAATACTATGTTCATTTCTACCTTGAACAAGTACAGCCAACATTCTCTCGGATTTAGGAGCTACTGTTTAGACACCCCTAAACAGAGAGGTTCTGAGATCCTTTTACCTCATTTCTGAGGTGGGGTGGGCCCCCAATAGGTATTAGTTTAGGAGCGGTCTTGCGGGTCGAGAAGTTTCTACAAGACTTTCTCTTCCTTTTCCAGTCCCTAATCAATTTCTTTTACCCTTCCTACAACTCTCCTTCTTTTAATAATTCTCTGTCCTAAAGAACAAATCTTTTTCGAAAAATAATTTTTTTTAATACCACAAATACACTAAGATAAACGGAAATGTGTTCGGACTCTTTCTTTTGCGTCATAAGTTTTACGACAAGAAGAAGCACGATTCGGGGACTAACACTTGGAATCTGCCCTACAGAAATGGAAGCCCCAAAACTGATCTTCTCCTTCGTCAACGGATCGGACACTGGCCGTGTTCAAGGACGAATCGCTCGATAATGGAATCATTCGATTCAGACAAGGATTCGGGGACACCAACATCAAAATCCCCGACGTTACTCTCTTTTCACTCGCAAACAAAGTACCGGAAACTGAGAAGCCGTTGATTGAGTTTAACCTCAAGTCAACTCATGAATTCCCTCCTCTGCAAAAGATTCCAACTGAGAGGAGTACTGTTGTTCGCAGAAGAACTATTGTTGCTACCCCCACTGGTCTAGTTGTCTCTGTACCTACCTCGGCTTCTGCCAGACTAAAGGGGAAGGAAATTAAGAACTGTGATGAACCTGTTACTGTGGAGGGTACAGATCTTCCTGTGAGACCTTCCGTTTTTGAAATCGGGTCCAGCTCGAGAATTCCACCACTGACACGGACTCAAAGAAGGAACAGAAGTAGAAGGATTGCTAGAGAAGCCGTAGCCGCCGAAGTTGCTTTCCGGAGGAAATCCCGGAACCGCCCGAGTATACACTCGCTGCTCGAATACATACCACTTTTGGGAGGAAGAAGGTTCCATCCCCTCTCCACCGCAGAGGATGAGGAAAATGTCCGCAAGATTGCTTCTGCATTGCCTCAGCTCGCATATTACAATGACGGTCGTAAGAAAAGGGCTAGAATTACGTCATTTGCTCGACTATAAACCCTGATAGAAAAGTTAGCAAAGAAAGAAAAATGCCCTGTATCAGAGATTTTAAGAAGGATAGGGCGGGTGCCAGCCAAGTCCCGTCTTGGCCTTTGAGTAGAACCTGTTATCGCTGCAGAAAAGCCAAATAAGAGAATGAAAGCTAGTCCACCTGTCGTTGTTTCAGGACTAAAAATTAGGGAGGATACCAACTTCCAGCATTTGGTTGACAGACCATCCGGTCCTAGACCTTTTACTGCTAGAAGGATGGTATGGCGTCCCACTACCGGACAATTGAGATTAAAACAACAACCAGAGAAGGAAAGTCTCGTCAGGAGACTTGAGTCTGAAGAAAGCGCTACCGCAATGAAGGGGACTCATGAGAAGGAAACACGACAGTTATCGCATGACAACTGCAAGGATGTACATAAAAGACCATTAGAAGATGCTATGAAAAAGCTAAGAACTGATATTCAGCGATTAGCAAGACAAAGAGAAGAAAAATTTAGAAATGAAGTCGACTCGTCAGAGTTCATGGATGATGAATATGCAGAAATTAACATGGTTGAAACACGAGCTTCGTCAGCTTCACAAGGTGCTCCTGCAACCACAGAAAGAGAGGAGCCGGAAGTAATGAGGATGCAGCTTCAAGAGAAAGATGATACGATCGCCCAAATGGCAAAAAGGATGGAAGAGATGACTGCAGCCTCAGCCGGTCTCCGCAGTCGAGTTCAACCCCAAAGAGAAACACCCCCAGAAGTTATTCACATTGTAGACGGAGGAAAGGAGATTACATCCGTCAACGGGGATGATCAATTAAAAAAGGATGCAACACAAAGCATGATTCCGGAAAAGGATATCAAAAGCATGGTAGAACAGCAGGTGCGAGAAGCCTTGGCACAATCAAAGAGCGGGACATCCATTCGGATGGGTAGACCTTACCCTGAAGAATTCGACGCTGTCCAATATCCGAAAGGCTTCGTACCACCTCTGTTCAAGATCTTTGATGGAACCGGAAACCCTCGGTAGCATGTTGCACATTTTCGTGCCAGTTGTTGCAATGCCGGCGGAAGTGATGCTTTACTCTTCCAACAATTTGTCAGCAGCCTGTCAGGGATCGCCTTTGATTGGTATGTGGAATTACCGAACGGTTCGGTGAAGACATTTTCAGAATTAGAGAACCTCTTCATCAAGCGATTTGTCGGAGCTCAGCACCACATCACTATAGGTGATTTAATGGTAGAGAAGCAGAAGCCGAATGAAACTTTGGTGGACTACATACTTCGATGGAGGAATCTAAGTATGTAGTGTGAACCACAACTACAAGAACAACATGCAGTCGGCATTTTACTGAAGAGCATTCATGGCCCGATAGCACTTCTCCTCAAGGGATTTAGTATTAAGACTTTCGAGAAGTTGTTAAGTAAGGCCGGAAGCTTGCAAGAGGAGGCGAAGCAATTAAGTTTCACCGACAAAACAGACAAACAGAAACCCGTGAAAACTTTTGAAAGGAAGTTCGGGATCGTTGCAGCAGTCAATAAAGGCAAGCAGCCAATACAAATACCGCCAGAATGGCCGCAGCAAATTCAACAGAATTACCAGCAAGCCCGACCCAGCTATCAGTCATCCCAACAGTATGAACAACCGCCTCGTCCACAACGTACGTTAAGGGAGCTTTTGAGCAGGGAGTATCCGTTCAAGAATGAGGCAGTGTCGAAAATGTTCCGCAGTCTGATGAAGACTCTAGATTTCCAACTACCAGAGCCTAAGAAACCAGAAGAAGTCGACAAGAAAGGTGATCCCAACTTTTGCCCTTACCACCGGATGCTTGGACACAAGATAGAAGATTGTATTACCTTCAAAAGTTGGCTCAACGACAACCTTCGAAAAGGGAACATAACGATCCCGAAGGAATACATTAAGGAACCCCAGACAGGAGGTTCCGTCAATGTTATCTCGACGGATCTCATTGTTCCGATAGATCCCTATGCGACTGATGATGGATGGACTACCGCTTGGACAAAGTCTTCGAAGAAGATTTTTGATTGCATCCAAACCACTTCGGTGCGAGCCTCAATGCAGAGTTCGAAACCTATCAAGTCGGCACTATCACTTATGATAGAAGAACCACCTCAATAAGAGACGATTGAAGAAAAGAAGAAAATTGATGAAGAAGAAAAGACCGAGGCTCTTAAGGCTAGACTAGGGGCTGCTTATCCTAGGATGGTTGTTTCCGATTCGGGGGAGAAATCCCTCGAACCTCTGACTCTGTATGATTATTTCGCTCACTCCGGTGGGATCTTATAATGATAAGGGTTATGGCGTTGGCTACGTTTTGACTGTTTCTAACGATTACGTAACTAGCGACAACCAACCTAATTCGGACATCGATTCCGATACAAGTGACAATTCTCAAATCACACACAATCTCGACGATCACAATGACAAAGAAGACATCCACCAAGGAGGCTACGAGAGTTCAACAAGCAATGAATCTATTTGCAAGTTTCGAGGAGCTTCAGTCACAATAGAGTTAGAGCCTTCAGACTCTGAAGCTAATCCAGAAGAACCTGTCATTCCGATTCAGGAGGAGACACCAGCAAACTCACTACTAGATTCAGGAGAAATTACAGAAGTCAACTTAAGAAGTGGAAGAGTTCTACCTCCAAGAATGGGTCCAAAGGATAAAGGAAAGCAGGTGGTTGTTCAGGAAGAACCAACCCCGGCAGAAGAAATACCCATTCAAGAAGAAATCGAGACACATGGAAATAAAGTGGACTACAACGTGCTAGCCCATCTTAGGAAACTACCAGCCAAACTAAGCATCTATGACGCTCTCATCTTATCAAAGGAGATGAGTGAAGCTCTGATCAAGGCCTTGCTTGATCCTGAAATTTGCTTAGCTCAAATGACCAGAGATTCCTTAGATGAGGTGTGCTCGTTAAAGGAACAGCGAGGTGTTACCTTCACGGACAATGACCTACTACTTGGGACAGCAGATCACAACCGACCGTTATACATTTCAGTTACAATTGGGAAGTTTACACTCTCCAGAGTATTGGTGGATCCAGGAGCATCAATCAATATAATGAATCTTCGAACGCTAGCATACTTAAAAATTGATGCTCGAGAGCTCGAAGCGGACAAAATGTTATTAAGAGGATTCAACCAGAAAGGAGAAAGAGCCCTCGGATCAATAACACTGCTAATGAAGACCGGTGACTTGGCAAAGACAACCGCGAAATTTCACATAATTGATTCAGAAACGTCATTCAACGCTCTACTGGGCCGACCATGGATACATGAGAACCGGATGGTACCATCATCCCTACATCAGTGCATCATATACTACGATGGAGGGGAACAGTGCATCAAAGGTGACTTACAACCGTTCTCCGTACATGAAATTGGAATCCATGAAGATGCAGCTTATTACGCACCTCTGAAGAAAACAATCTTCTCCAGAGATACCATAACGAATGAAGCAAAGAAGTTCGGGACGACGAAGAACCTGAAGTTTTAGTCCAACAGTCACTCACCACTCCCTTACGGCGAGATGGTGAAGGTTTCTCCACAACTCGCATCCGAGATCGAGGCCGGGGACGAGGTCGTGGCAGAGACGTTAAGACAGTTGGACAGAGGAAACCAGCCATCAATGTTGATTGGGAAGACAATTCTGAAGAAGAAAAAGAGATCAAGCAAGAAGCAGCGACAATAAGTCGGAAGAAGCCGCAATTCAGGATCTCTCTCGAAGATGAAAAGAACGAGGAATATACATCGATGTATGAGAAGATTAACCACTATGTACATACTATGAACCTGACCCCGATCCATTCTAATAAGATCGAGGGTATGGTGGTCAGAGAGGTACGTAGCGGCGGTGCAAAGCCCATCAAATTCTACCGTGGTGCTCCTTCCTCCAAAACTGAAAATAATGTACAATTTGAAGATGTCACTTCTTCCGAATTAATGGAATTACCTTTTGAGTGGTACTCTCCCTGTGTTCAAAATTTAATTCAGCGTGGGTTCTTACCTCGACAATGGACAAAAGGTCAATCACGACGTTTTGAAAAATTAAGGAATAACTCCGGTCGTCCACCCAATTCAAAGCATGGTCTCGGATTCGGCACAGTAGGATCAGTTGACGATACTGAATTTTTCTTGGTTGTCACTTGCGAGTCTAATAAAAACTGCATGGAAACTACAGAAGAATTTGAAGATTTACAAATTGGAAACGCTCCACCAGAGTTCGAAGAAGAGATCAAATCTACAATAGATAAATTAACGGAAGTTAACTTACGTACTAGCGAAGAGCCTAGACCTACCTTTGTTAACTCCTTACTCAATAAAGAAGACTCCGAAGAAATAATCAAGTTATTAATAGAATTTAAAGACTATTTTGCTTGGAGCTACGAAGAGATACCAAGATTAGCTCCAGAGGTCGCAGTCTATAAGCTAGGAGTGGATCCTACTTCTGTTCCAGTCAGACAAGGTCCCAGAAGTATGCGTCTAGAAATCGAACAACAAGTCATAGCTGAAGTTAAAAAGCTAATAGACGCTAAATTTGTCCGTGAAGAACAATACCCGACTTGGTTAGCCAATGTGGTGCCGATCGGGAAGAAGAATGGTCGGATCGGAATTTGTGTTGATTTCGGAGATTTAAACAAGGCATGTCCAAAAGATGAATTCCCTCTACCGATCCCGGAATTAATGATCGACATTGCTTCAACACATGAAATATTCTCATTCATGGATGGATCTTCGGGATACAACCGGATAAAAATGGCTCCAGAAGATGAAAAACTTACAGCATTCAAAACGCCAATCGGAGTATATTGCTACACAGTGATGCCATTCGGACTGAAGAACGCAGGAGAAACTTACCAGAGAGCGATGACAAGAATTTTTGATGATCTCATCCACAATCAAGTCGAATGCTACGTGGATGATGTGGTCATCAAAAGCAAAGTAAAGGAAAACCACCTGCATGATTTGAGGATTGTTTTCGAACGATTAAGACAATTTAACCTTAAGATGAATCCCTTAAAATGCGCCTTCGGCGTCACCTCCGGGAAATTCTTAGGATTCGTTGTCCGACATCGTGGAATTGAAATCGACCCGGAAAAGATTAAAGCTATCTTAGAAATGCCACCTCCCAAAACCTTAAAACAACTACGATCTTTTCAAGGGAAGCTGGCATATCTTCGACGCTTTATATCAAACTTGTCAGGTAGGTGTCAGCCTTTCTCGGCATTAGTTAAAAAGGATGCCAAATTTATTTGGGAGGAGAAATGCCAGAAGGCCTTTGAGGACATTAAACAATATTTAATGACACCTCCTATCTTAGCAGCCCCAGTCTCAGGTAGGCCGTTGATACTTTATACCGCGGCTTTAGACGACTCACTCGGAGCCCTGTTAGCTCAGGTCAGTGATGAGGGTAAATAAAATGCTCTTTACTACCTAAGTCGTCGTTTACTTCCGACAGAAATAAAGTATCCCGCAATTGAAAAGCACTTTTTGGCCCTGGTCTTCGCCGCTTAAAAGCTCAGGCACTACATGCTTTCTCATAAGGTCAACCTGATCTCGAAATTTAATCCATTGCAATACTTGATGACCCGTCCAATGCTTTCGGCGGACTTGTCGGTAGTCAATGATATTATTGCAATTCGATATAACTTTCGTGCCTCTTCGTGCCGTAAAGGGACAAGTCCTAGCAGACTTCCTCGCAGCACACCCTTTGCCGACAGAATCTCCTCTCAATGAAGACTTGCCAGATGAAAAAATAATGAGCTTAGAAGACCCCGATGATCGACGTTGGGAATTATATTTCGACGGAGCATCTTCAAGCACACAAAGATGAAGAATCGCAAGTGATAGTGCCCGTGAAGGCAGAATCGGACTAATCTTTATAACACCGGAGCGGGGATGTTAAGATACTCCTACCACTTAACAGAGCCATGTACAAACAACGAAGCATAATACGAAGCCCTCGTAACATGACTGGAATTAACTATTCAAATGGGGATAACAAACATCAACATCTACTGGGATTCGCAGTTAATCATTCAACAGATCGCCGGACAGTACAGAATTTTAGAGCCAAGACTCGAGCAATACTTCCAGTATGCCATACATTTGTTGTAACAGATTCCGAATGTGACGATCTACAAAATTCTCAGAAAAGAAGACGCTTTAGCAGATGCGTTAGCCCGCCTCGCAAAAGAATTTATTGCTTGCAAGATGAATCAGTGGAAGTGTAAGTTCACGGACGTCAGGTCCTATCACAGCTCGACATAGACACAATACACAAATCGAAAAAGAAAAAGAATCGACTAGCAGCAGTGACGTGAAAACACATAAGATTGGCGACAGCCATTAATAGACTACCTGCAAACAGGAAAACTACCAGACGATAGGTCGTTAGCCCATCAGATCAAGAAAAGAACTATGTCCTACGCATTAATAAACAACACGTTATACAGAAGGTCTTTCGATCAAATGTGGCTAAGGTGCCTAAGCGGGTCCGAGGCCCGTGAAATTGTTAAAGAGGTGCATTCGGGACTCTGTGGCGCTCACCGGTTGGGTCGAGAAGATGAAAATGAAAATTAAAAGACCGGGGTACTATCGGCCCTCGATGATGACGGATCGCATGAAAATCGCCAAGAGCTGTCACCAATGCCAAGTGCACGGAGTGGTTCTACACCAACCTCCAAATGTGCTACATCCGACAATTGCGTCATGGCCATTTGAATGTTGGGGCACACATATAGTGGATCCAATAGAACCACCATCTTCAAAAGGACATCGCTTCATTCTTGCGGCTACAGATTACTTTTCCAAGTGGGCAGAGGCAGTTCCACTCAGAGAAGTGAAAGCACACCACGTGCTACGCTTTTCAAGAACCAAGTTATCTATCATTTCGGAGTGCCGCGCGAGATCATCTCGGATAATGGATCGACATTCGAAGCACGCAAATCAACAATTTTGTCAGGAGACACAGAATCGACTGGCGGTATTCAACAATTTTCTATCCAAGAGCAAATGGCCTGGCTGAGGCTTATAATAAAACTCTCGTTCAAATTTTAAAGAAAACTTTGGACGATAATAAGAGAAATTGGCACGAGAAGTTATTAGAAGCTTTATGGGCCTACCGGACAACCTTCAGAACTCCTACTCAAGCTACACCTTACGTTCTGGTGTATGGGTCCGAGGCAAGTGTTACCCTTAGAGGTCCGACTTCCTTCACTCGAATTGCAGCTTGCAAACAAAATCACGACAGAAGAGAATGCCAAATTACGACTAGAGGAATTAGAAAGCCTGGAAGGGAAAAGACTTGCAGCGCAGTAGAATTTAGAACTATACCAAGCTAAGATGGTTCAAGCCCATGACAGACTGGTCCGCCCAAGAACCTTCAAAGTTGGTGACTTAGTTCTCGTTCTCGAGAGACCTATCCTTGCACACTGCAAGATAGGAGGAAAATTTGAACCCACTTGGGAAGGACCGTTTGTGGTCGAGGCGGTCTACTCAAGAGGCTCCTACCAGCTAGTGAATTGCCAAGGAGAACGACATATGCTTCCGATCAACGGACGATACTTGAAGAAGTATTACGCTACCTGATGTTTCGAAGGAATGAATCCTTCATCCCTAGAAGCATGGGCGAAGTAATTACTTATGACTGGGTCTGAACCTAAAAATAATAAAAAATGTGCTAAAATAAATAAAATCATGATAATAAAGTTTTCCTTGTTCTCTCTTCCAAATCAAAAATCTTTTCCCCGATCTTTTCCCACTTCATTCCTGTTGAATTTTAAAAAAAAATACAAAAGAAAACTCTGTCTCTAATAAACATTTTCTTAATGTTCTTGTTCTTAGTACAGCCCCTGATCCTTTTCCTTGTCTTTTCGCAGGGAAATGCCGAAGGGGCGGTTGGTCCTGAACTTTAGAAATGGCGTAATCCTTGCACTCGACGAAAAGAGGGTGAAAGATGGAGCGATAATAGAGATTGACTCAGACTTAGCACCAGCAGGCCTGCAATACGAGGAAAGTGATTGGGTCCCAGTTGACCGAGAGGAACTGCCCAGTCAGACAAGAATGAAAGTGGGTGGCCCAAGCCACCAACCCGGCGAAGAAGAAAAGGAAAACAAACACTGAGGAGGATAAGAGAATCAAGTCTGTGGTTGCTACAGCAGAGGGCAGGCTTGTCAGCGCCGCACCCACAGAGATTCAGGAAGTACAAAGAGCTACTCTCACAACAACTCAGTGAAGAAATAAAAATCTCCGTATCTGCAAGATGTTAACTAAACTAGCAGCGGACCAGCGCGACGAGGCAGTCGCTACTACCAGTGCATATACTTCAAGGATACCGGTTCACCAGGAACCTGAAGAAAGGAGGCCAGCTCCGAGGATAACGTAAGAGACCGGGGAAATCTCAAAAAGATCGAAGGAAGGCTACCACGCCACCGGATAAAGCCACCGCAATGCATAACCTTGTTGCGAAGCAACCCCGGAGGATGTCCCGACAAAGACCATCCCCGAGGAGCCGAGGTATGCAGGAGAACACGAAGGGATTGAGCCATATATCCCACAGTACGTCACCAGGCCTCGCCATTTGCAGATTATTCCAGAATACGAGCTAGAAAGAATGCAGAATGTCGAGAAGCAAACTTTTGAATACTTCGAGAGAATTAGAGGCGGGAGGATCAATATACTAGAAGGCCTCGAGCTACATACAAACGTGTTCTCAGAATACGAACAACAACAAATCGTGGACTTCATCCGGGATTTGAAAAGAATGGGTCGAGCAGGCCGCCTAAGAGAAAACACCTACTCAGAACCCCGGAGATGGATGCCAGGAAGAGGGAGAATTACAATACAATGTGGATGCTGCTACAACTTCGCAGAAGACAGGAAGGGAAACCCACCGGGGATACTCCGTCATGGCAAGGAAGATCCAATACCATTGGTCATCAAAAGGATGGTAAAGAGAATGATAACATGGAGGGTACTACCAGCAGATTGCATATCCAGCAGTTGCATCATTAACATTTACAAGAAGGGTGACTGCATACCCCCGCACATAGATCACCACGACTTTGTCAGACCTTTCTGCACAGTTTCTTTTCTGAACGAGTGTAATATTATGTTCAGATCTGACCTCAGGATAGCAGGCCCAGGTGAGTTCTGAGGGCCAGTAAAGATACCATTACCGGTAGGTTCCGTCATGATACTAAAGGGAAATGGAGCAGATGTCGCTAAACATTGCATACCGGGAGTACCAATGAAGCGGATCTCAGTTACTTTCAGAAGGATGGATGACAGGAAAGCACCTTACCACTTCCAGATCGGACCCGTAGCTAGAGAGCCTCCGGCCTACGAGCCGTGAGTTACATGGAAAATATCACACCTCCAACGTACATCCATACGACATCCTTGCCAAGGATGGCTTGGAAGGTGATGTTATTGACCATGTACCTCACTATTCATACATGGATTTCTGACAGATGCCTTTTTGGATGGATCGACAAAGATCATACATAGTCCGTTTTGAGTCTACATGGATTGTATGAGATGTATTCCAGATCGAGTTGCATGATGTATCTTCAACATGATTGGAATGAAAGTGACCATGTCACATTTTGGCCTTCACCTCTTTTGTGAAAATTGACTGGGAAACGCCATTGAAGTTAAATGAACTTCGAACAAAGAACAGAAAAGAAACAAAAGAATAAAAGAAAACTTTCCTTAAAAATCTAAAAAAAATGATGAACGCCAAATCCACATGAACATTAAATGAACGATAAGACAAATTTGAATCGTTGAAGGACAAACAAAATAAACACAAATTTCAAATCAAATCTCAATCAAATTCAAATTCAACCTTCCAGATCAGAAATCAAATCTCAATCAAATTCAAATTCGACCTTCAAGATCTCAAATCAAATGTCAATCAAATTCAAACTCAATCTTTCGAATCTAAAAACCAATCCGTTCTACTCTCTCCCTTGTCTGGGATGGAAGCGGTTGATTCCATTGACACGGAGCCATGAGGTTTTCGATTCGAATCTGATGGCGAGGAATTGTATCCATTCCAAACCAGCAACTTTCGATCAACTCTTTTGAATGAGATATGTAACATCTACATATTCCCTCCTGATCTATTTCTTTCCACATAAATCTTTTACGACTTTCATGAAATTCTCGAAACACCAAAATTGCACACTTTTCAAATCAACATTACAAATCTTTGCTAAATCAGTTACCATTCAAAATCAAACTTTTGGGGTTGAGGATTTTACATCCGAGACTGCATTGCTTTAGGATACTTTCCCTATCGCAATGAAATACATCAAAATCAAACTTTTGGGGTTGAGGATTTTACATCCGAGACTGCATTGCTTTAGGATTTTTTCCCTATCGCAATGAAATACATCAAAATCAAACTTTTGGGGTTAAGGATTTTACATCTGAGACTGCTTTGCTTTAGGATTTTTTCCCTATCGCAATGAAATACATCAAAATCAAACTTTTGGGGTTGAGGATTTTACATCCGAGACTGCATTGCTTTAGGATTCATTCCCTATCGCAATGAAATACATCAAAATCAAACTTTTGGGGTTGAGGATTTTACATCCAAGACTGCATTGCTTTAGGATTCTTTCCCTATCGCAATGAAATACATCAAAATCAAACTTTTGGGGTTGAGGATTTTACATCCGAAACCGCATCGCTTTTGATTCTTTCCCTATCGCAATGAAATACATCAAAATCAAACTTTTAGGGTTGAGGATTTTACATCCAAGACTGCATTACTTTAGGATTCTTTCCCTATCGCAATGAAATACATCAAAATCAAACTTTTGGGGTTGAGGATTTTACATCCGAGACTGCATTTCTTTAGGATTCTTTCCCTATCGCAATGAAATACATCAAAATCAAAACTTTTAGGGTTGAGGATTTTACATCCGAGACTGCATTGCTTTAGGTTCTTTCCCTATCGCAATGAAATACATCAAAATCAAATTTTTTGGGTTGAGGATTTTACATCCGAAACTGCATTGCTTTAGGATTCTTTCCCTATCGCAATGAAATACATCAAAATCAAATTTTTGGGGTTGAGGATTTTACATCGGATACTGCATTGCTTTAGGTTCTTTCACTATCGCAATGAAATACATCTAAATCAAATTTTTGGGGTTGAGGATTTTACATCCGACACTGCATTGCTTTAGGTTCTTTCCCTATATCAATGAAATACATCAAAATCAAATTCTTGGGGTTGAGGATTTTACATCCGAGACTGCATTGCTTTAGGATTTTTTCCCTATTGCAATGAAATACATCAAAATCAAACTCTCGAGGTTAAGGATTTTACATCCAATACCGCATTGCTCTGAGATCTCTCCTCATTGTAATGGTTCAATCCAATCAATTCAATTTTCTTTTGAGGTTGAAGATGTTACATCTAAAACCACAAAATTCCAATTTTCATTTCAACTTCAAATCACTTTAAATTAATCTTAACAAAACTTCAATCTAAATTGAAACTCAAACTAAAATCTGAGCTCACACATCAAAACTTGAACATGAAATGAAACGAAATCTAAATCGAATTCCCCAGATCTTGTGATTTGGAATTCACCTCCTTTCCCTTTCCCCAGCGAGAGTTCAGGATTCTCCAGTCTCAGAGATATACTTGACACTCCCCAGCGGAAATTCTTTAATTTCGTCCTAAGTTTGTCACTTGGACATCTGTGTTGATTTTGTTGATCTTTTCGATCAACGCCAATACGCGCGGTGTGCTTGGTTAGCACACCACACCTATTGGGGGTCCATTTGTTGACCTCATTTTCGATGAGGTCTTCTCTTCTTCTTTTTAGTACTTAGGATCTAGCCTTCAGGCTTTTCCTTCGACTATCCTAGAGGATTAGAATTGGGACCCACCACTTAGAAATTCAAACCACTTCTTAACTCCTTGCAAACTCCACAAACTTGATTGTAGACCCCTAATCACCTAGAGGGTTGAAATCAAATGTGGAAGTTTAAAGGATGAGATCCTATAGGACTCTTTGGCCTTAGGACTGCCCTGGGTGGCCTGGTCTGGTGAAGGCTAACTTACACACACACTACACTTATACACTACACCTTCACACACCTCCTAAAACCACACCCATACCCAACTTGACCTCCTGACTCATGGAAGTGATTCACATGGATGGTCCTTAACCCCCAAGCCCTTGGCTAAGAGGGTTAGGAACAACATAGTGAATGCCTCAAATGAGTCCCTTCATGGCTCATGTGGGCTTGATATGGCTTCATGGCTCAACCAAAATGATTTCATTCCACTTACATTTACCTAATCCTCAATTTTCTAAATTTTCAATTTTTGACCCCCGGGACCCTACACCCGCCTAGCCTACCCAAAACCCTTGAAATTACCCAAATTTTTCAAAAAAAATCTCCAAATACCCAAAATTCCTCAAAACCAATCCCAAACATTCTCACATTACTAAAATTGATCATTCATAGCCAAAAATACCCAAAATTCCAAAAATACCTCCCAATACTCTCCAAATACCCAAAATGCCCCTCTTATCCCAAAAATCCAAAAATTCAGAAAATTCCCAAAAAATTCCAGAAAATCCCAAATATTCCCAATTTCATTTTATTCAACTACACCATGGGCCAATTTTGTTATTTTACCCCACTTTTGTCAAAATCCCCAATTTGACCCATTTTAACCCAAAATAAACCCAATGTCAAACCAAACCTACCCAATTGACCCAAATTCTGGTCCAATTCAATTCTAAACTTCAATTCAACATCCCCAACACCAATCTAGATCAAATCCAAGTCCAATTTGATTGGAATTTGAATCCAATTTCACTTTTGACCTTAAAGCCCAATTTGGACCCATGACCCAAACTTAGCCCAAACTAACCCAATTCAACTCTAATTAACCCCAAACCTTTTCTAAACCATCCTTAACATCCCCACAAACAAAACACTAACATGATTTGCCCAAAATTTAGACCCAAACCCCACTCAAATTCAACCCAAAGCTAAAAGGCCCAATTTTAACCTAAACCCAAACCTAACCCAAATAAGCCCAAACCCCTAAATCAAAACCCAACCAAAGTCAAATCCTCTTTGAGACACTCCCATAAACATTTCCCAACATTAATTTTACATTAATTTCAACCCTAGCCCAACATTGGTCCAAGTTAGCCCAATTTGACCTACATTGGCCCATTTACCAAAGAGGCCCAAATCCAACCCCATTCAAACCCAAATCACTCCAAACTCATTACAAATCATTCATGACATACCCCTAAACCAAACCCAACAATTATTTGGCCCAAACTTCTACAAAATTCCCATCCATGAATTCATTCTTAAACCTAAAGGCCCATCCCCTTAGCCTTCCTAAAAGCCCATTAAAAATAATTTCAAAAGGCCCAAAGCCCACATGACAATCCTCTATCATCATCCATTTGATAAAACCATCTCCTAAGTTCTAAATCCATGATGAAATAAATCCAAATCAAGCCATATGCCAAATCCCATCAAATCACCCCTAAATTACCAAAATTTTTAAAAACCTTTTTCATGAAATCGACCAAACTTTTCCCCAAGCCAAAGGTGAGCCATGAAGCCACTCTTAAGCCACATGCAAGCCATGTGAGTTGTTCACATGTGACCTTACCACATTGGGCAAAAGGAGGAGATCCTTTCCACATTCCCTTAAGGTGATTAATCATTTCCATGTCTCCCCTAAACCATGTTTAACCCTAATTGTACTTGGATTGTGACTTGAACCGTGGGATCTTAACCGGTGTTGTTATAATCAATTTTAAGATTTGTTTTAATTAAAACATAAAGAACACTTGGATTTTAAGATTTCTAAAACCAAACTCTTCTCTTCTCTTTTGATTACAATCTTCTAAAACTAAACCCCTCTGCAACAACGAGGAGCTCGGAGCATGGTGGGCAGCACGACCATCGTCATCAGCAAAACCTGAGTCTACTTCAGCAAAACTTTCTTAGAATTAAATAACCAAGCCATAGGATTTCGAGGTTGTTTGCCTAGTGCAACATAAATCCCCAATCTTTTTGTTAGGCATTTGCATTGCAAATTAAGCCCTAACAAGCCTTAGGATTCCGAGGTAGTCGTCCGATACGACATAAACCCTCACATCTTCGAGGCTATTTGTGTGATCACATCATACGAATATAAGTCCTAATTGATTAAAATTGGCAAGATCAAAACATTAAATAAATATTAGGACTTTCCTAAATTCAAGCCAAACAATAGGATAGTCGGGAAATTACCGAAGTTCGCTTCGAATCTGTGATTTCTCCTACCTCTTTTCCTTTGAATTCCTAAAACAAAATGTTCCAAACTTGATCCATTCCGTATTGAAATTCTAAAATTTAATCCCTTGAAAACTTAAACTTTGAGATTCTTGAGAGCAGAACCACTGATTATTATCGAGAGTTTTCTTAAGTGATTCCCGTCACTTAAGATGTAATTAACTATAGGGGCTTGCCCTTATAGGGAATTTTAAGAACCCAGGTAATATAAACCCTACTTAATTTCTTTGCATTAAGCAGGGGAACTTGTAGGCTTATAAAATTGGAGGTGGTTTTTCAACAGTAATCTTCATTGGTTCAAGAGGATAATCCAGGTCTGGACAAATCTTATTTGAACCTTTTTCAATATTCACCTTCTCCTTTTCCATTTCAACTTCTTTTTGCACTGTTCTATCAAATTCCTTTTCCACTCCTTAATTGAATAGCCTTAAGTTACTCCTTGTTTTGATCGTTTGGATTGATCTCAACATTACTTGGAAGTGTTCCAAAAGGTCTATTATTAAGTGCAGTGAAAATATGCCCCAAGTGATTTTCAATATTTTCATCGCAACACCTTGAGCTTGTAATTGATTTCCCATATTCAGAAAAATTTCGTCAGTAGACAACTTCTTATTCTTAAATTGCAGGTTACTATTAAATCCAGGAGGATAAGATTGTTTGAAATTGGTATTTCCTTAATTGTTTGAATTTCCAATTGTATTTATAAAAATTTTCCCCCAATGCGGGTTAACATTAGCATTGCTATTATTCCAATTGAAGTTTGGGTGATTCTTCCAACCAGGATTATAATAATTTAAATAAGGATTGTTAGATCTCTTAATAGCATTCAAAGTCTCATAAGGTAATTGAGATTTTGTTATCTGTCCAAATGAATTTTCCTCTAACACTTGAGGTGGTTAAGAATAATTCATTACATATTGATCTATTTCCTTAGAAAGGGCTGCAATTTGAGAAACTATCATAGTCATCATATCTAAATCATGAACACTAGCTACTCTTTTAGGATTTACCCATTCAGAGGGCCATTGAAAAATATTACTATTCATTTCTTCAATTAATGTATATGCTTCATCAAAAGGTTTTAACATTAACGATCCACCAGCAGCAGCATCTATAATCGATCTCAATGATCCCACTAATCCATTATAAAATGTTTGAATTATTAACCAATCTGGTAAAGCATGATGTGGGCACTTCCTAAGAAGATCTTTAAATCTCTCCCAAGCTTCATATATTGATTCCCCTTCAAACTGACCAAAAGATGTGATTTCATTTCTTAACTTGGCAGTCTTTGATGGAGGAAAATATTTTGAAAGAAACTTTTGAGACAATTCTCCCCAAGTTCTAATAGATTCAGGTGCTAACGAATTTAACCATGCCTTAGTTTTATCCCTTAATGAAAAAGGACAAATTCTAAGTCTAACAACATCACTCGACACTCCGTCATATTTAAAAGTTGTACACAGTTCTAGAAAACTAGTGAGACGTAAATTTGGATCCTCATTAGGTGTTCCTCCAAATTGATTATTTTGTATCATTTGGATAATAGCAGATTTAAGTTCAAATGAATTAGCAACAACATCAGGAATTTGAATAGTTATACGAATTTCATCTGTTGTTTGATTAGCATAATCTCTTAAAGGTTTTAACAAATTTTTAATATCATTTCGTTGATTATCTTGATTATTCACGATTTCTCAAGGATTTTTAGTTTGTTTTTTGTTGTTTTCTAATTTTTCTAATAGTACTCTCTATCTCTGAATCGTAAGGTACTAAACCTATAGATCCACTATTATGCATATAAAGTCACACAAATACTTTAAAAAGTAACAAACACACACACTTACATGTTACAAAGTAAAGGTTTTCAGTTATTATGTTATCAATAAATATTGTCTATACTTTTTTCCTACTTATTTACTTTGTTGCTTGGTTACTTCGTTACCTTCCCCGGCTACGACGCCAAAAACTTGATCCGCGGGTTTCAGACTTTAATATTGCAAGAACTTATGAACTCAAATTTATATATTTATAATGATTTTGTAAAGTCCACGCATTCAACGCAAGTATACGTATCTTATCAAGTAATACAGTGCTCTAATGGAGTCCTGGTTATCGATCCCACAAGGAAGAAACGAAGTAGAAAGAAAGAGTTTCACAATAGGTAATATAGCACTGAAATCCAATACTTAAATTGCAATTAAAGTTGAATGTTTACTTCTACTACTAAGATGCAGAAAATAATAACAACCAAGTAAACTACAATTACTTCTAATATTTTTTGAAAATAGAATTAACTAACAAACACACACTAAGTTATATATTCGAAAGGTTTTTGATATATAAGAAAAGTATCATTCCTCTTGCAATGAGAATATGATGTGTGGATGATATGGAATGATTATCTATGGTATTGTGCCAAATAGGAGCATAATTGTTTCTTTACCGTTAAAAGAGTACCCCCTCTTCCAAGCATGAAAAGAACATTGATATATCCTAAGTTTAGACACTAAATCTAAGGCTAGGCTAGAAGGATATCGGCTCTCACTACGGAGCTCCAACTCACCCTTCATCTGAAGGCTATTTTTCAAGTTTAGTTAATAATGTTAGGATCAAATTGGTGATCTCAGCCTGTCACCCTGAAACCTCCAATTTGAAGTCTATCAAAACACATTTCCCTATTTATTTGCACTCAATTCCCATGAGCTACGCAATTCATCCATGGAAATTGAATGGGTTCTTCATTGTTGTTGTAGGACACTAAATCCTTTCAGAGTTAGTGTTCATCAACATATTTTAACAATCCAATTGGCCAGATCAAAAAGTAAATTAAGTTCAAAATGAAAAACCATCACAATTTCTTCAATACATTAAAGGCACTCCAAATCTACATCAACACATCATCACATCTCTATGCAAGAAGAAAGATAAAGGAGACTACTCAGAATTCATGAAGAAGATACAATAAAACATGGATTTTATATATAAAAGAAAATTCATACAAACCACAAAAGAAAATACAACTTATCTCTTTCTCTTCCCTAATGCAATTCCTTTGAAGTTCCTTTGAATCCTTCTCTATCTTCTTTGCAATACTCAATTCCCTCTTTAGAATGGAAAGGAAGAAGCAATTTCTCACTTTACTCCTTCTCCTTCACTCCTTAGAGAAGAATCCCTCTCAAATTCTAACTTCTACACACTTCTCCTAAGCCCTAACACTCAACACACTCTCTCCCTCTCTAGAAACACACTAGACTCCAGAACACACACTAATTTTCATCCAAAAACAGTTACTTATAAGTTATAAATGAAATCCCAAGAATTTCCATAGGCATCCCTTCAAAAAGTCGCCAAAACTCTATCGGGCGCTGTCGGTGCTCTATCGTCCAAATATTGCCAAGCTCTTTGAAAAATGACACCGGCAGCATCCATTCTGGCGCCGGCGGAGCCAGAAGCTGTTTTCCTCCTTTTTTCTCTTCTTGCTCCGAATTTGTTCCTTTTTGCTTCTTTTCACTCCAAGGACCTAAAATCATCATACCTGCAATGAAACATGAAAAATACATTTCTTTAAAGTGCAGTATCACCAAAAACGGGTAAAATTATATAGAAAAAATAGTATATGTTTTTGGTGCATCACCCTTCTACAAAGTCAGATAGCTCTCCTTACTACCCAGATCACAAGATTTTAGGTTAACCAGGCTAGATCAGACATATTCTCACCTCCTATGTAGGCAGAGATACATTTAGTGACAGTCTTTCTATTGCTTGAACTGTGAGGCACGTACATGCCACTTCCTTTGATGTTACCCATCATGAGCCGCTTTTCTGACTTACACCTACAGCCCTTAGTGGAAGCAAAAGTAAAGATAGAATTTGTAGCTCAGCAAGGTGAGACTATGATTTAGAGAGGTAGACCATACCATGAGGCGTACGAGTACATGTCATATCCTCTGGGTTTTGTCCCTCTACTTTTCAAATAGTTTGATGGGTTGAAAATCAATGTTAATACATTGCTTAGTTTTTTCTATTGTTTTGTAACATCGAAAAAAATGACACTTTTCACCTTTGCCTCTATTACTAGTCTAGTTGGATTTGCAATAAAATGGTACAACAACCTTCCAAATGACACATCGTGAATGTTCCCTAAGCTAGAAGATGCATTCATTAGATGCTTCACCAGTGTGTATCATCGAGTCACTTTGCATGATTTGATGTTAGTCCACCAATATTTCAATGAGTCTTTGATAGATTTAATCATCTGTTGGCACAACTTGAGCATGAAATGCAAGCCAATCCTATAAAACTAGCATGTTGTCGTGTTTATCATTTGCATAATCAAAAGCCCAATTTTTGTATTGCTTAAGATACTCCTATCAAGACCTTTAAGGTCTTGATAAGGATGTAGTTAGCCTGTAGGATACCGTGAGGTCTTCCATTCTCAAGTCAGAAAATAAAACCAAGGGAAACAAATTTCTTTCAGTCAACCCTTCAAAAATGATGGAAGAGAGCTTGGTGTTGGCCAAAGTTGATAGCAAGCTGAAGAAGTCTATTGTGTCCACCGAGCCAGCTGATATGCCTATGAATTAATTACCTTTTTATGTGCATTTAATGCCTATTTTATATGATATTGCACTATAAAGGAAGGTATTTTGCAATTTTTTCAGGTACATGAAATAAAACACTAGAGAAAATAGAGAGAAATGAAGCAAAATAGAGCAAAAATTGGCACGACAAGATCTGGTGCTATACTCCAGCTTTTGGAATCAAAGCGCTAGTTCTCAACATGAACCAGAGCCATATAGCCCCAGTTTGGGGCTATAAAGCTAGAGACAGTTTCCACTTTAGTTCAATGAAGTTGGACGAATTTTGAAGGGTTGCTTGAAGTGACTGTTGCTTATTTTCAAAGTTCTACAACATAGAGTCATTAGCTAGTCGAAAAGGAAGAGAAAAAAAGAATATAAAAGGGGGTTTTATAAAGGGTGTGTAAGTTAGTAGGGTTTATTTTGTGTGAGAAAGGAGAGTCCTCTATTGGGTAAGAAAAGTTTGGAGATATCTTGCATCGAACTTTAAGAATTGCTTGGTGAGTAATCTAAGATAATTACTTGTGTTTGTATTTATGTTTTTATTGTTAAGACTTGGCTTTTAATATAAATCATGTTTTGTTAGGTAATCCCAATGAGTTCTGAGTAGTTTTATTTTCCTTCTCCTTGCAGTAAGTAATCATGTGAAGGATTTAATTTGTTTAAAACTTCTTTTATTTCATAATTTGTGATGGTATTTTCACCGATTCTTCATTTAGTTTTCAAACTGTCCATTTTTTATGTTAAAATTTGTTGTGAAACATAATGAACTGGAATGGCTATGATTTCACCAAACTAGTGAGTACCACACTAACCTTCCGAGGAGGTGAACCACAATCTAATGAGAGTGCAAAAAAATAGGGAGATAAGTTTTGATGGATGTAGAATTGGTATTGCTAGGGTGATAGGCTAGATGCTTTACCAAATCATTTTAAAGTAAGAACTTAGGGTCCCTGGTAGGTCATATAGAGAGGGCCCAGTGAATAATCTAAAAGTGGTAGGCTAGAATCTGCCCAGCACTATCACACAAGCTTGAACTTACTTTAGGTTAGTTAATGTTCTTTATGCACTCAGAAGAGGGTAAATAAGCAGCTATGCTTCTATTTGTCACAACACAACATTTAAACCTTTAACTTTTTTATTCCAACACTGATTTTGAATTAATTGTAAGGGGAAAGACCCTTTACATAATTCAAACTTTTCTACATTTAATTAGTTTATAATTTCTATAATATTATTGTGCTTAGAATTAAATCTTGCATATATTTAGTTTTACTCTTATCAAAATAATTCGACGTTCTTCTCCTATAAGTTGTGTTTGTAATTTTAATAGAAGCCTTTCTAAGTCATTATAGTCACATTTTTTCTCGTGGGATTGATATTAGGGGTTTTAAAGAAAACTCTATATTACTTGAAATGATACATATACTTGTGTCGTACCCATTGTGTGAAAGCTTGTCTTTTATTTTCTAAGACATTTTGTTTGTTCATGCTAGCAGCTAAATATAATTCGGGCAATCTCTCTTAAAAGCATACCCTAGAAAGATCTTCAATAATGTACTCAAACAGAGCATGCAGATTCCTATGTCAAAGAAGCCCAACGAGATAAAGAAGATCATGAAGCTGAACTATTATCAATATCACATGCATCTAACGTATGTGCTTCAAGGCTACTATATTTTCAAGAATTTGTTTGAAGCCTGCTACAAAGCGGGGGAGATAAGGATTCAAAATCAGAACTTAGATAATCTTCTTAGATAAGATTAGTCAGAGTTATTGCAGCTACTCTATCCATTCCCACCATATTTTCTACTTCTGACGTACTTTTTATTGAGGTACTTCCTTTCTTTTCTGCTGTAAGTATTAGCTCAGAGTAGGAGCATATTATATCTGAAGTAATTTGCATTAATGACGATGCAATGAAGGAAGATACTTTTAAGTACTATTTTGTTTTTATGATTTCCTCTTATGATACTGACACAGATGTTCTTAGTGAAGGGGAGGATTAATACCAATTATTTCCCTCTTTCAACGGTGCTTACCACGTTCATGAGGGTGAGTAATTTTTCAGATGGTGCAAGTGAAATGCTTCTTTCCCACTGCCCTTCCATAGAGCCTTTGCTTGAGTTTCCTATTGGGAGTGATCATGTCGGGTCCCCTAACAAGTATATTGAAGAGATCTTCTTACAAAGCAACAAGCTCATTCCTCAAAGGGTAACTAAGCCCACCTCTCATGATAAGAGGAAGGAGATCATCATGTAAGAGGTAGATGAATATTGTGAGGTTCCTGCCCAACGTAGAGGAACCAAGAACCTCTTTAATAGGTGGATTACAACTTGTTAGTGCACCTAAGAAGGTTGTCAGCATCTATGATGCTTTCCTTCTATCCTTGGAGTTGAGGAAGAACTTGGAGAATGCTCTTTTAGATCCCAAAGATTTCCATGCCTATTACTCTGAAGAGAAGATGAAGGAGTAACTACTGTAACCTTTTTAGAGGATGATTTTTATTAGTCACTTCCAACCACAATCATCCATTACATGTAGTAGCTATGGTTATGTTACACCTCTAAATCAAATCTTAGTCGATCCTGGAGTGTCCTTTAAAATCATTAGCATGCGCACTTTGGAGTTACTTTTGATTAACACGTGACGGTTATGCTCCGATCAGATCATGTTGAATGACTTCAACGAGAATGACCAATACACCCTTAGTCCATTTCCATTTCTCTCCAATTTGGAGAGCATAAAAGTGAAGCCAAGTTCCATGTCATAGACAAGAACACTTCCTTTAAATCCTTTCTCAGATGACCTTGGATTCATCAGTATGGGATGATACCTTTGACACTTCACTGGTGCATAACAGACATGCGTAGAGGAGAATCGTTTTCTATTCTAGGTGATGTCCAGCCTTTTTTTGGTGATAAAATGGGTATATATGATGATTTTGAGTGCTACATTCCGCATAAGACATATATATCTTCTTCTATCTCCGTGGACTCCCATGGTATCCATCTGTTCGTAGCTCTCACCCAGCCAAAGGTTAAGAGATACTAAATTCGAAGGAAAGACTTTGTGCCCCACATGTAGTGGATTCAACTAGAAGGCTCCCTATGTGTCAATTCTGATATAGAATTTGATGTTGAATAGGCCTTATAGATAGGCAAACCTAAAGGTCCACATGGTGATAGTCTAAATGGCTCCGATGAGGAGATTTTGTGGTCACCATCAGCAATCATGATCACTCACTTGTCCATGTTATCTTTTGCGAATGAAGTGCTGGCTATCGCTTGGTACCTCAAGGCCACCATAAGGATCTGGTGGTTGCATGTACTTCTACATTCAAGGATTTCAAGAAATTCTAGGTTCCTCTTAGACCCAAGTCTGAAGAGAAGATATTTTATTCTATAAAGTTAATGTACATCTAACCAATCATGATGTAATGTAGTTGAGTGACGATAATGAACAAAGGACATACCACCTTCTTACTAATGTTCCCCTCTTATTGCTAAGTTACTAAATGAGGGGTTACTACCTGAAAGGTGGCCCATTCACCAAGCCAATTTATGCAAGGCAATGTGGAAAAATAAACCTCAAGATGAAAGTTCTCGTCTAGGATATGTGAAAAAGTAGGGCAACATCAAAGTCTCTAATGCTTTATGCATGATGATATCTACATCTCATGATACCAAGATTTTTTACCACTCTCTCGTGAGAAGGTTGAAGTCAAGGTTTCCCATCTCAAATTAGAGGACAACATCTCTTCTACCATTGATGAGGTCAACCTAGGCACAGTTGATGATTCTCATCCTACTTTTACAATAAAACTCTTGTTGGATTCCAGGACAGCTGAAGTCATAGAAATTCTCAAGGAGTTTTGAAAATGCCTTACCTGGTGCTACTCTGAAATGCTCGATTTAGCTCTGGAAGTGGTCATTGATCTCGAATATTTATGCATACATTTTATATTTGAATTGATACTTCTCTTTAATGATATATATTCCTTCATAATGACTCCAAACACTTATGCCAAGATAAATAAGAGATTGAATTGATATTTTAAAATGAGATTCTATGCAAGTATATGTATCGTTATCAAGTAATATAGGACTTTATGATTAAGCCCCGAGATATCAAACCCATAGGGAAAGAATAAATAGAAAAATATCTTTTTACTTTTTAAGAAAGATCTTACCCAAACTAAAGATAATATTCTATGAAAGAATGTTCAATTCTTTTTGTTAAATTTTATAATTTGAAATGAAAGTAACTATTTTAATTAAATTTTTGTATCATGTAAGCCAATTCAAATGAAATATCTTTTTCCTTCTTATGAATCAGTAACAAGTCATGGAAGTTATTATTGTGGAAGTATCTAAAATGCGTTGTGCCAAATAGTAGCAATTATATTCTTTAACCTTACTAGAGATGCTATAAAGAACATATACTAATCTATTATTTTATAAATCTTGAAGACAGGTTAGGCAGGAAAGATACTAGCTCTAACTCTAGATTTTCCTCGATTACCTCCTCCTGGGGGCTAACATCTCATATCAAAACATAAAACAAGAAAGCAAATTGGGGGCTTTAGCCTATCTCTCTAAAGTTCTTTGAGTCTACACCCATCAAAGTATATCTCACTATTTATTTCCACCTAACCATATGGATTACATTCTCACCCATACAATCTCATGTGATTCTTTCCAATTATTGATTAAGATAATATCATACCGGTTCTTATGTTCTCACAATAAATTTTAACATCTTAATTGACCAAATCAAGATGTAAATGATGTGCAAGGTTTTGAATCACCACAACTTTTTCCAACATTGAAACATTTACTTCACACAACATACTTCCATAATTTTATTATTTCATCATATTAAGGAAAAAATAAGGAAAACTACTCAAAATTCATGGAGAAAATACAATCACAAAT
This sequence comes from Papilionanthe hookeriana x Papilionanthe teres, assembly GCA_022702705.1. Classification (NCBI taxonomy): domain Eukaryota; kingdom Viridiplantae; phylum Streptophyta; class Magnoliopsida; order Asparagales; family Orchidaceae; genus Papilionanthe; species Papilionanthe hookeriana x Papilionanthe teres. The sequence goes on along the minus strand of CM040433.1, from coordinate 49,582,851 downwards.
TAGTTTAAAAGTAGAAATCATAGTGAAAACACAAAAAGTCTTAATTAAAAACCAAATATAATAAGAAAGATAAAGATTTATCTGAAAATCCTCTCCACATCACTCTTGAAGTTCCTTCGTAAACTTTGCTTTCCTTACAAGACTCTTTAGAGGTTGGCACCCAACTCTATAGACTCAAAATCTCACTTCCAACCTAATACAAACTACAAAAAAGTAAAATGGTGAAGTGGAATGGTGTGTAAATGAAAGAACTCTCCTACACCAAACACACACTCCACAACAACCACAATACTAATCTCTAATTTACCTCAGTAAATAAACTTAATAAATACTCACAAAACACACTTGACACACACCTAATTTCTAATCTTCAAGTCTTCTTTTATACTTTTCCAAAAGGTGTCTTCGTATCTCTTTAAATTATGTCCAGATTCAACGTATCTTTCAAGAGATGCATCCAATCAAGAGTAATTTGAATTAAATTTGGCTCCAATAGGAAGTTACCGACATTCTCACCAAGAGATGCCTTAAAAACCTCTTCAAAATGAAGCCAAAAATAAAATAACTCCTTATTTATAACTACCGCACGTAAGAACGAGGTCCCGGTGCTTAACTGCAGGTCTGCTGGAGTGTAAGCTCCAACTCTGGTGCATAGTTGCAGGGCTCTAGCGCATAAGTGCGGGTTCCGGCGCTTAGCCGCCACATATCAACATTTCAATTTTCTTCATTTTTGCTCCAATTTTAATCGTTTTTCACTTCTTTCATCACATACATCCATTAAATCATAACTGCATTAAAGTGTAATATCATCAAAAATAGTTATAAAAATGTGCATAAAAATACTATTTATTTTAGGTGTATCAAAATCTCCCAAACTTGAAATATTACTTGTCCTTAAGTGACACTATAATCATATAAAAATCAAATAAGCAAGTTATGTGATAAGTTTCTCTAGGAGTTTCTAAAATTTGTTTCTAGAAATATAGTAGTCCAATTTAGAAAAAAACGTAGTAAATGAAACAAATTTAAAGTTTAGAAATCTCTTAAAGGTGAATGAAAAATATAAGTTCCTATCTTATTCAGAAAGACTTGTAAATTTTTCAACATATAGGGCTTAGGAATTTTATTTTTTTTATGAAAAAAACTTCATTAAAAACAATTATACTAACTATATTATATTCATAAGCTTCAAGATTTTCTCATGTCTTATACTCTTAGAAAGATCAGGTGTGGAACTAATTTTTATTTTGGTCCTTTAATCCTCAAGCTTCTCCTTCCTTTTTCACATACTATTTTTCACTTTTCTTTTTTTTTAGGCAAGGATTACTTGTCGGCATTATTTTTAGGTTGTGTGTTTTATTTTAAAAAGGGGTCGCCTAACAGAAATTGTCGGCAAATTTTTAATTTAATTTAAATAAATAATTTGAAAAGTAGTATTTGATTTTGAAAATAATTTTAAATTTGAAAATTTTAAGATATGAAATCAAACCGATCTCACATCCCGAATAGTTTATATAAACGAGCACCGCATCACAAACTGTGTATCTATCTCGAAGAATAGACACACTCTTTAGTGGTGGGGCTCGATTAAATAAACTAGAAGATTTGTGACATCCGTTTGGTCTGCGAACCAATTTTATAAGCCGACAAATTCCCTCGCTTAATAAAAATGAATTAAGCGGGGTTTATATTATCCGGGTTCTTAAAATTCTCTATAAGGGCAAGCCCCTATAGTTAATTACATCTTAAGTGACGGGAATCACCTAAGAAAACTCTCGATAATAATCGGTAGTTCGCTCTCGAGAATCTCAAAGTTTAAGTTTTCGAGGATTGAATTTTAGAATTTCGATAGGGAATGGATCAAGTTTGGAACATTTTGTTTTGGGAATTCAAAGGAAGAAAGGTAGGAGAAATTACAGATTCGAAGCGAACTTCGGTAATTTCTCAACTATCCTATTGTTTGGCTTGAATTTAGGAAAGTCCTAATGTTCATTTAATGTTTTGATTTTGCCAATTTTAATTAATTAGGACTTATATTTGTATGATAGAATCATACAAATAGCCTCGAAGATGTGAGGGTTTATGTCGTATCGGACGACTACCTCGGAGTCCTAAGACCGGTTAGGGCTTAATTTACATGATATGATCATGCAAATGCCTAACGAAGAGTTGAGGATTTATGTTGCCCTAGGCAAACTACCTCGAAATCCTATGGTTTGGTTATTTAATTCTAAGAAAATTTTGCTAAAGTAGATCCGAGTTTTGCTGATGACGATGATCGTGCTGCCCACCATGCCCCGAGCTCCTTGTTGTTGCAGAGGTTTAGTTATAGAAGTCATAAATCAGGAGATGAGAAAAGTGTTTTGGTTTAGAGAAAGTCTTAATTTCCAAGTGTTTTTTATGTTTTAATTAAAATAAATCTTAAAGTTGATTATAACAACACCGGTTAAGATCCCACGGTTCCATCCTTCCGCATCGTTATTTTTATCGGATTCACTTAGTCCGGATGAATTTGCTAAACTCAACTAAATGAGTTCCACACTTTCATTTAGACCGTGGGAAATCCCGTTAGCAACACGTAGGTTACATCATCCGAGGTATTCCTGATCATCCAACAAGACGTTTTAATTTAGTTGTAATTGCAGTTTTGTGTTCTGTTTGTGATTAAATTTTGAGTTGTTTTATATTTTAAAATGTTATGGAGGTGAATTTTATCTTGTGATGACTTTTAATTTAATTTTGGTTTCAGTTTTAGGGACTATCCTAAAGGTGTGGGTTTTCACGCAACAGTTATTTATCATGCAAGAAAAGTAAGTGCGATGCGATTAAATAAGTTGCAACAAAATAAAAGCGTACCTGGAGGGTCTTCCCGTCATCCCAAGCTGCACTTAAACACAATTTAGAATATTTAAGCAAGTTCCTAGGTAAAGCTAAGGGAAGGGTTATGGTTTTCTACCAAATTCCTAATCCTATAGCTAGTCATTTCCTATGACGTCTAGGTCCTTGTGTTTTGTTTTAAGGACGATTTTCTTCATCAAAGAACAATTAAGTTCAATTGTTCTTATGAATATCCTATCATATTGAGGAAGTGCTTAAGAAGAATCTTAAACATCTTTTCAATATTGCTAGAATTGTTTTAAGTCCAAATGAATTTAATTATACAAATGAATTGATCGTCCGGGAATTCAAGTTTTGTTGTTATCTTACTCAGTGAACTAGGACATTTGAATATCCTATGAAGGAAGTAACATTTCATTTAACGTTCTATTTAGGAGTTATGACAACAAAAGCTTTCGAGGGCAAATTGATGTTCAAATGGCTTATGATTTAATTTCAGTTAACGGGTTTAAATTTGGAATAGTGTTCAAGTTGCTTCATATTTATTTTTGAATTTCTTTATGTCTTAGGTGATGTTATTTTTAATTCAATTTAATTTAACTTTAATTTAATTTAATTTAGTTTAGTTTTAATTTTAATTTAATTTAATTTGATTTTAATTTTAACTTGATTCTATTATTTAATTTAATTTAGTTTGATTTGATATGATTTAATTCAATTTAATTTAATTTGATTTAATTTAATTTGATTTAATTTACTTTAATTTAATTTAATTTAATTTAATTTAATTTAAATTTTAATTTAATTTGATTTAATTTGATTTAATTTAATTTAATTTAATTTAATTTAATTTAATTTAAATTTTAATTTAATTTTATTTTTTATTTTAATTAAATATTTTATTTTTTATGTTTTAAAGATGATTTAATTGTAATTGTTAAAGTATTAATTTAATTGAAATTTTAAAAGGGTTTAATTTAAATAATTTAACTTTAATTTAATTTAATTTAATGATTAAGTCTTTTAGCATTTTAAATCTTAAATTTGGATTATCATTTTAATTAGGAATTAAACATTATTGAGTTGATTAATTTAGGGATTCTTAAATTAAAGAACAAATCTCTTCCTAATAATATCCCTATTTTAATAATTCCAATTTTATTATTCTTCCAAATTTAATCAATTATTTAGTTAAGGTTTATTTCAATTATTTTTAAATTGTTTAGTAGGTTTCTACCCTTTAATTATTTAAATTTCAATCATCCAAATCAGATTAGGATCAAATATTTTACTCTTTAATTTTATTAAGCCTAAAGTTTTAATTAAAGGTTAAAATTTTAATTACCATTTTGCCCTTCAAGCTTAATAATTTCATAACTCACTAAATTTAGCTTAAATGAACTTGAAATTTTTATGTGACTTCACTAATATGTCAATAAAGACATGAGAGGAGAAAATGTGATTTTTTTGTATTTAATTTATTTATGTAATTATTTTTGATGGAAAATAGGGATTTCCAAGGAAAATTTAATAATACGACCAAGGGAAAGTTTCTGTCCTTAAGAAAATTATGGGACATTCCTAATGACCAGAGAACCACTTGGACCAATTTTGGTGATTTTTTGAATTATATTCTTTTTATTATAATTATTTTGAGTTTTGGAGTATTAATTAATTTAAAAAATAAAATAAAGGTTGAAAAATAAATTTTATATTTTTCAAAAATTTCTCTGATATCAAGGAAATCAGAGAATCAATTTTTACAATTTTCTAATTTTTCTTTGATTTATTAGAATTATTTTAGTGGAAATACTAAAAAATACAATTTTTTAATTTTAAAATTACCTTAGGGCTTTAAAATTTAATATCTCATTATAGATACTTAAGAAAATATGGGGTTTGTTCCTAAGTGATTAAAATTTAAAATATAACATTTTGGTGAATTTAATTTTTTTGTGATTTTTATTATTTTTTATTTATTAAAATATTAAAATAATGCAAAAAATCAACTTTTTTAGAAAATTGTAATTTTAATTTTCTTAAATTCCCCTAATATCAGAGAGGCTCCAAAACCAATTTGGTGAATTTTTAAAAATTATTTTGAAAGTTATGAATTTTTAAAGTTTAAATTGGATAAATGGCTTAATCAACCCATTTAGTAGGGTTAACCAAGTCCAATTAACTTCAAATTTTTATTGTGGGTTCCTCTGATCCTAAAGTTCAGTGAAGAATTGATTTCAAGTCAATTTGATGTATGATTAGCTCTAATTAATTAAGGACCTATTTTGGGTGTTTAAGCCAATTAGGGTTATTCCAAGTGGATTAATTCAAAACCTATTTTTCCTAGGTTCCTCTGGTCATAATAAACATCACGAAATTTTCTTAGAATTTATTTCACAATATGCTAATTATTGGAATTAAAATACTCAAAACAGCAACATGAATTTGAAAAATCAATAACTTCTCATAGGGGTGGCCCCTGACTTTGAAAAATTCTAGGAATGTTCGCAAATTCAGAGGCTTCAAAAGCCCTATGGTCTCATGCCATGGTGAATTTCTTATATGCATGGAGAATTAAAACAATGCAGAGAGTAAATAAATTATTAAAAATAAAATACTTGATAAAATTAAATGATTTCTTTTCCACATTATTCTCCTCTGTTCACTGAGCAAGAGAGTATTTTTATTTTATTTTTCTAATTTTCCTACACAAAGTTATGCATTTTTGAAGTTTAGGGAATTAAATAAATAGAAAAATAACCTATTTTTTCTATTTATCCACGCGGCGCCAACTCAACCTAGGCATCTCCGAAGCGCCGCGTGTCGTCTTCTGATTCGGCGCCGCCATCCAATCAGCGCTCCGGGGGCCCGCTGTATCGTTCCGTCTCCTCATCCGGCGCGATCCTGGCCGTCCGTTCGCGCGTGTATTAAATGAACGGCATCCGTTCATCGTCCCCAAGCCTCCTAGCCCGAGAACCGTCCACACTAAATCCCTAATATCTCACTCAATACTTAACGGATTTTCGTGTTCTTGTGCTCTATGGATTCGTCTTGAAGAGACGAATACATCTATATGGTGATCATGCATTGAAATTAAGGCATTTGAAATGGAGAATCTCCAGAAGCTCGGGATAAAGAGTTAGCTCATACCTTTGGTCAGAGAAGTGTGGCTTCAATCTGAGGGTTGTGTCACCTTCGATTGGGTCCCAGCAAGCTCCAGATGAAGTCTCCTGGTCTGGTGAATTGTCTAGGTATGATTTCGACCAAGCCCGATCACAAAGCTTGGAGTCCGGAACGGATGGGTGGCTCGGAGAGGGGGCTTTTGCTTGGTGGAGTTCTTCCCTTGGTCCGGTGAAGGTGTAGGACCAATCAATTTGGGGATTGGTCCACCGTGAAGAAGTGTCCTGGTTTTTGTGCTTGAAATTTGAACTCAAAATCGAGCTCGGCTAGAGGGAATTGGAGCTGGAATCCGAGTGGGGATCAAGTGCTCTATGTGTAGTGAGTGGTCTGGAATGATTTTGGCAGAGTTTCCCTAAGGTTGGTTCAGCACACCTTCCATGGCATAGAGAGGGGGTGTTTAAATAGAGTTGGCTGGAGGCTCTTCCAGGGGGAGTTAGGGCTTGGGATCAGCTGCTCTGGTGAGGAGAAGAACAGCCATGGTGGCCACTGGGCATGGGGCAGCTCAGCAAGGTGGAATTTCAAAGTTTGGCTCACATGTGAGCTCTCGGGTGTGGTGTTTTCCGGCGGCCTGGTGGCTGGCCGGCCAGGCACTGGTCACCATCTTGTTCAGGTGGGTCAGGGCTGGGGTTTAGTGTAGGCAATTGGCAAATGCCATGTGTCAAAAGCTTGGATTATAATGGTATGGGAGAAGGCTCATTTTGCACTTGGTTTGGTCAACTCATGGAAATGGGCTTGGTTCACCTCCCCATGGCTGATTTGAGCTGAGGGAGGATCAGATGAATCGGCTAGGAAAGGGTAGAGAAGTCACCATCCATGAATATTTTGATTAATCATGGATTAAGGTGAAGCATTAAAAGGGTTAAAACCTTTTTAAGGTGGCTTAAAAGAGGCTCCTCCTTTTGCCATTAATGGCTTGATCACATGTCAAACCTTCCATGGCTTCATGTGGCTTGTCCATGGCTTGCATGTGGCTTGGTCAATTTCATGAAAATGAAATTTGGAGATTTTGGCAATTTAGTAAAAAATTTAGATGGTGCTTGATTTAGGTTGATTTGATGATTGATTTGAGACTTAGGAATTGATCCCAATTAAAGGGATGATGAGAAGGAATTGTCATGTGGGCTTTGGGCCTTTTGAAATTATTTTTGATGGGCTTTTAGGAAGGCTAAGGGGATGGGCCTTTAGGTTTCAAAACAAATTTTAGGATGAGAATTTTGCAAATTATTAGATCCAATAAGTGTTGAATTTAATTTAGGAATGTTTCATGATTGATTTGGAATAAATTTGAGGTGGTTTAGGCTTGAATTGGGTTGGATTTGAACCTCCTTGGTAAATGGGCCAATGTAGGTCAAATTGGGCTAACTTGGGCCAATGTTGGGCTAGGGTTCAAATTGATGTAAAATTAATGTTGGGAAATGTTTATGGGAGTGTTTCAAAGAGTTTTTGGCTTTGGTTGGGCTTTGATTTTGGGGTTTGGGCTTATTTGGGTTAGGTTTGGGTTTAGGTCAAAATTGGGCTTTTTGGCTTTGGGTTGACTTTGAGTGGGATTTGGGTCTAAATTTTGGGTAAATCATGTTAGTGTTTTGTTTGTGGGGATGTTAGGGAAGGTTTAGAAAAGGTTTGGGGTTAATTGGAGTTGAATTGGGTTAGTTTGGATTAGGTTTGGGTCATGGGTCCAAATTGGGCTTTAAGGCCAAAAGTGAAATTGGATTCAAATGTCAATCAAATTGGACTTGGATTTAGTCTATATTGGTGATTGGAATGTTTAATTGAAGTTTAGAATTGAATTGGACCAGAATTTGGGTCAATTGGATAGGTTTGGTTTGACATTGGGTTCACTTTAGGTTAAAATGGGTCAAATTGGGGGTTTTGACAAAAGTGGGGTAAATTGACAAAATTGGCCCTTGGTGTAGTTGAACAAAATGAAATTAGGAATATTTGGGATTTTTTGAAATATTATGGGAATTTTCTGAATTTTTGGATTTTTGGGTCAAGAGGGGTATTTTAGGTATTTGGAGGGTATTGGGAGGTATTTTTGGAATTTTTGATATTTTGGCTATGGATGATCAACTTGATTGGTGAGGAAATTTTCAAGGTTAATTTTGGGGAATTTTGGGTGATTTGGAAATTTTGAAAAATTTGGGTAATTTCTAGGGCTTTGGGTAGATTAGGCGGGTGTAGGGTCCCCGGGGTTAAAAATTAAAAATTTGGAAAATTGAAGATTAGGTGAATGTAAGTGGAATAAAATCATTTTGGTTGAGCCATGAAGCCATATCAAGCCCACATGAGCCATGAAGGGACTCATTTGAGGCATCCACTATGTTGTTCCTAACCCTCTTACCAGGGCTCGTGGGTTAAGGACCATCCATGTGAATCACCTTCATGAGTCAGGAGGTCAAGTTAGGTATGGGTGTGTTTTTAGGAGGTGTGTGAAAGTGTAGTGTGTAAGTGTAGTGTGTGTGTAGGTCAACCATCCACCAGACCAGGCCAGCTAGGGCGGTCCTAAGGCCAAAGAGTCCTATAGGAACTCATCCTTTAAACTTCCACATTTGATTTCAACCCTCTAGGTGATTAGGGGTCTACAATCAAGTTTGTAGAGTTTGCAGGGAGTTAAGAAGTGGTTTGAATTTCTAAGTGGTGGGTCCCAATTCTAATCCTCTAAGATAGTCAAAGGAAAAGCCTAAGGCTAGATCCTAAGTACTAAAAAGAAGAAGAGAAGACCTCATCAAAAATGAGGTCAACAATTACTATATCTGGATAGGCTTTTAATAATTTTGAATTCCACCCTTCTTTTCTTAACTATAAGGTAGATATATATCTTTAACTTAGAAAAATAATAAAATTTTTTAAAATTATTTTCAATAAAAGAAACTTAAGTATTAAAAACAAAAGTCTAATCCTTCTATTCTTCCAAAAATACAACTTTTCTTACTAAAGATAGTTACAAAATATTCATCATTTCTTCACTAAGAAGTTTTTAACTTAAAATTTTTCATCTTTACTATAGATTTTAACTAAATTTTCTTACTCATTTCTATAATCAAAATTTTACTTCCCTAATATAACTTCATACACATAATTATTTTTCAATCAAAATCTAAATTTTATTTATAGCACATTTGAGAACAAATAAAATTTTAAGTTTTTGAAATCTGTTTTTCATCCCCCCAAAACTTTAACTTTTTTTTTTATGAAACATTTAAGCATAGTAAAAAGAAACATGGGTAGGAATTGAAAACTATATGTATCATGCTTACATGAAATTTTCTATCCAAAATATGCAGGTATAAAAAATTAAAAGCAGGAATGAAAATAACTAGATCAAAATTTTTTTAACCTTACACTTTATAAAAGAAATTCAAAAGACTTCTAAAGTAGTGGAGGAAATAAAAGCAAATTCACACACACTTAAACAGAAATCCACAACTAAAACATAAATATGGTAGTAAATTGAAAATTTAAGCATAAAATTTAATTAGTGGATTTTAATAGGGTTTTAAACTTCCTAAACAGGTTCTGGAATAAGTTCTAAACAAATAAAATTCACTACAAATTAACTAACACAACTACTACCATAAACATTTACATTACATTTTGCAAACATATAACATCCACAACTAACATAAACTCAAACTAAAGTAGCTTACTAACTATTACATCAGTAAAGTCCACAAGACAAATATAATTGAAAATAATCATAACAAAATAATAAAAAGGTCTGCACAAACATCACATAACATAATATAAAGCAAATTAAATATCAATCCTAATCATCTTCCTCTTCCTCTTCGTCATTCCCTTCATTCTAAGTACGGGTAGGCACATATGGGGTAAATTGTGGATGAGTGGGAAACACAGCACTAAAGTCATCTCTAATCAATTTATCCATGTTGTTTCGGTAGTTCATCTCATACTCACTTTGTCTTTGAATATAATCCCCAAGATGATCTACTTTCCCCTCTATATCGTGAACTCGATCCGCAGTGTAATTGATATTATCTTTCATTTTCTGTAAAAGCCCTATCTGTGATTCAAAAAACTAACCTGAAGATGCTTGATATGTGGAACCCTGAAATGTAGATGCATCATAAGTAGGTGCACTAGATGCCCTAGACTATCCTCCTCTCCAGCCAAAAATTGAGTGATTGGCATATGTTTTCACATTTACACTAGTAATAGGCTTCAAAGGCTAAAGCACTTTTTCCTAATTCTCAGATCTAACACAAGCCTGTTAACACAATGAGTGTATAAGGGAAGCAAATCCCATACATGAAGTGGTGGCAGCTCTGACAGACATCCAAATACAATCATAAATAATCTTTCCAATTTCGATCACTTTCCTCTGTTGAATACAATAATTTAAAGTGGCTCTTTCTCTTGTCGCTTCGCTCATATGATTTTTAGGAAGCAATTTAGATGATATGAAATAATGTCAGGCCATGGAGGTGGCATTCAACTTCGAAGTAGGGAAGATTACTCTTCTCTCATTAGTAATTTTCCATAATCCCCTCCCCTTAGTCAAAGCAGAAATAATCTCATCCAGTTCTTCCTCCGTAGGATTATAATTCAAATAGAAACAAAACATATTCGGTGGCAATAGGTAAAATTGATTTATTACCTTAGGAGTAAAATGAACTAGCTTTCCTCATACCAAAATAAAGTTTTCTTCTGATTCCAAGAGGTTCGCATAGAATTCTCGACCAACAGAAGTAACACCTACGACAGTGAAACAATAGAATTTGTACCAAAGGTGACTTACAATTATATCTTATATAACTATGCCAAGTTTATCAAATCCTCGCTCTTGGATTAGTTTACATGACTGTAAGGCTTGAATGTAATGATCTTGAGCTTTATAACTAACGAACTTGTTAGAAATGAAAGTGGCTCTCGCTTTGCTCCTCATTGGTGTCATTTCTAAAATTTGTATAAAAATCACTATAAATTCCACAATCAACTTAAAATCATTAAACTTAACTCCTAAAAGCTTAAACCACTAAATCCAAGTAATCTCTCAAGCATTTTCTCAAATTTTTATCATGAATAGTGATTTTTTAGATTTCTCCAAAATATACTCAAACTATATGGTGAAAATAAATATTTCAAGGGTTAAGAGGGAAACTTGGGCTAGCCGAAAACGGGAGGACCTATTGATCCTTAGTGAAGGACCATGGGTCTTGGCTCAATGAGCTTGGGTTGGGTCAGGTCAGACCAGTCCTAGGGGTCCTAAAGTTGGCTACCATGAATTTGATTTGGTTAATTTTGGTTAAATTTGGTGACATTGGTTCAATTTAGGTCACATTTGGGCTAGGTTTGGTTTGAGCTTGGGTTATACCAACTTGATTGTTCAAAGTGATGTATTTGATTGTCACAAAGTGTTTGAAAAGGGATTAGAGTAGTTTTGAATAGGTTTGGGGGTTAATTTAGCTTAACTTGGAATTTTGGTCAATTTGGGCAAGTTGGGTTAGCTTGGCTCTAGGTTAGGCTAGGGTTAGTTCCAAAGCCAATTGAAGGTTCCAAATGGTCTAGGGGGTGTTATAAAGAGTTCTCAGCATTAATTGGTGAGATATTTTAGGTTTAGGGCACTCAATCTGGGCCATTTGGGCATATGGCATGTTTGGATTAAAAATTGGTAGATTTGGCTCAAATGGGTTTGGGTGAGACTTGGGTTCAAATTAGGGTCAATTTATGGTTTAATTTTGCTTAGGGGAGTGTTATGAAGGGTTTGCAACATTTATTAGGAGAGGATTGATTCATATTGGGTTCAATTTGGGGTTTTGGGTCACTTAGGCAAAATTGGAGATTTTGGGATTCTAAACTTCTTAACTCATCTTTCAGGATACACCCCTACTACCTCTATACCATTTCTTTAGATTAGATATAAGGTCCATGCACATTCCTTCCCTATTGACATCTCTAGCTTTTGGCCCCTTAGCCATTTGACTTCGATGCTTCTCAAACCAAACGACTCTTTAGTTGGTGCAATTATGAAATTGTCTTGTCTTATGACATATTTAGCTTTATTACCTCGATCCATAGTCAACCTGGCCACCTTTGGTTAAGTGATGTAAAATATGTTGGCATCCCTCGTCAATATAATGTGGATGTTGTGGTTACGTGCCTCAATAAATTCATACTTGAGTCTCTTAGATTGCCTTCCTAAATGATCAACACAGATTAGCACTCAAAAGCAATGTAAGGCCATCATCTTTCCTCCTCGATCTAGTTAACATGTTACCGTTTAACTAGTGATGTAAGGCCATTTGGTAATCTTAGTTGAAGTAATAAGTGGCTTCCTATCCAACCTACCTACCTCTAGAAGAACAAAGTAAGGCCTCATGATAGTCCTCATTAATTTAGCATGGGCATTTAAAATTTCAGTACCTCCATCACGTCTTGATTCATGCCACTACGACCCTTAGACTTGTCTTTCTGTTCAAGCCTTTGTGGCCTCTAGACCACAGGTCGAGTCATGCTTCTATAGCTACTAGACTTATCTTTTCAGTCATGCCTCTGCAGCCTCTGAACTACCAATAGAGTCATACCTCTATGGCCCTTGAATTCATCTTTCGATTCTTACATCTACAATCCCTGGACTACCAGTCGAGTCATGCCTATATGACCCTATCTCTCTGGCCATACCTCTATAGCCTCTAGAACACTAGTTGATTCATGCCTCCACGGTTGGACTCATCTTTCGAGTCATACTTCTATGGCCCCTAAACAACCAGTCGAGTCATGCCTTTATAGCCTCTAGACTCTACAGCACTTAGACCATCAGTCGAGTCATGTTTTTATGGCCCCAAAACTCATCTTTCTAGTCACGCCTTTAGGTCCTTTGGAACACTAGTCGAGTCATGCCTTTATGGCCTCTATATTCTTCTTTGAAGTCACTCCTCTAAGGCCTCTGGACCACTAGTCGATTCATGCCTCTACGGCCTCTGGACCACTAGTCGATTCATGCCTCTACGACCTCTGGACTCATCTTTCTAGTTATACATCTATGGCCTCTGGACCACTAATCAAGTCATGCCTCTATGACCCATGGGCACATATTTTCAGTCACGCCTTTGTGGCCTCTAGACCATTAGTCTAGTAATGCATCTATGGACCCTGGACTAGTCTCTCTGGTCATGCCTCTATGGTCTCTAGGCCACCAGCCGAATCATGCCTCTATGGCCTCTGGACTTGTCTCTTTGAACATGCCTCTATAGCCATTGGACCACTAGTCAAGTCATGCCTCTATAGTTCATAGACTTATCTTTTTAGTCTTGCCTCTATGGCCTCTGGATCACCAGTCAAGTCATGCCCTTATGGCCCCTGGACTTTTCTTTACGGTCATGCCTCTATGTCCCCTCGAACGCCAGTTAAGTCATGCCTCTATGGCCCATAGACTCATCTTTCTGGTCATGTCTTTATAGCCTCTAGATCACCAGTAGAGTCATGCCTCTATGGTCTCTGAAGTCTTCCTTTTGGTCAATCCTCTATGGACTATAGACCACCAGTCGAGTCATGCCTCTATCGACCTTGGACTCGTCTTTCCTGTCATGCCACTTCGGCCTCTAGACCCATCCTTCTAGTTGGATGTAAGCTCTATGTGCATTCCTTCTCACACTCTAAGAAATGTGTATGACTCCCAAAGCATCCTGTCCTAGTGTATTTTACCTTTTATCGAGATAATTGGGTTATGAAAATGCTACAAATAACCCTTATTTGATAGAAAATTGGGCTACTTCAAACAAATGCATTGTGCCTTAATGGCACAGTGCATTTATTAGGGGTCCTTTGTTGGCATCAATTTTTTATTTCACATGTGTAGGATATCCACTTCAAAATTTTTGGATGATTTGGTGTACATTCATACTGATGCTACTTTTTTATATGTAAGAATTTATGACCTCAGATTTATATATTTATAATAATTTTGTAAAGTCGCAATTTCAAACACAAGTATACATATCGTATCAAGTAATACAAGGCTCTAATGGAGTCCCGTTTATCTATCCCATGGGGAAGCGAGGTAAGAGGTCCTTAGTCAAATTCTAGTCTACTACTATCATACTTTAGTTTGGAAGGTCAATATAAGTGGTTTTCTAACAACTACTCCTAAATGCAGATAAGTATATGTAAGGATAATAACTACTCCTAATTGAAAATAATACTTCTAAAGATAACTCTTTTTGGGGAAATTGGTTTTGGTAAATTTTGAGATAATAAAATCTACTATTCTCATGTAACAAATTAGATAAAGTTTAGCAATGAGATACATTAAATATTATATGTGCAAAAAAGGAGCATAAATGTTTCTTTACCTTTAAAGAATACCCCCTCTTCGAAGCATGAAAAGAACATTGACATATCCTAAGTTCAGTCACTAAATCTAAGGCTAGGCTGGGAGGATACCGGTTGTTACTACGGAGCTCCCACTCACCTTTCACCTGAAGTCTAACCTTTGACTTTAGATACCAATCTTAGGACCAAATTGGGGATCTCAGCCTGTCACCCTGAAACCTCCAATTCGACGCCCATGAAATCATATTTCCCTATATATTTGCTCAAATCCCTATGAACTACGTAATTCATTCACGGACATTGAATGTTGTTCCACTTTGTTGAGAATTACACTACCCTTTCAGGACAATACAATTTCAAAGAATTTTAACAATACAACGGGCCCTTTTTGTAATGTAAATGAAGTGCAAGTAAAAACCATCACATTTATAATTAAAACTTCGTTTAGCAAGCATCCCAATATCCTAAACAGGAATCTTACTCATTGCAAAAGAAAAGTAGAGTGAAAACAATGGCATGATCTTCTTATACCACTATTTCCAAACAAGAAGAAAGAGTAAGAGAAAGACATCACAAAGCATGAAGAAAACACAACGGAAAACTTCATCTCAAAGCAAATCCACAAAATAAGTGTTTACAAATTTATAAGATAATGAAGAACACAATACTTAGCTTTTTCCCCTTGAAAGAAAGATGAAAATCTCTCCCACAAAGTCTCCCACCGGTCTATGCAATGTTAGAACATTCCCTTACAGATTCTCTCAAAATCCCCTCACCAATCTCTTCAAAAAGGTAGAAATCTACATTTCTACTCCAACTCTAAGATCTCTAAGCATTCTCCACATTTTTTTCTAATATCTCCTCTTTATCCTCTTCATTTTGGGCTTCAAATTCAGTTTAAAATAGAGTATGGACAAATTTCCCAAGAGGTACATGAAGAAACCCTCCAAAAAAATGTCCAGATTCGATGTATATGGACAAAAACTGCCCAATATCGTATCCAGGCCATCTCGGCCGCCACCGGCGCTGAATAGGGCACTATCGGTGCCCTATTTTTTGTGCTCTCGGGTTTCTGCCGTTGCTGGAGTCAGTTTGGGTGCCCCCGGTGCCCACTTTGCGCAGCTCCACCATTTTGCTCAGTTTGGCTCCGTTTCAGCTCTGATTCACCCCGTTTCAGTTGCGTGTGTTCCTAACAGATAGCCCTAAAAAATAAGCATAAAAACAACATTTCTTTAAAGTGTAATCTCATTCAAAAAAATGCAAGTAGTGTAAAAGAGATTAAACATAGAAAGACTTATCAAAATGTATCAGGCCAAAATTTGCTTTCTTGCTCATTTTTGCTCTAAATTGCACCATTTTTGCTTCTTTTTCCTCCAATCACCATTTCTTG
Source organism: Papilionanthe hookeriana x Papilionanthe teres (assembly GCA_022702705.1). NCBI lineage: Eukaryota > Viridiplantae > Streptophyta > Magnoliopsida > Asparagales > Orchidaceae > Papilionanthe > Papilionanthe hookeriana x Papilionanthe teres. Next base: position 49,567,151 of record CM040433.1, on the reverse strand, counting down.
TACCTAAAATCAAAAAACATACAAAATACCTTCCTTTTAAAGTGTAATATCACCAAAAATGTGTAAAATCATATAGCAAAAAGCGTATATATTTTTGGTGCATCAAAATCCCCTAAACTTAACAATTACTTGTCCTCAAGTAACACTATAACTTTAAAAATAAAATATGTTGATTTTTGGTTGTGGGTTTCAATAGAGTTTTCTATAATTTCATCTCAGAAATATTATAGTATAACATAGGAGAAATTCTAACAAATCAACCTAGGACTTGAGTGTAAGAATATCTCATATTCAACTTAGGAATCCTGATTTTCTCTTTACTTCAAAAGTTATTGAAAATTGTCAAACTAAAAATTCATAGATTGTATAAAAATGGAATTTAAGCACCTTATATATACCAATTTAACCAATATCTTTTGAAATAAGAATAAGCTTAGGATTATTTTTAAGTCTTTTCATTTAAAAAGATTCAAGTGAAACCAATTTTTGATTAAGCTTCTCCTCACGTATTTTCTTTTCTTTTTTTTTTGTCTTTTTTTTTAGGATCATTTTCAATCCCTTTTTTTCACTTTTTTCTTTCTTTCAGGATCATTTTTTAATCCTTTTTTTCACTTTTTTTTTATGTAAGGATTACTATATCTGGATAGGCCTTTAATAATTTTGAATTTCACTATCCTCTCTCTAAAATCCAAAACTCAAAACTTTCCCTCACTTTTTATAAGTGTAAGTATTAGTTCGAAAAAGGTTTTCAATAAAGGCTCAATTCTCATTAAGTATAAATCTAAGAATTTTAGCTTTTCAAATATTCAACTCCTTTCTACCTTAAATAACAAAATCATTTTCCCAATGTTTCCTACAAAATATCTTAACTCTAGTACAGTTTCTTCACTACGGATTTCAACTAGATTATTTTTCTGACATTCCTAAAATCAAAATTATAGTAACCTGAAGGTAACACCACATAGCACAAGTTATTTTAAAAGTGATATCAAACTAAATGCAGGCTACTAAGGACACATAAAGTTACATTTTAAAATTTTTTTCTTCCCCCAAACTTAAATTTTAAAATATTTTGCAATTAATTTCATAAAATGTAGCAAGAAGAAAAAGTAAAGGTTGAATCTACATACTACTACAACATCCTATCAAATTCATATACATGCATAATCATGATTGAATGACTGTAGGAGAAAGTAAATCTAACCTAAAACATGCTTATAATAAAATTACACTAAAAGGAAGTATTTTCACATTAAAATTTTATTTTTCTTCCTGCCCCCAAACTTGATTTTTAACATGTATAGCATTTAATACAGAAAATATAAGAAGGAAGAAAAACAATTTAGAAATACTATCTGCCTCAAATGTCTATGAAAACCATTTACAAGTATTCATTAGGACAGAACAATATGCGGCAGAAAGTAAATCTAAACTAGTCATGCCAGAATGAAATTCACTAAATAAAAGTTTAACTAGCATAGCAGGTATCAACAAGGGAAAATAAAAATGTTCTTCAATTATTATATAAAATTGTAACACAAACATAAACACACAAATGATAAATGAGGTCAATTCTTTCATTAACTCATTGCATCTCACTAACTTACCTCCAATTTCTAACGGAATCACTACAATAGTAAATTAGGTACTTTCAAATAATTTTATAGATTATAATCCCCCAGATAAGATTATCCCTAATAAATTGGTTTCTGGACACCAATCTCAGGCATCATCTAATCCCTTTAATTAAGCATCTTTAACAGTTACATATTGTAGTGTAAGATCATCCTAATGTTATTCATCAAATAGGTTCGCGACTCCTACCAAATGAAAACAAAGTTAGAGAAAGGAAGTAACAAAATTAAGATGGATTTAACACTGTTCAAATTCATGATATCTCTTGTAAAACTCAAGTCCGAGTAAGACCCGAGTTATAATGAACTCGTCAATCCAACTACTACAAGAGAACATACATGTCTAACCATAATAAAAAGTTAAGGAATCACCTCCCACATGACATATAAAGATCAAATCAAACTACTAACAATCCAAACATCTACCAACAACAATCAAACTTATCAATCTATAATGGCACATAAAGATCAAGTCAATCCACTAATCCAAACATGAATTAAGCTTCCACACTAAAGCAAACACAATACAACACATAAAATCATGACTCTCAAGCATACTAAATCAAAGCACACTGATAACTATGGGTTGGCTCCCATAAAGTGCTTGGTTTAACGTCGCCATCCCGACAAAGGATTCATACTGGATCAAAATTCCAATTAATTAATCCTCGATCAATCGCCCAATCCTTTCAGATCCAAGGATTCCTACAAAATTCTTGAATTGTAATTTTTCCTTCAGCTCTTCTTTTTCAGATTGATTTATATCATTGTTCCTCATATTTCTTTCTAGATCCAATATTCTTCTATTGATTTTCTCAATCCACATATTAATAACATCCTTAAAATTTATAAGAAATGGATCTGTATATGATAATTCAAGATCTCCCAAATTTTGGATCAGATTCTCTCTAGATAACTTAGATTTAGGATCAAATTCTTCTATCTTACTCTTATGATTCAAATTATCTTCCAATTCTTCTCCTTTGTACTAAGTAAAAAGTTGAGTTGGTCTTCCTATATATCTTTCTAATTCCTTTAGAATTTCTTCCATTGGTCTTTCAATCTCCTTATCCTCATCTTTTAACTCAAAGTTCTTTTGAAATTTATCATCAAATTATCTTCCAAGTCTTAGTTCGATATCTTTATTTTGCTCATCATTCATCTACTTAAGTTTTATCTCAGGGTCACTAGGTAAAATCTCTTGGGGGTAACTGTTAATTGCATTCATAATCTGCCCCAGCTGGTTTTCTATATTCCTTATAGTGGCCCCTTGACTTTCTAGCTCACATGCCAATTGAATCACATCCTTTTCTAATAGTAATTCCTTTTCCTAATCTTGTGGGTTAGAGTAAAATCTATAAGGAAAAGAAATTCCATCGCTGAAATCGTCCTGATTATTTCAATCACATGTCTGATTAAATTGATTATCTTCCCAAAATTGGTTTTCTCCTCAAAAATTAGTATTCCAATTAAAGTTTGAATAATCTTCTCAACCTGGATTGTAATAATCAGAATAAGGATTGTGCATCTCAGGGCCAGTTTCAAAATAGTTACGCTCAATTAATTGTCCAAATGAATTTTTTTTAATAACTGGGGGACCTTGAGGATAACTCTTTATGTATTGACCCAACTTCCTCTCAATATCAGCAACCTAAGAACTTAACAAAGTAAGCATATCATCTTGAAAATTCATTACTCTCTCGGGATTTACTCTTTCAAAGCTACAAGAATTATAATCCAAATCTGAATATTCATTATATTGTCGATCCGCCATTTTTGCATTAAATTCATGGAGTCTTTTTTTATTCATCGTCCTTCTAAAATTTCTCTCTAAATCTGAGTCGTAAGATTCAAGGTCTACAGCTCCTGAACTACGCATACAAATATAAAGATTAACTAATAGGACAAATATCAAAAATATTTTTGGTATTTTGGATTTTTTTCTTGAAAATAAACACACAATAATTAAACACACTATATAGTACTATAAATTACAAATCTAAGTCTTATAGGTTTAACTAAAATTCTCCTAATGTTCTTACCGAAGCTTCCCCGGCAACGGTGTCAAAAACTTGATGCAAATTTTTATATGTAAGAATTTATGACCTCAGATTTATATATTTATAATGTTTTTGTAAAGTCACAATTTCAAACGCAAGTATACGTATCGTATCAACTGATACAGGGCTCTAATGGAGTCCCGTTTATTGATCCCACAGGGAAGCAAGGTAAGAGGTCCTTAGTCAAATTCTAGTCTACTACTATCAGACTTTAATTTGGAAGGTCGATATAAGTGGTTTTCTAACAGCTACTCCTAAATGCAGATAATTATATGTAAGAATAATAACTACTCCTAAATGCAAATATTACTTCTAAAGATAACCCTTTTTGGGGAAATTGGGAAATTAGTTTGGTGAATTTTGAGATAATAAAATCTACTATATTGATGTAATGAATTGGATAAAGTTTAGGAATGAGATGCATTAAATGTTGTATGTGCCAAATAGGAGCATAAATGTTTCTTTACCCTTAAAAGAGTACCCCATATTCCAAGCATGTAAAGAACATTGACATATCCTAAGTTCAGTCACTAAATCTAAAGCTAGGTTGGGAGGATACCGGCTGTCACTACGAAGCTCCCACTCACCCTTCACCTGAAGGCTAACCTTTGACATTAGTTACCAATCTTAGGACCAAATTGGGGATCTCAGCGTGTCACCCTGAAACCTCCAATTTGTCGCCCATGAAACCATATTTCCCTATTTATTTGCACTCAATCCCCATGAACTACACAGTTCATTCAAGGACATTGAATGTGGTACCACTTTGTTGAGAATTACACTGCCATTTCAGGATGATGAAATTTCAAATAATTTTAACAATACAACGGGCCTTTATTTTAATGTAAATGAAGTGCAAGTAAAAACCATGACATTTATAATTAAAACTTCTTTTAACAAGCATCCCAATATCATAAATATGAGTCCTACACATTGCAAAAGAAAAGTAGAATGAAAACAATGATATAATCTTCTTATGCCATTATTTCCAAACAAGAAGAAAGAGTAAGAGAAAGACATCACAAAGCACGTACAAAACACAACAGAAAACTTCATTTCAAAGCAAGTCCACAAAATAAGTGTTTACAAAATCATAAGATAATGAGAAACACAATACTTAATTTATTCCTCTTGAAAGAAAGATGAAAATCTCTCCCACAAAGTCTCCCACCGATCTATGCAATGCTAAAATATTCTCTTACAGATTCTCTCAAAATCCCCTCACCAATCTCTCCAAAAAGGTAGAAATCAACATTTCTACTCCTATTCTAAGATCTCTAAGCATTCTCCACTTTTTGTCTAACATCTCCTCTTTCTCTTCTTCATTTTTTGCTTCAAATTTGGTTTAAAATAGCGTAAGAATGAATTTCCCAAGAGGTGCATGAAGAAACCCTCCAAAAAAGTGTCCAGATTCGATGTATAAGGCCAAAAACTGTCCAATATCGCATCCAGGCCATCTCAGGCGCCGCCGGCACTGAATAGGGCACTGTCGGCGCCCTATTTTTTGTGCTCTTGGGTTTTCGGCACCACCGACGCCAATTTGGGCACCCCTGGTGCCAGTTTGGGCACCCACTCTGCTCAACTCCACCATTTTGCTCCGTTTCAGCTCCAATTTGCCCCGTTTCAGTTGCGTTGCGTTCCTAACAGACAGCCCTACAAAATAAGTATAAAAATAACATTTCTTTAATATATAATCTCATTCAAAAATATGCAAGAAGTGTAAAAGAGATTAAACATAGAAATTCATATCGAAATGTGTCAGGCTAAAATTTGCTTTCTTGCTAATTTTTGCTCTAAATTGCACGCTTTTTGTTTCTTTTGTTCCAATCACTATTTCCTGTACCTAAAACCAAAAAACATACAAAATACCTTCCTTTTAAAGTGTAATATCACTAAAAATGAGTAAAATCATATAGCAAAAAGCGTATATATTTTTGGTGCATTTCATACCATCCTGAAGCTCAAGATATCCATATGGACCTCTTAGTACGTGCCACGAGCATGGAATCGGGATCAGTACTGATTTTTTCCCTACCCAGGTAAATTTAGCATGGAATGGGGTTAACTCTAGATTAGAACATTTTTAACACTTTTCTCGATGTTTAGAGACTTATATCCATCAATCCAGACTCATTTATAGCTAAATGGAGTTAAAAAACTCGCCTGTAGGCACTACTGGGGCAGAATTAAGGTTTTGAACAACTTTGCATCGCTTAGGGAAGACCGCTAGTTTGTGGGGTTATTCTAGTATTACAACACATCAGTGGGACTTCCTCACTGTCTAGAGATCATTTCCCATCTATTTAGTACCTTATGAAGCCTAGGGAGCTCGTCCTAGACCTCCGCCGTGCTTCGAGTACTTAACCCTAATTTTAACATAGCGTGACCACCTAGTTTTGGCTTAGTCACGCCAAAATTACCCATTTCCATGCTCAAGCCAGGGAGCACGTCACACTGAGCTGATAGCTTCTCTAGTCATAGTTTTTGACTTTTTGACTCCCCACTTGTTAGTAAATAGCCCATTGTCCATGATAGGTTTCAAGGGTTAAACAAGGATTCTTCAAGCAGCATCCACTATCTGAATGTCCACTCACACCATGTCATGTGGATAGTGGCCATAACTTGATGCTTGGAAAGAATTTTCCCTCCCGTTTACCTTGCTTCATAAGTAGGGGGTGGATTTCAACAAAAAAAGGATGAGTTCATTCAGCTTGGGAGGGCTTGCTTAAGCTGAGGAGAGCTTCGAGAGTTATGGAGGAAACCTACATTTTTTTTTTCTTCTGCTTCTTCTTATTCCAATTCATTTCCTCCATCAAACCCCACATTCACTACATCATTTCTAAAAGAGGAGGTGAGGGTGTATTTTCTTGGAGCTACATTCAACGAATGAGGAGAGCTTCCTCTTGCTTTGGAGGAGTAAGGAGCCACCATATCCTTCCATAGAGAGAGCTTTATCTTGACTTGGGAGAAAGCTTCCGGCAACCTCAACCATCTCTCCTTCAACAAGGAGAGTGTCGTTCTTGGATTGATGAAGGAGCTTAGAGCTCAAAGCTTCATCATCTCTCCTACAGTGAGGAGAGCTTCATCCCCTCAAAGGGATATCGAAGTGGGCTTTGCAAGAGCAAAGAGAACGCTCTCTCAACTACCGCATTGATGAGATCCTTGAAATTATTTCACTTTTTTTTCTAGCCAACCCTTGGTCTATGTTAGAGAATGTTAGGATTAGATTTTTTTTTTTAGAGAAAGACATTAAATTACTAAAGCTTTTGTGGATAAATCCCTAACAAATTTGAGAGATTTCCCTTGCAAAACCCATAAACCTAAACCTAAGCGGTTGGAATCTGACTTTCTCTAAGCTTTTGTGTTTCCAACCTTTCTTGGAAGGGTTGGAATATTTGAATTTTATAGAATGGAAAATAACTTAGTAGCTAATCCATTTTACAAAGTTGTGGAGAGTTGTAGGAAGGGAAAAGCTTTGTAGCTAGTCCATTCTATAATTCGTGGAGGGTTTCCCTTATGAAAATTGAGAAGGCAATACTACCCACACCCTTCGCCAAAGCTGGAGGCTGCTATGTTGTACTTCCATACTTCCAAACCTAGCCTCCCATGCTGGTGTGGATTACTATAATGCGCATTCATTTCATGGCATTGTATGCTCTATCATAATGTGTGTTTAGTGAGGTGAATATTGCTCGTGCCATTTTGGGTTTGACCGACTGCCACGGCCCATTGATGTACCATTTGGTTTCAACCAGCCTCCCTAACCTAGTAGACATTGCACATTGGCTCAACTAGCCACCTAGCATGGTTTGCCTTGCACATTGGCTCAACTAGCTATCCTAGCATGGATATCCTTGCACATTTACTCGGTCAACAGCCTCGGTACTATCAACCTTGCACATTGGCTCGACCAACAGCCTAGGCATGGTCAACCTTGTACATTAGCTTGTCCGGCCTCCTAGTGCATGGTCAGCCCTATATATTGGCTCAATCAGCCACCCCAGCATGGTTAAACTTGCACATTTGCTCAACTTGCAACCCCAACATGGTCATAAGAAATCCACCAAAAACTATTTTGATTAAATTTTCAATAGAGATGAACTATACTGGCACATCATGTCATTATAAGAAATCGTTGGCAAAATGATAGATTGATCATTGGAATTTTTAGGTAGTGTTTCATTGCAAGTAGGAGTCAGGATTAGTAGAATTTAATAAATCTAGATTTATTTAATCCTTTTATTAAATCCATCCCATAGGTAGATTTATTAAATCCTAATTTAAGATGAATTAAAGGGAAAATTCAGGCCCTAAATCTGAAATTTCTGAAATCAACAGAATTTTGTGCTTTTCTTTTTTTTTCTTTTTTCTTTTTTTGTTTGTCAGGATTTTGTAAATCTAACAATAAATCTTTTTATTTTTTTGCATGCTCCATCGTTAGAATATTAATGCTCAACTTAATTGATAAAAATTCTACCAAGTTTTATGACATCATCTTTTTTATTTTTTTGATAAAAAAATCTACCTAAAACAAGTAAAAAAAAATAAAAGAAGTCTACGCATTAATTCAGGGAACATTTACACCACAATCAACCACAGCAATATCATATATAATCACACAAATAAGATTCATTATAACATGAATTATTATCAACTTAAATTCAATAGTTTCATAATAGTTTAGTTTAATTTTTAAAAACTTGAAAGCAAGTTGAATTAAAAAGAACTCAAAAGCAATACAACAAAAGATTTCCAATACAGTCTTCAAAAGCTGAACTAATCTTCTTATGTCTCTTCATGCTCGTTCTCATCCTCCAAATCTTGCGTGGGATATTTATCATGTAATTATTAAAGAAAAAAGTTTGCCACCTCATCTAGTAATTTAGCTATTCAAGCTTCATGTCTTCACTAGATGCAACTTACCAACTTATTGATAGTATTTGCTCCTTCACCTCCTTTACATGAATAAGAATGTTGTGTTCTGTATGTCAAATACCATGAACCTAACCTATAAATTATACCATTCATCTTCCCTTCACTATCTAATTATACAAAGTAATTTTAGATTATTGTAAAGATCCACCTAAGGACCCTTTCCCTACAAAAGTTTAAGTTTGAATATCCTTCGATGCATTTAATCCTCATTTTGTACAAATAAATCCATGGTGGTTGAGTGATATATTAACATCCTAGTGTTGTATGAAGATTTGACATGCAAACAGATAAAATAAAAGCTGATAGAGAGAATAAAGCGAGTTTTAATGTAAAATATTCAAGAAGGTTAAACAACAGGCCTAATTTCAGTATAAATGATTGCACTGTATTGATGTACCTCACTTTTGTGTGGATCATTTCAAAGTCAGTTTGATATAGGAATTATACCGATATTAACTTCCTAAATCTCACTGATAGTCATCAAACCCTAATGACTAGAATAAAACCCTATAAATCCTTTTTAACCCAAAATGATTAAATCAGTAATGACAAACCTTGATTTAATCAATTATTGATCTAGTAGGTCAACTTTTGACCAAAAAGTCAACTTTAGTCAAAATGGTCAAATTCTGACCCAATGGCCACCTCATTGACCCAATAGGTCAACTTTTGACTAAAAAGTCAACTTTGGTTAAAATGGTTAATTTTTGACTCAATGACCACCCCATTGACACAAATAGTCAACTTTTGACCCAAAAAGTCAACTTTTGACCCAAAAAGTCAAAATTCCAAACCCTTTTATGACATCATGAATGACTTAATATGGGTTAGACACAACCCATATGACCCATTACAAATAAATTCAACCCATGCCACATCATATTAACCATGGTTAAACCTCATCATGGTGAGAAAAATGAGGTGGCATTTTCCCAACCATTTTGAAGCATGACTCACCCTCCTCCTTAAGGTGAGGTGGATGGCCATGCTAATGGCTTATCACCCACCTCTTAAGCCACCCAATGGAGAAGAAACAAAGCTCGGATCAATCCCTTAGCATGGTAAAATGTAATGATGAACCATCCACTCATAAGGTGAGTAATGAGCTTATGTGTCACGCCATCCTTAAACCCATCAAATTGGATAGTGAAAACATGTGGGGAAGGCTGATCTAAGGCATTTTAATCAATCTACAAACCTCCCAAATCATCCAATAAGAGCAAGACAAAATTAGAGTCTAATCCTCACCATGGTTAATGCCATTGAAGGCTAAGCTTAGAAAATTCAAATTCATCATTTCCACAGCCAAAATTCTATCCTAAAACCATCATGAGGAAGTTAAAAACTCCCCCAAATCAACCCTAGCCAAACCAAGCTCTCCCATGGCTATAAATAAGCCCAAACCCGAGCACATGAAAGAAGAGAGAAAAATTTGGAAACCCCTAAACACTGCTCAAATCCTCAGACCTTCAACACCAAAATTGTCCCCTAGGGCCTAGGCAATTGATCCCTTGTTAATTCAAGCCATGAAACCCACTCAATTCTTCCAATTTGGCTAACCCGAAAACCCAAAAACAGGACAAATTTTGAGTTTGAAATGATGTTATCCAAATCTTCAAATTAACCATCCCTGAAGCTTCCTAGGACCCTACAAAGACAAGCACAATCAAAATTGGTCATCCTCATAGCCTCTAAGTCATTAATTGATCAAGTCCATTCAATCTGAGACACCTTGAAGACAAAGTCATATACAGACCCGATTTCACCTCAAATTGACTTGGGGAAAAGCTTCCTAAGGTCGAAACGAAGCTTCCAAGCCATCCAATTTGAGTCTATAATCACTGAGGCCAAGGTATGGTTCTTCGAACCCAACCCGAGCTCGTGCTTGGTCTAGAGCAAAGTTAGCCAATTCAAAACCCATACAAATCCATATGGATATGCTCATGTCTTCCACATGAAGCTCTAGAAACACAAATCACTTGATTCCATCAAGAATCGAGTCAGATCTTGTGTCTAGAACAAGGACGATGTTTGGGTGTAGAACAGATGAAGGGATGAACGGCTGACATCCATTTCCGTGCTTTGGAAATGGACAGCTGTGATTCGTTCAAGCTTAATCTGCTGTTAGGATCCCCACAGTGGATCAACCGCGTTTTGACCCGTCCGAGGACACGCGACTGCTTAAGATTTATTTGGATTTATTAAAATCCAGATAAACCTTAAAAACTTCAAAAATACATATCTTTGCACACAAAATTCACAAAAATATAATAAAAATACCTTTGAACTCAGGGCAGTGAGGAGAACAAAGTGGAATTAAATTTTTGATTTTTTTTATTTATATTTTATTTTTAATTAATTAAATACTCTCTGGAGTTTCTTAATTATAAAAAGTTAATTATAAATCAAAAAAATATGAATATTTGAGGGATCAATCTTTAAATCCTTAGGAACAATCTATGATTTTTTCCAAGGATAGGAGAATCTCTAAAACAACATTTCCAAATTTTCATGAGATTGGACAATTATTTTTAATAATAATTTTAAAAATCAGATAATAGGAAAATTAAATTGGAAATTGGTTAGAAATTTAGGGGGATAAATCTAAACCCTGAAATGACATACTTTAACCTTTGGAAATTTTAAAATGACATTTTCTTATTAGAGTTAAAATTTTAAAATTTTATAATATAAAAACCCTAAATTTTTTAAAAATTTGAAACTCTTTATCTAACTCATGTCACCATGAATTAAGAATGAGTTCAAACACTCAATGGAGTCAAATCAAAACTTAATTAGGATTAATTCAATATTAACCCTAATTAACTATATTTATCCTTAATTAAATTAGGACTAAAAACAAAATTAAAATCTAATTAGGATTAACTACACATTAAACCTAGGTTTAATGCAAAATCAAACTTTAATTAAGCTTAAGACATCACTAGGCTTAATTAAACCCATTAAACCTTAACTAAATTAGGTTTAATACAAAATCAAACTTTAATTAAGCTTAAAACATCACTAGGCTTAATATAACCAATTACACCTTAACTAAATTAGGTTTAATACAAAATCAAACTTTAATTAAGCTTAAGACATCACTAGGATTAATTAAACCCATTAAACCTTAACTAAATTAGGTTTAATTCAAAATCAAATTCTAATTAAGATTAAGACATCACTAGGCTTAATTAAACTCAATTAAACCTTAACTAAATTAGGTTTAATTAACCTTTAAACCGATTAGACTGAACCCTAATTAAGTCTAATTAATCAATTAAACCTTACCCAAATTAGGTTTAATTAACCTTTAAATCAATTAGACTTAACCCTAATTAACTCTAATTAATAAATTAAATATTACCCAAATTAGGTTTAATTAACCTTTAGACCAATTAGACTTAACCTTAATTAAGTCTAATTAATCAATTAAACCTTACCCAAATTAGGTATAATTAACCTTTAAATCAATTAGACTTAACCTTAATTAACTCTAATTAATCAATTAAATCATATCCAAATTAGGTTTAATTAACCTTTAAACCAATTAGAATTACCCTAATTAATTCTAATTAATCGATTAAACCTTACCCAAATTAGGTTTAATTAACCTTAAACCTATTAATCTAAATCCTAATTAATTCTAACACGTTAGACTTAATTAAACTATTAAACCTTAACCAACTAAGGTTTAATCAATCTTAAATCCTAATTAAGTCTAGCATATTAGACTTAATTAATCTATTAAACCTTAACCAACTAAGGTTTAATCAATCCTAAACCATAATTAAGTCTATCACATTAAACTTAATTAAACTATTAAACCATAACCAATTAAGGTTTAATCAATCCTAAACCCTAATTAAATTTATCACATTAGACTTAATTAAACTATTGAACCTTAACTAACTAAGGTTTAATCAATCCTAAACTCTAATTAAGTCTAACACATTAGACTTAATTAAACTATTAATCCTTAAATAACTAAGGTTTAATCAAACTTAAACATCAATCAGGTCTAACTCATTAGAACCCAATCCAATTATTAAACCTTAACTGACTAAGGTTTAATCAAACTTATTCTCTAATTAAGTCTAACTTATTAGACTTAATTAACATTTAAGCCTTACTTAAATTAGGCTTAAATAACTTCAAATTCTGGTTAATCATAACTTTAACTAGACTTAGTTAAACCTTAAGCATTACTTAAATAAGACTTGAATGGTCTTTAATTCTAATTAATTCTAATCTAATTAGAATTAATTAATCTTTGAGTATTACTTAAATAAAACTTAAAGCTTAATTAGGTCTATTTTAACTAGACTTAACTTAAATCTTAGCTTCAACCCATATTGAACCTAGCTCAACATATCTAAACTTAGGATCAACCTAAATTGAACCCAAGTTAACTTAGACCTTAAGTTCATCCACATTGATCTTAACTCAACATATCTAATTTAGACCTTAAGTTCAACATATATTGAACCTAACACAATATATCTAACTTAGGTTCAACCTAAACAGGACCCAAGTTAACTCAATTTTAGATTTAACCCACATTGAACCAAACTCAACATATCTATTTTAGTTTCAACCTAAATTGAACTCAAGTTAACTTTAGATTCAATTTACACTTCTAAATTAAGTTCAAACAGACATGAACTCAAGTTAACTCAACTTTAGATTCAATCAACGTTAAATTTAACTTAACACTTCTAAGTTCAAACAAACATGAACTTATGATTAACTCAACATTCTTCAACCAAAGTTAAATTAAACAAATCCATTAAACTAAAATCAAATTTTAACTCAAACTACTCAAAGATATTAGATTCAAACAACATTGAATCTAATTATCAAAAGATTTTATCTAAGTCTAATCCATACTAGACTTAACACTTCTTCTAGATTCAAATGATATTGAATCTAGAATTCTAAAATCTAACATGTTAGATTTTATCTGAGTCCAACATAATTAGACTTAACATTAGATTCAAAAGACATCGAATATAAGATTGTGAAGCCTAAACTTATGTTAGATTCTATCTAAGTCTAATTTAGACTTAATCAAAATTATTAGATTCAAATGACACTGAATCTAATTTCCAACCTTTAAATTCAAATAAAATCTAAAATTCTAGATCTAATCAAACATGATTTCTCAAATCCAATAAAATTTTTAGATTCAATCGACAATGAATTTAAATTCCTAAAAATCAAATGACATCAAATCTAAATTTTCAAAACTTGATTCTTTAGGTTCAAAAGTCATCGAATCTAAGATTTTAACATGAAATGACATAAAAATCTTAAAAAAATCATAAACAACCTAAAATTTTCCAACATAAAATCAGAAAAAGACATTAAAAATTAAATGAAACCCTAATGAACAAACATCTCCAAATTCAACTTGAACCCTAGTGTTCTTAATCTACGAATATTTCTCAAAAGACGCAATCCTGGTTGCTGACAAAAATCTTCCGGTCATGGTTTAAACACCTATCGGACTAAGTAGATTAAAACCCCTGATGACCCTGGAACGATGGAGCCAGTGACATCTTGACCGGGTTATCCAAAATATAATTAAATAAAATAAAAGATTTAAAGAAAAATTGACATTATTTCTTTTAATCTGACATCATTTTCATTTGCAGGATAAAAATAAATTTCACTTTAGATTTCCTTTGCATGTTATAGGGTGTGGTAACTCTGTTTTGAAGGACGATTAAAACGAAACGACGACATTGATTTCATTTTAGATTTCCTTTGCATTTTATACGATGTGCTAACTCTGTTTTGCAGGATGAAATTCCAAAGATGGGACAAGCGACGTCGAAAAAAATAAATAAAAAAACTTTAAAATGACAAAACCAACACAAAACAAAACTTAAAACTTTTAGGATAGCCATCAAACAAATGACAAAAATGACAATAAAACGATAAACATCAAAATGAAATAAAATAAAAATGACATAATAAATGACATTGACAAAATAATTAACAAAACAAAAAAAAACAAAATCAACCAAGATAAACTTTTAGGGTAGTATGACACATTGCCCTTAGGATTGAAAATCGATATTTCTTTCCTTAAAAATTTTTCAGCAACAAGCAATTAACATTAATCAAAAGTTTTCTTGGACAATCATAATTGTTTAAGATGTATAGGAGATTTAAAGAACTCAGAATAGATATTCTATCTAAATCTCTGGTTACCAAATTCTCATCCTTATAAAGAACTTCTAGAATAAGGTGTTCTAGAATCTTTTCATAAGGATTATCATCGGCATCTTTCTTTCTACTGTTTTCTATTTTATTAGCCCTTCTTTCCTTCAGAATTCTTATTATCTAAGGATCCTCTCATAGGATCCAAAAAATTAGGAATTATTAAAGATTAAGGCAATATTATAGACAAACAGAGTGGCGACTCCAAATCAATATTGAAACCGAGAAAATCTCCAACATAGCCTCAAACGCCGACTTGTAGGTTATAAAACTTTACCAGCGTTTGAATAGTTAGAATAAATTTTACAAAAATTAGGGTTATTGACATGGCTTCCACTAGCTGAGACACAAAGTAATTTGGGGAAGTGTTGGTGACCCAGCTATTGTTAATGAAGATTAACAGTAACGGTCATGTACTAGAAAATCTGATGTTGGTACTTTTAATAGCAACGGACAGCAGTGGCCTGGTAGCAACGATGATGGTGGCCTAGCAATAGCAATGATGGTGGCCAAGCAAGAGAAGTCTGATATTAGTCCGACAAAAATGACGAAGGTGATTAGATAGAGGTGGTTTGATGGTGGCAGTGGATAAAAAATGGTGGTCCAATGGTGTCCAGATGAGGTGATCCTATGGTGGCAATGGTTCTGGTTGGGAAAAGGTGCTCCAATGATAGCAATGGCCTAACGATAATGGTTCAATAACAATTAGGTGGTGGTCGGAGGATGGCCTGACAGTAGTACTCTCATAGTGTGGAGGTGGGGACTAGATTAGGTGATGGTGGTCAGGCAATGGTGGTTGATACACCTAAAATATATAATATTTTTATGCACATTTTTATACCTATTTTTGATGATATTGCACTTTAATAAAAAGTATTTTGTGTTTTTCTTGTACGTATGATGAAAATAATTAATTATGATAAAAGGAGTGAAAGAGGATCAAATTTGGAGCAAAATTATGAAGTTTGAAAAATTTGGCCTCTAGCGCCTAAATGCCAAAGTGCTGGCGCTTAAGAGCCATAGTTAAAAATCAAATTTTAATCAAATTTAGTGCCATTTTTAATGGGTGTTTGAAGCAAATTTTTGTGGTGACTTCCTTAACTTCCTTTAGGTGGCAAATGTGATTGAAGGGATGCATCTTTGGGTGGATACATTGAATCTGGACAAGATTTAAAGAGACACCAAGGCACCTTTTAGAAAATTACAAAAATGAAGCCTCATAATTTGCAAGTATGTGTGTTTGTGTGTTATTATTAGAGTAGTTGTAGTTAGTATTTTGAAAGTGTGTTAAGAGTAAGGTTTTTTGAGTTTTTCTTTTATATAGTTCTTAGTAGAAAGTAGAGAACAAGAAAGGAAAAAGGGTTGGTGTGAAGCCTTCTTCTTACTAATTTTCTTTTATCCTTGTATCTAGTTTTTATTGAAGTTTAAAGTTTTTATCAGAGTCATCAGAGTTGGAGGCCAACCTCAATAGAGTTGTATTGTGGAAAGCAAAATTCCAAAGGAACTTCTTCAGTCTCGTAGAGAGGATTTTCAGATAAGTATTTATCTTTGATTTTACACTTTATTTTTAAGTAAGATTGTTGTGATTCATTAAGATTTATGCTTTAAAATCAAGTTATGTTTGTGTTTTCTTCATGAAATCTGAGTAGTTTACTTTATCCTTTTCTTTCTTAGATGATGAAGTATTAAATTATGGAAGTATGTTGTGGAAAGTATAAGTGTTTAATGCTGGAATAAATTGTCATGATTCAATTCCTTAAACTTAATTTAATTCTTGATTTGACCAATTAAGATGTTAAAATTTATTGTGAGATTATGTAAGATCCAATGCAGTATTGCCTCAAATAATAATTGGAAAGAATCGCATGCAATTATATGGGTGAGAATTGTAGTCCATATGATTGAATGTAAATATATAGGGAGATATGTTGGGGAGTAAAATTAGAGGACTTTAGAGTGACAAGCTAAAGCCCCCTAAGTTGATTTTTTATTTTAAATTTTGTTATGAGATGTTTGCCCCCAGGTGGAGGGAATAGAGGATACTCTAGAGTGAGAGCTGGTATCTTCCCTGCCTAACCCATCTACAAAATTTCAAATTTTCTAATTAACCAATTTTCTTTATAAAACCAAGTAAGGGTAAAGAATATAATTGCTCATATTTAGCACAATACATTTAAATACTTCCACAACGTAAATATCCATAATTATTATTGATTCATTGAAGAACGAAAAAGATATTTGATTCTTATAACTTTTATATCGTGTTTAGAATATTGATAATTTTTTATTTCCTGCTTAACTTTTTATTAAAAATATATCAAAAATAACTTTTTGAAATTAATACCTTAAAACATACTTATAAAAATCAATTAACAAGTTAAAAGTTATTTTTCTTATTTCTTTAAAGTGTTAGACATTTTCCTGTGGGTTCGATATCTCGGGGCTTAATCAGAAAGTCCTATATTATTTGATAAATGATATGTATACTTGTGTACTATCCTATATTATAAATTATAAAATTCATATCTAAATCGTCAGCATAAATATTCGAGGATCAAGTTTTTGGCGCCGTTGCCGAGAAAATTGATTAAAATTTCATTTTAAGAAAATTTAAAAAAATAAAATTTTTTACTTTACTTTTGTTAGTGTGTTTTGATTTATTTTATCTAACATTGTATTGATAGTTCATGGTCTGAAGTACTTGCGACTTACGATTCTAAATTAGAAAGAACAATAAAAAAAAATCAAAAAAATTAAAAATTCTGAAAAAGATAAAAATAATCAAGAAATGATAGATCATCAAAATCAAAATGTTGACATCCATTAAAAATTTGGACCTTTAAGAGAATATGCTAACCCTACAATGGATGAACTTCATGGTAGTATTCAACACCCTGTTGTAGCTCCTAATTCCTTTGAGTTTAAAATTGTTATTATCAAAATGGTGTATAATAATCAGTTTGGGGAGCACCAACTGAAGATCCTAATTTACATCTTGCCAACTTTCTAGAGTTGTGTACTACTTTTAAATATGATGGTGTTTTAGATGATGCTATTAGACTTAGACTTTTCCATTCTCACTAAGGATAAAGCTAAGATATGGTTAAATTCATTAGCACCTGGATCTATCAGAACTTAGGGTGATTTAGCACAAAAATTCCTTGATAAATATTTTCCACCATCAAAGACTACGAAGCTTAGAAATGATATCACTTCTTTTTGCTAGTTTGAAGGTGAATCTACATATGAGGCATGGGAACGATTTAAAGATCTCCTCATAAAATGTCCACATCATTCGATACCAGATTTGGTTAAGAATTCAAACTTTTTATAATGGATTAGTTGGTTCTCTTAGATCTATTATCGATGTTGCTACAGAAGGATCACTGATGTTAAAATAGTTTACTGATGCTTATGCTTTGATAGAAGAAATGGCTACTAATAATTTTCAATGGCCTTCTGAAAGGTTAAATCCTAAAAAGGTAGCTAATATTCATGAAAATGATGCTTTTGCGATGTAAGAAAATCAAATTACTACAATTTCAAGGAAGATAGACCAATTTGGGATGAATTTTTCTCAGCCAATTGCCATGATTGAAGAAAATTTATTAAGTCAAATGGTTGATTCTCATGTTTCACCAGAAACTTTGAATGCTATAATTAAGCCTAATAACCCTTATTCTAATTATTATAACCTAGGTTAGAAGAATCATTCCAACTTAACTGGAATACTAATAATTAGGGTGGAATAAATTAATAATGGGGGAAAAACCAAGAAAACCCATTGGGGAACTGAAACAACCAATGGAATAATAACTATAGAACAACCTATCCTCCAATTTTTAACAATGCTTCAAAATTTAACGAGAAGAAGTTGTCTATTAAAAAAGTGGTGTTACAAATGGGAAACCAATTGCAAAGTCAAGGAGCTAAAATTAGAAATTTTGAAAATTAATTGGGACAAATTGCCAATACATTAAGTAATAGATCCTAAGGTTCGCTTCCAAGTAATACTGAGGTAAATCCAAGAGAAAAGAATAAAGAGCATGTAAAAGCGATTTAACTGAGAAGTGGAACAGATTTGGAAGGTAGAGTTCAAAAATAAATTGAAGTAGAGAAAGAAGAGATCGAAGAACCAAAAGAGGACGCTACAAAAGGTTTGGAAAGACCTATTTCTCCTCTTAAGGAAGATTTGAAAAAATCACCAACTCCATTTCCTCAAATATTTCATTAGCAAAAAATGGATAAGCAATTTTTAAAATTCTTGGAGATTTTTAAGAAGCATACAATCAACATTCCATTTGCTGAAGCCTTAAAACAGATGCCAAGCTATGTGAAATTTATGAAGGATATTTTCAACAAAAAAAAGGAAGTTTGAAGATAATGAGACAGTTGCACTTACTGAGGAGTGCAGTGCAATAATTCAGAAAAAGCTTTTTAAAAAGCTTAATGATCTTGTTAGTTTCACAATTCCACGTGCAATCAGAGACAGATTTTATGGAAAAGCTTTATGTGATTTGGGTGCAAGCATAAACCTTATGCCTCTATCAATATTTAAAAGATTGGGATTAGGAGAAATAACTTCAACTACTGTAACTCTGCAATTAGCAGATCATTCGATCACACATCCTAAAGGATTTATAGAATATGTTTTGGTAAAAGTGAATCAATTTATCTTTCCTGTTGATTTCATTGTGCAGGATATGGAGATAAAGAGATACCCATAATTTTAGGAAGATATTTCCTGACTACAGGCAGAGCGATGATATATGTGTAAAAAGGAAATTAACAATGAGAGTTAATGATCAGACTGTTACATTCAACATTTTGAGATAAATGAAATATCCTACAAGAGATAAAGATGATGAATGTTTAGGATGGATGTTATCAAGTATTTGAGTGAATGTCATTTCAAATCAACTTATGAAGAGAATCTGAAAGAGAAGAATTATAACATGAGCAAGAAGTGGAGTTACATCATTCTGAAGATTTTCATGAGGAAGATCTAAATTATGTTAATGAAAATTTTGAACTACTAGACGTGACTAAAAAAGATGAATCTTTTGGTCCATCAATTAAAAAACCTCCTAAACTTGAGTTAAAGATGCTTCATGATCATTTGAAGTATATTTTTAGGTGAATCCTCAATTTTTCCAGTGATAATTTCCTCTCAATTAACTAAAAAAGAAGAAGAGATTTTGTTTGAAGTTTTAAAGAAGTACAAGAAAGCCTTTGAATGAACGATAACTGATATTAAAGGAATTAGTCCTTCAATTTGTATGCATAGAATCCTTATGGAAGATAACTGTAAACCTAGGTTTGAACCTCAAAGGAGATTAAATCCTATTATGAAAGATGTTGTTAAGAAAGAAATTTTAAAGTGGTTGGATGCTGGGATTATCTACCCTTTTTCACATAGTGCATGGGATAGTCCTATTCACTGTGTTCCTAAGAAAGGAGGAGTAACTTTGACAGTTAATGAGAAGAATGAGATTACACCAACAAGACAAGTTACAAGGTGGAGAATATGCATTGATTATAGAAAATTAAATCATGTTACAAGGAAAGATCATTTTCCACTCTCATTTCTAGATCAGATGTTGGATAGACTGGCTGGGCATAAATACTTTTGTTTTCTGGATGGATATACTGGGTACCATCAAATTCAAATTGCTCATGAGGATCAAGAGAAAACAATGTTTACCAGTCCTTATGGTATGTTTTCTTTTAGAAGAATTCCTATGTGTATATGTAATGCCCTGCTACATTTCAGAGATGTATGATGGTTATTTTCTGTGATTTAATTGAAATAGGGATTGAAGTTTTTATGGATGACTTTTCAGTGTTTGGAAGTTCATTTGAATCATGTTTAGAACATTTATCTAAAGTTTTAAAACACTGTGAAGAAACTAATTTTGTCCTTAAATGGGAAAAATGTCAATTTATGGTAGCAGGAGGAATTGCATTAGGATATAGAATATCAGAAAAAGGTTTAGAGGTAGATCCTGCAAAAATTTAAGTTATCTCTAATTTACCTTATCAAATGAATGTAAAGGGAATTAGAAGTTTTCTGGGACATGCTGGATTCTATAGGCGTTACATTGACTTTTCAAAAATTTCAAAACCCTTATGCCATTTATTGGAAAAGGATGTAATTTTTTATTTTGATAATGAATGCCTAAAAGCTTTTAAAACATTAAAAGAAAAATTAATCACTGCACCTATTATAATTTCACCAAATTGGGAAAAACCTTTTGAATTAATGTGTGATGCTAGTGATTATGCTATTGGTGTTGTTTTGGATCAGAAATATGATAAAATTTTCAAAGTAATTTATTATGCTAGTAAAACTCTTAATGAAGCTCAAATTAACTATACCGCTACTGAAAAAGAGTTATTAGCTATAGTCTTTGCTTTTGATAAATTTTGATCATATTTAATTGAAATTAAATGTGTGGTGCATACTGATCATTCTACTATCAAATATTTTATGAAGAAGAAAGATGCAAAATCGAGATTGACTAGATGGATTCTTCTTTTGCAAGAATTTGATTTTTAGATAGTAGATAGGAAGGGTGCAGATAATCAAATTGTTGATCATTTGTCTAGGCTTGAAACTGAAAGCTCTCTTAGTGATGCTGAAGAAATTAATGAACATTTTCCTGATGAAAAATTGTTCACTATTAATGAGAGGTGTATTCCGTGGTATGTCGAGATTGTAAACTTTATTGTCAGCAATATTTTACCATATGGTTTGACATACCAGGAGAGGAAGAAATTTTATCTGATGCTAAAATTTATTTTTGGGATGACCCATTTTTATATAAACAAGGAAAGTATCTGATCATTCGAAGATGTGTGCCTTTAGAAGAAACTTATGAAATTATTCCAAAATGTCATAATTTTGATTATAGGGGATATTTTGGAGTTGATAAAACCGCTTATAGAATTTTACAATCTGTATTTTATTGGACTACAATTTTTAAAGATGTTAATGCATATATTAAAAATTGTGATCGATGTCAGCGTGTAGGCAATATTTCTAGAAGAAACAAGATGCCCCTCAATTATATGTTGGAAGTTGAAATATTTGATGTTTGGGGATTAGATTTCATGGGACTATTTACACCATCTTTCAGAAAGATTTATATTTTAATAGCAGTAGAGGATCCAATGAAACTTTGATAGCTTTTTACTATCCATTTCATACCTGTTTTTGATGATATTGCACTTTAAAGGAAGGTATCTTTCATGATTTTATGCAGGTATAGTGATTAGAGGCCTTTGGGACAAAAGGAAGCAAAAAAGAGCAAATTTGGAGCAAAAATGTGCTAAAGTGTAAAAGTTGAACTGGTGTCGAACGGCACCCTATACAGTGCCAAACCACGCCCATTTCCAAAGAGTTATTATCCAAATGGTGGAAAATAGCGCCCAACGCACCCTATCTAGCACCGAACGGCGGCTTATCCCGATTTCAAACTAAATTCAATGTATTTGGATGGATTTTAGAGGGATGCATGCAAACAATATTGGGAAATCAGTTATAGCCAAATTTAAACCACTTTTGGGAGAGATTTCAAAAGGGGGTGTGTGTGTTTAGTGAGTGGTAGAGAGTGGAGAGTGTTAGGGAAGTTTAGAGAGAGTGATCTAGGGTTTGTAAATTCTCTTCCAAGGAGTGTAGAAGAAGAGGGAAAGTGAGAGATTTCTTCCTCCTTACTATTCTAAAGAGAGAATTGTGTGTTGTTGTGAAGAAAGAAGAGGAGTCAAAGGCATTCCTTGAGATTCGCTTGGGGAAGAGTGATACACCTAAAATATATAGTATTTTTATGCACATTTTTATACCTATTTTTAATGATATTGCACTTTAATGGAAGGTATTTTGTGTTTTTCTTGCAGGTATGATGAAAATGGATGGTCATGATGAAAGGAGCAAAATTGGATCACATTTGGAGCAAAAAATAATGAAAAATCATAATTTTGGCACTGGCGGCTAAGCACCGCTGGGCCGGCACTTAGCCGCCACAGTTAAAAATCAAAATTCAAATGAATTTGGCACCAATTTCAAAGGGGATGGGATGCAACTCGTGGTGGTAACTACCATAACTTCCTTTGGGCGACAAGTTTGAATGAAGGGGTGCGTTCCTTGGTAGATACATTGAATCTGGACACATTTTGAAGAGACACCAAGGCACCTTTTGGTTTACTATTTAAAGAGAGTCTTAGGAAAGATTAGGGGAGGCTTTAGGAGACTCTTCCACTGCGTTTTGATGGGTACTTCCATTGTTCTAATACTGCATTTTAAGAGTTTTTATTAAGAGTAGGAGTAGAGAGTAGAAAGGAGAAAAGAGTCGGATTGAGGTCTTCTTCTTCCCACTTCTTTTCTTTCTTTTAGTTTAGTTTTTATTGAAGTCTGAAGTCTGTATTCTGAGTCATCGGAGTTGGGAGACTTGCTCTGAGGAGTAGTTTAGCGAAGAGGCAAAGTTTTAGAGGAACTTCCTTAGTCTTGTGGAGAGGATTTTCAGATAAGTGTTTACTTTTAATCTTTTTATTAATACTTGCTTTCGTTTGTTATTTTTTTTATTATTTTTAATTTCAAATCAATGTGTTTTTTGTATTATCGCAATGCATTCTGAGTAGTTTACTTTATCTTTTTTCTTTCTTAAATGGAGAAGTAATTAATTTATAAAGAATTGTTATGGAAAGTATAAGTGTTTAATAGTTAGAAGAAGTTATGAAGATTGATTCTGAAAACTTTGTTTACTTTTTAATTTGGCCTGTTAAGTTGTATAATTTCTTGAGATTATGTAAGATCATATGCGGTATTATCTCATAAAAGTTAGTAAGAATCACATACAATTATATGGGTGAGAATTGTAATCCATATAATTGAATGTAATATTAGAAGATTTTTTTATGAAAGGGAGTAAAATTAGAGGATTTTAGAGTGACAGGCTAAAACCCCCTAATTTGGTTTGAAATTTTGAGTTTTATTATGAGAAGTTAGCCTCAGTGTGGTGGGAATCGAGGGAACTCTAGAGTGAGAGACTGGTATCTTCCCTGCCTAACCTTGTTCAAAATAATAAAAATCTCAAATTAACATATGTTCTTTATAGAACCAAGTAAGGGTAAAGAACACATTTGCTTCTATCTGTCACAACAAATTTAAATACTTCCACAACAATACTTTAAGAATTATTACTACTTCATAAGAGGAAAGAAAAAGATATTCTAGTTAATAGTATTTTACATCCAGTGTTATTAGTTATTATAATTTTAATTTCATTACTTAACATTTTATTAAGAAAATTTTAAAATACAAATCAACTTTCAAAACTTTTCAAAATCAAGACATACTTTTTCAAAAACAATTAAAGAAAGTAAAACGATAATTTTCTGATTTCTTTAAAAATTTTCATATTTTCCTTGTGGGTTCGATATCTCGGGACTTATTCAGAAAGTCCTATATTACTTGATAAACGATACGTATACTTGTGTAGTATCTTATATTATAAAATCATAAGTTTCATATATAAATCAACAGTGCATTTACCGGACGGTACCAAGTTTTTTGCGTCGTTGCATTTATCGGGGATCAAGTTTTTGGCGCCGTTGCAGGGGAAAATAATTAAATTGCATTTTAAAGAGAATTAAGAAATTTTAAATTTTTTCTTTTCTTTGTTTTTATTAGTGTGTTGTGTTTTGTTTTGCTTTATTGTTGTATGTGTAGTTCAGGTTCTGAAGGACTTGTGCCTTACGATTCTGAATCAGAAAGAACTATCAGAAAAATCAAAAAAATTAAAAATACAGAAAAAGATAAAAATATTCAAGAAATGTCAAATCATCAAGATCAAAATGTTGGCATCCATCAATAATTAAGACCTTTAAGAGATTATGTTAACCCTACAGTAGATGAACTTCGTGCTAGTATTCAAAACCTCCTGTAGTTGCTATTTTTTTTTAGCTTAAACCTGCTATTATCCAAATGGTGTCTAATAATCAGTTTGGGGGAGTAACAACTGAAGATCCTAATTTGCATCTTGCTAATTTTCTAGAGTTGTGTGCTACTTTTAAATATGATGGTGTTTCAGATGATTTTATTAGACTTAGACTTTTTCCTTTCCCACAAAGGGATAAAGCTAAAATGTGATTACATTCGTTAGCACCTGGATCAATTAGAACTTGGGGTGAACTGTCACAAAAGTTCCTTGCTAAATATTTTCCACCATCTAAGACTGCTAAGTTGAGAAATGGTATAACATCTTTTTGTTAGTTTGAAGGGAATCAATATATGAAGCATGAGAAAGATTTAAAGATCTCCTCAGGAAATGTCCACATTATGCGATACCAGATTGGTTAATAATTCAAACTTTTTATAACAGATTAGTTGGATCTCATAGATCAATCATCGATCTGTCAGCTGGTGGATCATTAATGTCTAAACCATTTTCTGATGCTTATGCTTTAATTGAAGAAATGGCTACTAATAATTTTCAATGGCCTTCTGAAAGGTTAAATCCTAAAAAGGTAGCCAGTGTTTATGAAAATGATGTTTTTACAATGTTAGCAAATCAAGTTGCTGCTGTATCAAGGAAGATAGACCAATTTAGGATGAATTTTTCTCAGCCAAATCTCATGATTGAAGAAAATTCATTAGGCCAAATGGTTGATTCTTATTCTTCACCAGAAACTGTGAATGCTATAATCAAACCTAACAACCCATATTCCAATTATTATAACCCAGGTTGGAAGAATCATCCAAATTTAACTAGAATAACAATAATCAGGGTGGTGTTAATCAACAATGGGGGAACACCCAAGTAAACCCATTGGGGAATTGGAACAACCAAGGTAATAATAATAATAGATTAACTTAACCTTCAGGTTATAACAATGCTTTACAAAATAAGGAGAAGAAGTTGTCTATGGAAGAAGTAGTATCACATATGGGAAATCAATTACAAATTCAAGGAGCAACCATCAAAAATATTGAAAATCAATTGGGACAAATTGCAAATGCCTTAAGTAATAGATCCCAAGGAATGCTTCCAAGTAATACTGAAGTGAATCCAAGAGAAAAGAATAAAGAACAAGTGAAGGCAATTCAACTGAGAAGTGGAAAAGAATTGGAAGGTAGAGTTCAAAAAGAAACTGAAGTAGAGAAAGAAGAGATTAAAAAACTTAAAGAGGATGCTCCAAAAGGTTTTGAAAGACCTATTTCCCCACCTAAGGTTGATTTAAAAAAACCACCACCTCCATTTCCTCAGAGACTTCATCAACAAAAGTTGGATAAGCAATTTTCAAAATTCTTGGAGATATTAAAGAAGCTTACCATTAATATTTCATTCGCTGAAGCCCTAGAACAAATGCCAAGCTATGCGAAATTTATGAAGGATATTCTTAATAAAAAGAGGAAGTTTGAAGAAAATGAGGCTGTTGCACTTAGTGAGGAGTGCAGTGCGATAATTCAGAAAAAGCTTCCTGAAAAACTTAAAGATCCTGGTAGTTTCACAATTCCATGTGCAATCGCAAAAAGATTTTATGGGAAATCTTTATGTGATTTGGGTGTAAGCATTCACCTTATGCCTCTACCAATATTCAAAAGACTAGGACTAGGAGAAATAACCCCAACTACTGTAACTCTGCAATTAGCAGATCATTCGATCACATATCCTAAAGGAGTTATAGAATATGTTTTGGTAAAAGTGGATCAATTTATTTTTCCTGTGGATTTCATTATGTTAGATAAGGAAGAAGATAAAGAGATACCCATAATTTTGGGGAGACCTTTTCTAGCTACAGGTAGAGCCATGATAGACGTGCAAAAAGGGGAATTAACAATGGTGGGTTAATGATCAGACTGTTAGATTTAATATTTCAGAATCAATGAAATATCCTGCTAGAGGTAAAGAAGATGAGTGTTATAGGATGGATGTTATTGAATACTTAAGTGAATGTCATTTC
Source organism: Papilionanthe hookeriana x Papilionanthe teres (assembly GCA_022702705.1). Lineage (NCBI taxonomy): Eukaryota > Viridiplantae > Streptophyta > Magnoliopsida > Asparagales > Orchidaceae > Papilionanthe > Papilionanthe hookeriana x Papilionanthe teres. Next base: position 49,540,333 of record CM040433.1, on the reverse strand, counting down.
AAATCAACTTATGAAGAGAAAGTTGAAAGAGAAGAATTTGAATATAAGCAAGAAGATGAGTTATTTGATTCTGAAGATTTTTAAGAGGAAGATTTAAAGTTTGTTTATGAAAGTTTTGAATTGTTGGATATGACTGAAAAAGATAAATCTTCTAGTCCATCAATTGAAAAACCTCCTGAACTTGAGTTAAAAATTCTTCCTGATCATTTGAAGTATGTTTTTCTAGGTGAATCCTCAACCTTGCCTATTATAATTTCCTCTCAATTAACTGAAAAAGAAGAAGAGAGTTTGCTTGAAATTTTGAACAAGCACAAGAAAGCTTTTGGATGGACAATTGCTGATATTAAAGGAATCAGTCCTCCAATTTGTATTCACAGAATTCTTATGGAAGATAATTGCAAACGGTGAGTTAATCCTCAAAGGAGATTAAATCATATCATGAAAGATGTTGTTAAGAAAGAAATTTTAAAATGGTTGGATGCTGGAATTATCTACCCTATTTCAGATAATGCATGGGTTTGTCCTATTCACTGTATTCCTAAAAAAGGAGGATTAATTGTGACTTTTAATGAAAAGAATGAAATGATACCAACAAGAAAAGTTACAGGGTGGCGAATATGCATTGATTATAGAAAATTAAACCTTGTCACAAGGAAAGATCATTTTCCACTCCCTTTTCTAGATCAAATGTTGGATAGGCATAAATACTTTTGTTTTCTGGATGGATATACTGGTTACCACCAAATTCAATTTGCTCCTGAGGATCAAGAGAAAACTATGTTTACTAGTCCTTATGGTATGTTTGCTTTTAGAAGAATGCCCTCTGGTTTATGTAATGCCCCTGCTACATTTTAGAGATGTATGATGGCTATTATATGTGATTTAATTGAAAAAGGGATTAAAGTTTTTATGGATGACTTTTCAGTGTTTGGTATTTTGTTTGAATCATGTTTAGAACATCCATCTAAAGTTATAAAACACTGTGAAGAAACTAATTTGGTCCTTAATTAGGAAAAATGCCAATTTATGGTAGCAGGAGGAATTGTTTTGGGACATCGAATTTCAGAAAAAGGTTTGGAGGTAGATCCTGCAAAAATTCAAGTTATATCTAATTTACCTTGCATAACCAATGTAAGGGGAATTAGAAGTTTTTTAGGACATATTGGATTCTACAAGTGTTACATTAAAGACTTTTCAAAGATTACAAAACCTTTATGTCGTTTATTGGAAAAGGATGCAATTTTTAATTTTGATGATGACTGCCATAAAGCCTTTGAAACATTAAAAGAAAAATTAATCACTGCACCTGTAATAATTTCACCAAATTGGGAAAAATCTTTTGGATTAATGTGTGATGCTAGTGATTATGCTATTGGTGCTGTTTTAGGTCAGAAATATGATAACATTTTCAAAGTAATTTATTATGCCAGTAAAAATCTTAATGAAGCTCAAATTAATTATACCACTACTGAGAAAGAGTTTTTAGCTATAGTATTTGCTTTTGATAAATTTCAATCATATTTTATTTGAACTAAATGTGTGGTACAAAATGATCATTCTGCTATTAAATACTTAATGAAGAAAAATGATGCAAAATCGAGACTTATAAGATGGATTCTTCTTTTGCAAGAATTTTATTTTGAGATATTAGATACGAAGGGTTATGATAATCAAATTGCTGATCATTTGTTCAGGGTAGAAATTGAAAAATCTCTCTGTGATATTGAAGAAATTAGTGAACATTTTCCTGATGAAAAATGTTCACTGTTAAAGAATGGCATGTTTTGTGGTATGCAGATATAGTAAACTCTATTGTTAGTCATATTATGCCTTATGGTTTGACATATCATGTTCTGTCTGATGCTAAGACTTATTTTTTGGATGACCCATTTTCATATAAACAAGGAAAGGATCTTATAATTCGAAGATGTGTACCTTTGGAAGAGACTTATGAAATTATTGAAAAATGACATGATTCTGATTATGGGGAATATTTTGGAAGTGATAAAACTGCATATAAAATATTACAATCAGGATTTTATTGTCCTATAATTTTTAAGGATGTGAATGTTTATATTAAAAATTGTGATAGATGTCAGCGTGTAGGCAATATTTCTAGAAGAAATGAGATGCCCCTCAATTATATGTTGGAAGTTGAAATATTTGATGTTTTGGGACTAGATTTTATGGGACCATTTACACCATCTTTCAGAAATGTTTATATTTTGATAGCAGTAGACTATGTTTCCAAATGGATTGAAGCTATTTCTTTACCTCGATGTGATGCTCAAAGTGTTGCACAGTTTTTAGAAAAGAATATATTTTGCAGATTTGGAATACCAAGAGTAATCATAACTGATGGGGGAAGTCATTTTAGATATGCGATTATTGGGAAGTTAGCAAAGAAATATTATATTAATCATTGCATTGCTACTGCTTATCATCCGCAGACAAGTGGTTTGGTTGAATTATCCAATCGTGAAATTAAAAGAATATTGGAAAAAACTGTTAATCCAAATAGAAAGGATTGGTCAATTAAACTGGATTATGCTTTGTGGGCCTATAGGACTACTTACAGAACATCTATAGGAATGTCCCCATATAGGCTGATTTTTTGAGAAGCTTGTCATTTACGTTTTGAACTTGAGCATAAAGTATAATGGGCTATTAAAGAGTTCAATTATAATTTGAAAGAAGCTGATGAAAAGAGATTATTGCAATTGAATGAGCATGAAAAAATAAGGAATGAATCTTATGAAAATGTTAAGATTTATAAGGAAAAGATGAAGTTATGGCATGATCAGAAGATTCTTACCAAAAATCTTGCACCAGGACAACAAGTTTTGTTGTATAATGCTAAATTGAGAATTTTTTCTGAAAAACTTAAGTTCAGGTGGATGGGTCCATTTATTGTGATAAATGTTTATTCTTATGGAGCTGTAGATATTCAATATCCTAAGACTAGAAAAATATTTAAAGTTAACGGACATAGACTAAAACCATATTTTTCAGTCAATAAATCTAAATCTGAAGAGAATTTGATGTTGGGTCACTCAGAATGAGTTCTGGGTATGTCAGGCTGAAGACGTTAAAACAAGAGCTTTGTGAGAGGCAACCCATATTTATCTGTGTGCTTTGCTTTATGTTTGTTTAGTGTGTTTTATTTGGTTAGTTTGGTTTGTTTTTATGTTTTTAGTGATAGTAATTTGGAGTTTTTAAACTTAAGTAGAGTTTATTTGACCTTAATTGATGATTTAGAGAAGTCAGAATGAAAATTTGGACACTTAGCAGACCTATGTTACATTGTGCACTGGCGGCTAAGCGCCGACTATTTGGCGCTTAGACGCCGCAGTTATAAAAAACGTGAAAAATGTGGATCTAGAAGCCTAGATCGTGGGGGAGAAGTTTTGAGAGTTATTTTGGAGTTTCTAAACGTCTTGGGGCTATTCTAACATTTCCCAAGTCTATAAAAATGGACCTGTCTTAAGAGAAACACTTGCCCCAAGTCCTATTTTTATTTTTGAAGTCTTAAGAAGAGAATTTTGAGTGCATCATGTCTTCCTGGGAGAATGAGATGAAGAAGAAGCAAGATTCTGATAAAATTAAGTTCATTAGTGATAGTGCTAAAGAGTTATTTAATGGATATCTCACTGTTAGTATTCAGGGTATTGCAGAAATGATTGCAAAAATTGAAGCCCGAGTGACTTCAATGGAAGCAAATATCAATGATATTAACTTACATTTGGAACACATGGGATGGAAACTCAAGATGCAATTCAATCATTCAAAGTACGTGGAAGAAATAGATAAGGTGATGTTTGTGAAGAACAAATGGATTGAAGAAGATGATGTCAGAATGAACAATTATCGTCTGTTCTATCAAATTTATATTCCAAAAGGGTCAAATGAGAATAATAGTGGTCCGGGATATATTTCGCCTAATGGAGAATGGAATTAAGAGTGTTTTGTTTGTTTAATGTTCTTATGCGTTACGTTTAGTGTTCTTGTGAGTTCATGTTTTATGTGTTTAGTGTTTTTATTTAAATATTAACTAAGCCTGATGATGTGATGGTTACATCCTAGAGATGTATACTTATCAACTTGAGATTAATGTCTCTTGTATTTAGAGAATTTCATCCTTTATGTTTAGATAGAAATTCTAGTATTGAATTAAGTGTTATGTTTGTTTTAATATAAGTTTGTGTTTTTGTGAAATTTGTGTGGAATCAATGGTTATGAAATTTTGATTTGGAGTATTGGAAGAATTGTCGGGAGAAATAATTATTTTAGGGTAATTAAGGGTGATTAACCAAGTGATTTAGTGCATACACCTTAATTATGAAAATTTGGGTATTGGTAGCTAAGCGCCAGATTTCGCGGCTAAGCGCCGAAAGTTCGCGCTTAGGCACCAGTTCACGAAAATTGGTTCCCAAAAGTTAAAAACCTGAAAATTACCATTTTCAACCACCCCATCATCTTCAACCTTCAATTTACCGCGAAAGAGGAGCCTAGGGCATCATATTGTGGATCATTTAAGAGCCGATCTCAACAAAAATTGTTAGATTTGGATTCCTTGAGGTAAGAGCACTACTCCTAAGTAAAATATTTTATTTCCACCATGTATTTTGACTACATTATGGAAAATCTTAAAATCACTATTCATGGTGAAAATTTAAGGAAAAACTTGAAAAATTGCTTTGATTTAGTGAAAATATCTTTTGGAAGATAATTTAGCAAGTTTAGTTTGATTTTAGAATTTATGGTGAATTTTTCGTGAATTTTTAGAGATGGCTCCAAAGTCAAAGCATGCACGAGAAAAAACAAAGTTTGATTCTGACAAATTTGTTAGTATGAGGGCTGAGGAACAATACGTCGATGCATTCAGTCACGTAAGTTGATTCATGAGCGTGTGTTTAGTAAGCCAGGAGAGGTGATTGAAGATATGATTGCTAGAAGAAACTGGGAGAATTATTGTTGCTTCTTCGCTTTTGCTGTTGTTTCTGTGGATAGAGAATTTTATGCAAATTTGTCTGTTGCAGAAAAGAATCAAGTAATGGTTAGGAGGCATGAGGTCAACTTTTCTTCTGGGGTAATCAATACTTTTTATGGGCTACCTCCTGACATGTTTTGTTTTTATTCTAACTATCATTCTACGGAAGGGGAATTAGATGAGATCATGGAATTTCTGACTGATTGAAGAGGATTATGGAAAATAACAAATGATAGAAGAGTGAACTTTTCTGCTTCCAAATTGAATGTCATTTCTAAGGCATGGCATTATTTTATCTTATCTAAGTTGTTACCTTCGAGTCATACTAGTGAAGTAACGACAGAAAGAGTTGTGTTAAACCATTGTATTCAGCAAGGGAAGCCTATAGACATTGGAGGTATAATTTTTTATTATGTTTTGAACTGTGCTAGATAAACCATTACTGCAGGTATGGGATTTCCTTCCTTGATTCATTCACTATGTGAATGATCTAGAGTGAAGTTTGATACCTGGGAAGAGGTACTTCAGCCATTGAGACCAATTACCAGTGTAAACGTTGGTGCTTACACTGTACATTCAGAGTTTGGTTGGAGAGGAGGATTTAGTAGGGCTTCTACTGCTTCTACTTCTGCTGCATCTACTTCTCGTGCTACTTCTTCACGTGCTTCGTCATCTACTGATTCACAGACTGGCTTATTAAGAAAGATTTTGAAAAAGAGAGTCTTACTCGAGAGCGTATGAAAGATATGAATGGTAAGCTGGATAATGTGGAGAGATATATTATAAAACATGATGAATATGAGGAGAGTTATCAGCAATATTTGGATAGACTGATTAGAGGTGATCAAAGTGCTAAGATGCCACCACATCCATTCTACACACCTTATGTGTCATCCAGGGATTGGAATGAGCAAGATGATGATGATGAGGATGAAGAGTAGATGTATGTTGTTTGTTTTAGTTATTGTGTTGTTATACTGTGTTATTGAGTACCTTATCTAGTGTTTTGTTTGATGATTGTGTTGTGATGTAAACCTTGATAGTATGTGGATTATAGTTGTACTATTTATCTGTTATGCATATTTAGGTATTGTTGTTATCTTATTATGGATCTATATGTTGCTTTGTGATAGTATGTAATAGTAAATGTTTTTATGTGTATGTTATGTCAGAGTTTCTAATAGTGTGTACCTTAATTCAAAAACTGTTAGGAGATTATAAACCACTATTAGGAACTTCTACTTAGGAAACTATATGTTTAAATTTTTTTCAAATTCCACTATCATTTGTTATCTGTATCAGTGTGTTATTTTAGTTGGTGTGTATTTGCTTTGAAAACCTCCACTACTGTAGAAGTCTTCTGAAATTTTTACTTTTCTTATTTATAAAAAATATAATAAAAAAAATAAAAAATAAAATTTTTTTTTTGAAAAAAAAAACTAAATTTGATTTCATTTTACTCCTGTTATTTAAATTGTTATACTTGCATATTAGGATATTAAAAATTCATGCAAGCATGATATGTTAGCTTTTATTTCTCACCCATATATCATTTCTTATGCTTAAATGTTTTATCTTAATTAAAAAATTAAAGTTTGGGGAGGAATTTTAAAAACAAAGAATTTCAAAAAACCTAAAATTTTATTTGATTCTCAAGAATACTTAAAAATAAATCTTATTTTTGATTGAGAACAATTATGTACATGAAGTTATATTAGGGGAAAAAAATTTTGAAAATAAAAATGAATAAAAGAATTTAGTTAAAATTTATAGTAATCATGAAAAACTTAAAGTTAAAATTTTCTTAACGAAGAAGTGTTAAATCAAGTTAAACTATCTTTAGTAAGAATTTTTGTATTTTTGGATAAGTAAAAGATTTGACTTTTATTCTTCAAAGCTTAAATTTCTTTTATTGAAAACAAATTTTCAAATATTATTATTATGATTTTTAAGTGAAAGATGTATATTTGACCTTTATTTTAAATGGAAGGGTGGAATTCAAAATCATTAAAGGTCTATCCAGATATAGTAATCCTTGTTTTATAAAAAAAAGAAAAGGAAAGAAAAAGTGAAAAATAGTATATGAAAAGGGAGGAGAAGATTGAGAATTTAAGGTCTTGATCAAAAATTGGTTTCATACTTAAAGTTTAAGATATAAGTTCAGAGAAAATCTAAAACTTAAGGTTATGATATAGTAAGTAAAATTATTTATCAAATAAAGATTTTTAAGTGAGAAAAATAAATGTTTGAATCATATATTTTGAAGAATCTACAAATATTTTTGAAATAGATAGAGACTTGAACTTGTCATTTTTCTTTACTTAAGAACTTTCTAAACTTTAAGTTGGTTTTAATTACTGAATTTTTTTTCTAAATTGGACTATTCCATTTCTAGAACAAAATTTTGTTATCTTCCTAAGGAACTCATTACATAATTTGCATGCTAAAATATTCTATGAGATTAACTGTCACTCGAGGACAAGTAACATTTTAAGTTTGGGGGATTTTGATACACCTAAAATATATAGTATTTTTATGCACATTTTTATACCTATTTTTAATGATATTGCACTTTAAGGGAAGGTATTTTGTGTTTTTTCTTACAGATATGATGAAAATGGATGGTCATGATGAAAGGAGCAAAATTGGATCAAATGTGGAGCAAAAAAATGAAAAATCAAAATTTTGGCACTGGCAGCTAAGTGTCGCTGGGCCGGCTCTTAGCCGCCACAGTTAAAAATCAAAATTCAAATGAATTTGGCACCAATTTCAAAGGGGATGGGATGCAACTCTTGGTGGTAACTACCATAACTTCCTTTGGGCGGCAAGTTTGAATGAAGGGGTGCTTTCCTTGGTAGATACATTGAATCTGGACACATTTTAAAGAGACACCAAGGCACCAAAACCTTTTAGTTTACTATTTAAAGAGATTCTTAGGAAAGATTAGGGGAGGCTTTAGGAGGCTCTTCCACTGTGTTTTGAAGTGTACTTCCATTGTTCTTCCACTACATTTTAAGAGTTTTTATTAAGAGTAGGAGTAGAGAGTAGAAAGGAGAAAAGGGTCGGAGTGAAGTCTTCTTCTTCCCACTTCTTTTCTTTCTTTTAGTTTAGCTTTTATTGAAGTCTGAAGTCTGTATTCTGAGTCATTGGAGTTGGGAGACTTGCTCTGAGGAGTAGTTTAGCGAAGAGTCAAAGTTTTAGAGGAACTTCCTTAGTTTTGTGGAGAAGATTTTCAAATAAGTGTTTACTTTTAATCTTTTTATTAATACTTGCTTTCGTTTGTTATTTTTCTTATTGTTTTTAATTTCAAATCAATGTGTTTTTGTATTTTCCCAATGCATTCTGAGTAGTTTACTTTATCTTTTTATTTCTTAAATGGAGAAGTAATTAATTTATAAAGAATTGTTGTGGAAAGTATAAGTGTTTAAAAGTTGGAAGAAGTTGTGAAGATTGATTCTGAAAACTTTGTTTACTTCTTAATTTGGCTCGTTAAGTTGTAGAATTTCTTGAGATTATGTAAGATCCAATGTGGTATTGTCTCATAAAAGTTAGTAAGAATCACATGCAATTATATGTGTGAGAATTGTAGTCCCTATAATTGAATGTAATATTAGACAATATTTGTATGAAAGGGACTAAAATTAGAGGATTTTAGTGTGACAGGCTAAAAGCCCTAATTTGGTTTAAAATTTTGAGTTTTGTTATGAGAAGTTAGCCCTCGGGTGGTGGGAATCGAGGGAACTTTAGAGTGAGAGACTGGTATCTTCCCTGCCTAACCATGTTCAAAAAAATTAAAATTTCAAATTAACCTATGTTAAAACCAAGTAAGGGTAAAGAACACATTTGCTTCTATCTGTCACAACAAATTTAAATACTTCCACTACAATACTTTAAGAATTATTCCTACTTCATAAATGGAAAGAAAAAGATATTCTAGTTAATAGTATTTTACATTCAGTGCTATTATTTATTATAATTTTAATTTCATTGCTTAACATTTTATTAAGAAAATTTTAAAAGACAAATCAGCTTTCAAAACTTTTCAAAATCAAGACATACTTTTTCAAAAACAATTAAAGAAAGTAAAAAAGATAATTTTCTGATTTCTTTAAAAAATTTCATATTTTCCCTATGAGTTCGATATCTCGGGACTTAATTAGAAAGCCCTATATTACTTGATAAACGATACGTATACTTGTGTGGTATCCCATATTATAAAATCATAAGTTTTATATCAAAATCATCAGTGCATTTATCAGACGGTACCAAGTTTTAGGCATCGTTGCATTTATCGGGGATCAAAGAGTTTGAGATAAGTAGTCTTTTCTTTACTCTAATTGTATGACATTGTTTTTATATATATAATCCATGTTGTGTCATCCTTTCCTCATGAGTCTTGAGTATATTTCTTTGTTCTTCTCCTTCTCATGTGATGTTTTGATGTTGTGAAATGGAAATGATGTGCCAATTAATTATGGATAATTTGTGATAATATTTTCACTTAGAACTTCATTTACTTTTGATCTGGCTAATTGAATTGTTAAAACTTTTTAGGAAACTTATGTTTCGAAAGGATTATGAGTTCCATAACTTAAGTGAAGATCACATTCGATGTTCATGAATTAGGAACGTAATTCATGGGGGTTGAGTGCAAATAAATAGGGAAAAATACTTTGATGGGCGTAGAATTGGAGATTTTACATTGACAGGCTAAAATCCTCAATTTGGTCTTAAGATTTGGGAACCAAAGCGAGAGTTAGCCTTCAAGGGAAGGGAAGTGGGAGCTCTGGATTAAGAGCCAGTATGCTCCTAGCCTAGCCACGGATTTGGGAACTAAAGTTAAGACTAGCCAATGTTCTTTATACGTTGATATATGGGAAAAGAATAGGATTGCTCCTATTTAACATAATACATTTGCATCACTAATGCGATGCGACTTTAAATATGCTTTAAAATACAAGAATTTGATTTCACTTTTTAGAAGATTTAATTCCTGGCAAAGACTTCAAAAACTTGATGTGCGAAGTTTACTTTTATTATTTTATTAGATTTAATTATTGTAAAAGTCATAATTTTAAATGCAAGTATACGTATCGTTCAAGTAATACGAGCTACTAGTGGAGTCCTGGTTATCGATCCCACGGGGGTAATAAAAATAAAAATAAAAATATATAAGTAATATTTTAAAATTTTCTTATGCAAATTATATATACCTTTTATATATATATATATATATATATATATATTCAAATTTAATTAACTAATAGCTTTTACTAAAAGAAAGTAAGCAATAAGCAGGAAAGTAAAGTAAACAGTAATTAAAATTCAATGCAATTATAAAAAACGACTTTCTCCTTTTTCAACTAATCCAAGAATTATATATTAATTATCTTTTGTAGGCAATTAAGATTATAGTATTGTGTCAAATAAAAGCATTCCTATTATTTACCCTTTAGTCCAGGTGCAAAGAACTTTGACTAATCTATAGTTAGGCTCAGGATGTGTTATTAGTAGAATGGGTTAATCTAGGCTCACACTACTAGATGTCCAAGGGTGGCTATGGTCGGCCCTACCAGTGACCCATTACCACTCTATAAACTAAATTATCAGAATTTAGTCTGTTACTCAAAAAACTAATTAATTCTATGCCTAATAAATAATATCTTCTTATTTATTTGCACTTCACCTTAAACAATCCGCGTATAGCCTGCGATTACCTAAGGATTCATGTGATATCTACGAGTTAATAATTTATCTCCGGATATGTCTCAAAATTCTTCAACGGGTTTTAACAAATTAAATGGCCAATTTAAGAAGTAAACTAAGATCAGGTATTAATATCATCACAATATTTTAAAATATTTTATATTTAATTCTCCTACAAAATTTAATTAATTTATAATCTTTTCATGGTTGAAAATAGAAAGATAACTAACTACTCATAACTCATTAAAATAACATAACAAAACATACTTATAAAACTTTGAACCAAAGTACAAATACTTATCTGAAGTGTTCCTTCAAGAGCTCCGCTGACTTCTACTGTCTCGAACCCAATGATGAAAGACTCTAACAGCAATTACATACAATAAACACTCAAAATAAACTCACTAGATACAAAATAAAGTGGCAACCTAGGTATGGAAGAGACTAAAATAGGTTAAAATGGTTATGTGTACTAAGAGGGTGAGTTTTGGTGCGATTTTCTCTGTAGAATGGGCTCCTATTTATAGAGCTCTGAATTTGACCAGGGGTTTCTTAAGACACCTCTTCATAATTCGTCCAAATTCAATGTATCTTCTAGAAGGTAACCGTCACGCCTAGGTGTCGGGATGCGGCGCTGGCGCCGGATCCGGCGCTGGCGCCGGACTCCGTGACCAGATCTTTCGTACCTCTTCACTTTGGGTAGCACCTCTTCGCAATCTAGACCGTTTACTTGTGTCCAAATACATTGTATCACATTTCCTATATATTAGAAGTAACTTTCAGTCTTCTAGAAGCTCCAATAACCGCTTAACACCATCAAAATAAAAACCCAAATTCATCAAAAAAACTTAACAGCATCTGTATCGAACTGGCGCTTAAGCGCCGGACTCTGGTGCCTAGGTGCCAGGCCAATAATTCCAAACATTTCTCTGTAAGCTCCATTTTTGCTCCTTTTTGTTCCTTTTTTCTTTCTTGGACTCTTTTTAATCATCTACATCCAAAAACATGAAAATACATTTCATTAAAGCATAATATCCTTAAGAATTGAATCATAAATAAGGCATATATATGGGTATTTTTTTAGGTAGATCAAATTCCCCCAAACTTAAACGTTACTTGTCCTCAAGTAACCCTTTTAATTACATAAAATAAATAACATTTGGAATGAAGTTAAAATATTTAAGATTCCTTATAATTTTTGGTTTTATAAAAGCTTTAGCAAATCATTAACCAAATTTTACTAATTAAGTTAAATTTTAAGAATTAAAGAACATTTAACTTCCAAATCATAAGACTACCAACTTTTTATTTATTTCAAGAATAATTGTAATTTATCATATCAAGGTCACATAGAATATTTACAAGAAAAAGATTTTCATGAAACATTTTTCTAGTAAAAATATATGTACATAGAAATTAAGTTAAAAAATGTAATCAGTTTTATTAATATAAGATAATTCAATTGAAGTCAATTTTTTATTAGGCATTTACTCAAGTTTCTCCTCACTTCTTTTTTTTTTAAAAGTGAGAATTATTATTTTTGGATAGCCTGTTAATGATTTTGAACTTCACTATCCTTAACTTATTTTCAAAAACTTATACATTTTTACTTATAGAATATGACATTAATAATTTGTTATTTTTCAAAACTTATTTCAATCTTTTCTTTTTCAAGCAATAATCTTGATTCCTTAGTATTTCAAAAATACAATTCTCTTTACTATAAATAGAACATTTTTCATCTTATTATTATTTAAGCTAAATAATTCTATTCCTAAAATCAACCAAAATTTTTTAAATTTTAGTTAAGTTTACTAAATTATTTATAAATTCAAAATTTTAGGTAATCTTAAACAGATTTTTCATTCATTATGTTATGTTAATATATTTTTAAAGAAAAGATTAGTTCCTTAAGGACAAATAATATTTAAATTTGATAAATATTTTCCCTCCCCCAAGTTTCAGCTTTAGTATAAATATGAATTATGAAATTTTTCTAAAGCATGAGAGAAAGAAATAAACATGAATTAATCTAAGTATAACAATGATGTAGTAAGGAAAAACTAACCTCTACTTCTACACATGCTTCAATATGAATATAACAAAAATGATTAAGCATATATAGAAAAGTTTTGCAGAACAGGAGTTAATTAAAAAAATTTTCTTTCTTCCTTTTTTTAGAACATGCAAATTACTAACTATTCATGAACACTAAACAGTAGGCTGAAATAGAAATAAACTTTTATAGAAATTCATTCACATCTTAGTCTTAAACACACATCAGATAAGCTAAGAAACAGTTTTAACATAAAAAGTTCACAACAATACTAACAAATAACATTACAATAAACAGTACAAGAAAAAAGAAAACACTCTAAAAACAGAATCAATAAACTCTAGAGATAAATCAAGCTACTAATCACTGTCTTTAGCTTCATCATCATCACCACCAAAAGAGAACTCCATATCCTTAGGATAAACATAGGGTGAAAATCTAGGACAAGCAGGGAACTGAACATCATGCTCTCCCTTCAGAAATCTCACTAAAGACTCTGAATACTCAGCATCATAATCACTCTTTCTTTGTGTATATTCAGAAAGGTAATCAATCTTCTTGTCTATGGTATCTACTCTGCAGTGAGTTAAGAATAACTCATGCTGCTGCTCTATGAACTGATCATGCATGGTTTCCCAAAATGCAAATGATGGCTCAGCAGAAGTAGATGGCTAGAAGTAGAAGCTCTACCTGAAGTAGGTAATGAACCAGCAGGTGCAGTAGAACACTTACCTCGCAGCCGATCATAAATGCTGACGCTCTCTCTTCCTATAGGCTTCGTCGACTTGAGCTTTTCCTCAGAAAGCTCAGCAACTACTCTAGCACTTTGACATAGAGAATAGATCGGTGATGGAAAACCAAGTCCAATAGATGTTTTAGAACGAGCAGTAGCCTCTACAGAATCATAAATAATGCTCCCTACATCAATAGACTTCCTCTCTTGAATGAAGTAGTTTAGAATAGCTCTATCTCTGGTAACTTCACTCAGATGATTAGATGGAAGGAGACGAGCAGCAATAAAGCAGTTCCATGCCTTAGAAACACCATTAAGCTTAGAAGATGAAAAATTTACCTTTTTTCCATTCTGAGTCTTCCAGGCTCCAGTACTATCAGTCAGGTAGGCAATGATCATGTCCAAATCTTCCTCAGATGGAGATAAACCTGAGTAATAACACTCAATGTTTGGCTAGGCCATAGAAAATGTTGATGCGATTAGGAGTGAATCCTACTCCAACTCCTCGAACGAAAATCTCATATTCCTCCGCATCCATGAAATTAGCATAAAATTCTCTAACCACCGGGATAACGGCAACAGCAGTGAAATAGCAAAATCGTTGCCAGTTGAGTGCAACGATTGTCTCCTCAATTCTTCCTCCAAGATTATAGAAACTTCGCTCTGAGATAAACTTTCGAGTCATAGCAAAATCATTATATCGGAAGTGTGCAACAGCAGTAACAACCTTACTACGATCAAAGTTTTCTCGTTCCTTTCCTCGCTTAGATTTGGGTGCCATCTAAAGTGAAAGAAAAATGTGAAATAAATTCAACGGATCTATGAAAATAAACTAATTTAAGCTTTTCAAACTTGAAATAGCTTAAACACCCATGGATTTGATCATAAAAAATCAAAACTTTCCTCAAAATTTCAGTTTTTCTAAATGAGAGCAAAATTCATGGTAAAAATAAAAAATAATGAGTTTAGAATGTAGATTTGACATTGAGATGAAGAAATCGGGTGATTTCAAGCCCAAAAACTTTAAAATCCGGCTCTGGTATTTTTGAAAAAATACTATGGAGAAGGAAGCTTAGGCATCAAAAATGGCGTGGGGGGTTTAAAAAGATGAGTTTTCGGGTTCAGGCCGAACCGGTGCCTTGGCGCCAAACTCGCATTTCCAAAAATTAGATTTAAATTAAATAATTTCCACCAAATCTTATCAAATTTGACTCCTAATTACTCTTATGAGAGTATTTATCCATTTTACATCCTCCAAATATTTTCACAATCAATTTAAAATGATAGCATAGATCCACATAAATGTATCAAAATTCTTCACTTCAAAATCCTAATATCCATTCCAAAATTAACAATCTTTAGTACAAGACTTGTATCAAGGTTCATCATTTTATAAATAAAACGAACAATCAACAAAGCAAACATTCAAATCCAACAACACACGTTGAACAAATTAAGCAAATACACACATTAGATATTCAAAACACTAAATCAAGACTTAATCACACCTAAAACACATATAGAATCTATCTAACACTGATCTTCAATTTACATCTCTTTCGCAATGAAGTTCGCTAGGACCGAAGGGATAAAACACCAATGCCCTTGGAAATTCCAAAGCCATCTTTTCATCAATCCACTTGTTCTTCACGTACATTTCTACTTGAGTGTCTTGATAGGCAGCCATGTGATCAGATTGAAGTTTGGTTTGTCATTCCAAGTGTTCGTATTGGTGATACATCTCATGGAGATGATTACCAATACTTTGAAGTTTCGCTTCAATCTTATCCATTCGACTAAACATCTTCTCCAAACTAACAACAATAAAACCATTAAAATAAGGCTGAGGATCTTTAGGAGATTTGTCTCTTACCTCATTTCCATAATTTTCTCTATCCATGGCCTCCAAATCCTTCCTAACTAATCCAAAATGAATTGCGCTAGTCGAAATTAGTGTGTCTATGGGATTGGGGATGAAAAATAGGCTATAAATAAAGATATTTCGTGTGAAAAACAGAAGAAATTTGGTTTTTCCACAATCTGTAATTGTGGTGCTTAGGCGCCGGAATCTGGCGCCTAGGGGCCAGATTAGGCCAGAATCTGGCACCTAGGCGCCAGATCATCGATATGCCAGTTATTCTGGCGCTTAGGCGCCAACTTTTGGCGCCTAGGCGTCGGAACCTCGATCAACTCCGATTCACCTATCGTCAAATTTTACAAAGTTTCGGTCGTAAAAATAGGTCTAATAAATGAATATGATCAACACACAAACACAATTACTAAAAATTTAAATCACAAACAATCACAAATCAAGGTTAACTTGATCTCCTTTTTACTCACATTTGACATGGAGTGGTCCAAGTCTAACTTCTATATACTTCAAAAAAATGTTTAGCTTAAGCCAATACAGACTTGTTAGCTATTTATTTCTAGAAGTTATATACAAATTCAGTCAAGACCAAGGCATAACTTTACAGTGATAATTAAACTCAAACTAAAAAATATGGGTTGCCTCCCACAAAGCGCTTGGTTTAACGTCGTCAGCTCGACCTAATTAATTAAATTAATCAGGTAGACTCAGCTCATAAGCCTCTTTGTAATTTAATTTCATTTCTCTCATATAATGTTTCAGTCTTAATTCGTTAACTTTAAATACTTTTCCAATTTTGGAATCTTTAATATCCACGGCTCTATAAGGGTATACTTTCTCAATTATAAACGGTCTCATCCATATAGATTTTAATTTTCCAGGGAAAAGTTTTAAATGAGCATTGAATAATAATACTTCTTGTCCAAGCTCAAACATTTTCCTTGAAATCATTTTGTCATGTAATTTCTTCATTCTTTCCTAATAAATTCTTGCATTTTCATAAGACTTATCTCTTCCATTTCATTCAGTTGTAATAATCTTTTTCTCCTGCATTATTCAAATTATAATTGAACTCCTTTATCGCCCAATAAGCTTTATGCTCCAGTTCAACTGGTAAGTGACAATGTTTACCATAAATTAATCGATAAGGTGACATTCTGATAGGTGTATTATAAGCTGTTCTATAAGCCCATAATGCAGAATCAAGTCTATCAACCCAGTCAGTTCTTTTAGGATTAACAATCTTTTCCAATATTCTTTTAATCTCTCTATTTGATACTTCAGCCATTCCACTTATTTGAGGATGATAAGCAGTTGCAATTCTATGCTTAATTCTGAATTTTTCTAGCAATGATTGAATTCTTATATTTCTGAAATGACTTCCCCCATCTGTGATAATTATCCTAAGCATTCCAAATCTTGTAAAAATCATTTTCTTTAAAAATTTTGAAACACATTTGGAATCACAGTTTGGTAAATCTACAGCTTCGATCCACTTCAATTTCTAGTATAAAGTTTAGAGGCATTTCAGCCTTTCTGAATATATTTCCAATTCTTTGACATCAATCACAAGTTTTCACAAATGTCCAACATCTTTAAATAAAGTAGGCTAATAAAATCCAGAATTTAAAATTTTAAATGTAGTTTTACCCACTCCAAAGTGTCCACCAAATTCCGAATCGTGACATTTTTAAATAATAGCAAACGTTTCTTCATAAGGTACACATCTTCGAATAATAGAATCTCTTCCTATTTTAAATAAATAAGGATCTTCCCAAATATATGATTTACAATCATTCTTGAATTTCTTAATATATTTACTATTCATCCCATATGGTAAAAAATTACTAACCAAATAGTTCATTATATCTGCATACCACGACATTTGTAATCCTTGAATGACATATAATTGCTCATCCAGGAATTTCTTGTTTATATTTTCTTCATAAATCTTCTTACTATTGTTTTTCTATTCTTGATAAATGATCAACAATTTGGTTATCAGTCCCTCTTCTGTTCACAATTTCAAAATCAAATTCTTGCAAAAGTAAAACCCATTTGATCAATCTAGGTTTAGCATCCTTCTTAGATATTAAATACTTAATTGCAGAATGATCAGTTTGTACAATACATTTTGTTCCAAGAAGATATGGTCTAAATTTATCAAAGGCATATACTATTGCTAGTAGCTCTTTTTTAGTAGTAATGTAATTTATTTGATTTTCATTAAGAGTTTTGCTAGCATAGTATATAACTTTGAAAATCTTCTCATATTTTTATTCTAATATAGCTCTGATTGCATAATCACTTGCATCACACATTAATTCAAAAGGTTTATTCCAATTAGGTGCAACAATGACAGGTGCAGTGATTAACTTTTCTTTCAGAATATTGAACACATTTAGACAATCTTCATTAAATTCAAATTTAGCTTCTTTTTTCAATAAATGACAATGAGGTTTAGACAATTTTAGAAAAATCATTTATATATCTCCTATAAAATCCAGCATGACCCAAAAAACTTCTTACATCAGTAACGGTATTAGGTGGTTGCAGTTCAGCAATAATTTTCACTTTTGTTTGATCAACTTCCATCCCTATTTGTAAAACTTTATGTCCAAGTAAAATGCCTTCTGTGACCATAAATTAACATTTTTCCCTGTTTAGAACTAAATTTATTTCTTCACGTCTCTTCAAAATTTTCGTTATATTTTCCAAGTAATATTCAAAAGATGTTCCAAAAACTGAAAAATCGCCCATGAATACTTCAATTCCTTTATCAATCAAATCACAGAATATTGACATCATACATCTTTGAAAAGTTGCAGGTGCATTGCATAAACTGAAAGGCATTCTTCTAAAGACAAATGTTCTACAAGCACTAGTAAATGTTGTCTTTCTTGATCCTCAGGAGAAACAGGTAATTGATGATAACCAAAATATCCATCCAGAAAACAAAAATATGAGTGTCCAATGAAGTTTATCCAACATTTGATCCAAGAAAGGTAAAGGAAAATGATCCTTTCTAGTGGCGTTGTTTAATTTTTGATAATCAATACAAATTCGTCATCTAGTAACTTGTCTTGTTGGGATTAATTCATTTTTTTCATTAACAATGATAGTTACTCCTCCTTTCTTCGGAACACAATGAACAGGACTTACCCATTGGCTATCCGAAATAGGATAAATAATTCCAGCATCTAACCATTTCAAAATCTCTTCTTAACAACCTCTTTCATAATTGGATTTAATCTTCTTTGAGGTTCAATAGTGGGTTTACAATTTTCATCCATTAAAATCCTATGCATACAGATTGAAGGGCTTATTCCTTCTATATATGTAATATTCCAACCAAAAGCTTTCTTATAATTCTTCAGAACTCTAATTAATTTTTCTTCTTGATCTTTGCTTAATTCTGAAGATATAATTATGGGTAAAGTTAATGAATCTCCAAAAAATGCATACTTTAAATGTACGGGTAATATTTTTAATTTCAGTTCAGGGGCTTTTTCAATTGAGGGTAATAATATCTCATTTGTAGTTGTGTCTAAAATTTCCAATTTTCATGAATATATTGAGCTTCTTCAGATGAATTTTCTTCATTTAATGACTCGTCATATAACATAGAATCTTTATCTTTATCATCAAAAATGACCTTACATCTTTCTTGGTAATGCTTTTCAATCATATAGTCAAAAATATCCATCTGATAGCATTTTTCTTTTTCAGGATACCTCATTGATTTCAGAACATTGAATGTTATATCTTGATCATTAGCTCTCATCGTTAATTCTCCTTTTTGCACATCAATCATAGCTCGACCGGTAGCTAGAAAAGTTCTTCCTAAAATGATAGGTATTCTTTATCTTCTTCTATATCTAAAATAATGAAATCTATAGGGAAGATAAATTTATCTACCATAATAAGAACATCCTCTATAACTCCTTTAGGATAAGTGATCGATCAATCAGCTAACTGAAGAGTTACAGTGGTAGGAGAGATCTCTCTTAAATCTAACCTTCAAAAGATTGAAAATGACGTGAGATTAATACTAGCTCCTAAATCACATAAGGCTTTTCCATGGAATTTTCCTCCAATAGCTCATTGTATAGTGAAACTTCTCGGATCTTTAAGTTTCTGAGGTAATTTCTTCTGAATTATTGCACTAAATTCTTCACTTAATGCAACAGTTTCATAAGCTTCAAATTTTCTCTTCTTACTTAAAATATCCTTCATAAATTTTGCATAGCTTGGCATTTGCTCCAAAGCTTCAGCAAAAGGAATGTTGATGGCAAGTTTCTTAAAAATTTCAAAGAACTTAGAAAATTGATGGTCAAGCTTTTGTTGTTTAAGTCTTTGAGGAAAAGGTGGTGGTGGTCTTTCAACTTCCATTTCAATATGTACAACAGTATGATCTTTACTTGGAGAAAGGGTATCTTTAGGTTTTTCAATTTCTTCAACTTCTTTCTCTTTTTCAAACTCATTCCATGTTTTCTCTTTTAATTCCTTTCCACTTCTAAATTGTATAGCTTTTGCTTGTTCATGCCCTTTTCCAGATCCTTTAGGATTAATTTCGTCATTTCTAGGCAGTGTTCCTTAAGGTCTGTAATTAATGAAATTAGCAATTTGACCCATCTGATTCTCATTATTACAAATAGCAGTGTTTTGACTTTGTAACTTATTGCTAAGTTGCAAGATCAATTCTTCTACAGACAACTTTTTCTGCTGATTGTTATAACCAGGAGGATAAGTTGGTCTATAGTTTGAATTTCTTTGATTGTTCCAATTTGGATTGGTTTGATTTCCATTACTCCAATTAAAATTAGGATGATTTTTCCAACCAGGATTATAATAATTAGAATAAGGATTATTAGTTTTACTAGCAATAGCTTGCAAAGTTTCCATTGTTTGAGAATCATCAAATTTTGCAGCATTCTCATTATTCACATGGGATATATTAATAGCAAAATTATTTAATTTCTTAGATATCGCAGCCACTTGTGAAGCTAAAATAGAAAAGGTTTCCTTATCATGAATGTTGGCCATTCTTTTAGGATTAACCCTTTTAGAAGGCCATTGAAAATTGTTGTTAGCCATTTCTTCAATTAAGGTGTAGGCTTCTTCAAATGTCTTAGCCATTAAAGAACCACCACCAGCAGCATCAATAATTGATCTAAGTGATATAATAAGTCCATTATAAAATGTTTGAATGATTAACCAATCTAGTAAAACATGATGAAGACATTTTCTTAATAGTTCTTTAAATCTTTCCCAAGCTTCATAAATTATTTCTCTATCAAATTGCGTAGATGAAGTAATATCATTTCTCAATTTAGCAGTTTCAGAAGGAGAAAAATATTTAGCAAGGAATTTTTGTGTCATATATGCCCATGTTTTAATAGAACAAGTTGCTAATGTATTAAGCCACATCTTTGCTTTATCTTTTAAGGAACAAGGAAAGAGTCTAAGCCTAATTTCATCATCAGAAACATTATTATATTTAAAGTTAGCATAAAGTTCTAAAAAACTAGCAAGGTGTAAATTTGGATCCTCATTAGGTGTTCCTCCAAATTGATTATTTTGAACCATTTGAATAATAGAAGGTTTAAGCTCAAAAGAATTAGCATCTACAGCTGGAATTTGAATACTAACATGAAGTTCATCAGCTGTAGGGTTTGCATATTCCCTTAATGGTTTATAAATATTTTGTTCATTCATTTCAATTGGATTTTGATTATTGTTATGTAAATTAGCCACTTTTTTATGTTTTGAAATTTGTTTTCCTTTTTTAATTCTTTTAATTGTTCTTTCTAATTCAGAATCAAAAGGTAGTAATCCTTCATATCTAGAACTACACATAAAAGTTTAAAGATAATATTTTTTTATGTTTTGTTTTTATATCTTTGTTGTTTTTTTTTACTTTTTATTTATTTATTATTTTTTAATTTGTTTTGCTTTTACTTTTTATTTTATCTTATCTCTGATAACGGTACCAAAAACTGGATGTGATGCGACTTTAAATATACTTTATAATACAAGAATTTGATACCACTTTTTAGAAGATTTAATTCCTGGCAAATGGCTTAAAAAACTTGATGTGCAAGGTTTACTTTTATTATTTTATTAGATTAATTATTGCACAAGTCACAATTTTAAACACAAGTATATGTATCGTTCAAGTAATACGGGGCTCTAGTGGAGTCTTAGTTATCGATCCCACAAGGATAATAAAAATAAAAAGTGAAAATATATAAGTAATATTTTGAAATTTTCTTATGCAAATTATACATAACTTTATATATATATATATATATATTTAAATTTAATTAACTAATAGCTTTTGGTAAAAGAAAGTAAGCAATAAGCAGGAAAGTAAAGTAAACAGTAATTAAAATTCAAATGCAATTGTAAAAATGACTTTCTCCTTTTTCAACTAATACAAGAATTATAGATTAATTATCTTTTGTAGGGAATTAAGATTTTAGTATTGTGCCAAATAGAAGTATTCCTATTCTTTACCCTTTGGTCCAGGTGCAAAGAACATTGACTAATCTATAATTAGGCTCAGGATGTATTATTAGTAGAATGGGTTAATCTAGGCTCACACTACTAGATATCCAAGGGTGGCTATGGTCGGCCCTACCAGTGACCCGTTAACTTTCTATAAAGCAAATTATTAGAATTTAGTCTGTCACTCTAAAAACAAATTAATTCTACACCCAATAAATAATATCTTCCTATTTATTTGCACTGCACCTTAAACAATCCATGTATAGCCTGCGATTACCTAAGAATTCATGTGATATCTAATAGTTAAGAATTTATCTCCGGATAGGTCTCAAAATTCTTCAACAGTGTTTTAACAAATTAAATGGCCAATTTAAAAAGTAAACTAAGATCGAGTATTAATATCATCACAATATTTTAAAATATTTTATATTTAATTCTCCTACGAAATTTAATTAATTTATAATCTTTTCATAGTTGAAAGGAGAAAGATAACTAACTACTTAGAACTCATTAAAATAACACAACAAAACATACTTATAAAACTTTGAACCAAAGTATAAATACTTATCTGAAGTGTTCCTTCAAGAGCTCCGCTGACTTCTACTGACTCCAATACAATGATAAAAGACTCCAACAACAATTACACACAATAAACACTCAAAATAAACTCACTAGATACAAAATAAAGTGGCACCCTAAGTATAGAAGAGACTAAAATAGGCTAAAATGGGTGTTTGTACTAAGAGGGGGGGTTTTGGTGCGATTTTCTAAATAGAATGGGATCCTATTTATAGAGCTCTGAATTTGACCAGGGGTTGCTTAAGGCACCTCTTCAAAATTCGTCCAAATTCAATGTATCTTCTAGAAGGTAACCGCCACGCCTAAGTACCGGGATCTGGCGCCTAGGCGCCGCGATCTGGCGCCTAGGTGCTGGACTCTATGACCAGGTCGTTCGGATCTCTTCACTTTGGATCGCACCTCTTCATGATCCAGACTGTTTCCTTGTGTCCAAATACCTTGTATCACATGTTCTATATATTAGGAGTAACTTCCAGTCTTCTAGAAGCTCCAATAACCACATAACACCGTCAAAATAACTGCCCAAAGTCATCAAAAAAACTTAACAGCGTTTGTATCGAACTGGCGCTTAGGCGCCAGGCCAATAATTCCAAAAATTGCTCCATAAGCTCCATTTTTGCTCCTTTTTGCTCCTTTTTTCCTTCTTGGACTCTTTTTAATCATCTTCATCCAAAAACATGAAAATATCTTTCATTAAAGCATAATATCCTTAAGAATTGAATCATAAATAAGGCATAAAAATGGGTATTTTTTAGGTAGATCAATCACTGATCTATATCATAATAATCAACAAATTAACATTGAAAAGGAGGAAAACTCTTTCTTGCAACTGTGTTTGGTTATAAATTTAGTGTTGTCTGTTAGTTTAACTTTTTGTTGCATACTTTAGTAGTAATAGTAACTTTTACTATTTGCACCTATTTCAAAAATCAAAATTACTTGCAATTGTGTTGTAATTTGAATAGTGATTTATGTGTTATGCTTTGAAATTAATTGCCTCCCTGTGGGATCGATATCAAGGACTTCATTAGTGCCCTTTATTAATTGAGCGATACGTATACTTGTGTTAATTGTGTGACTCATTTTGAAAATCTAAATTAATATAAATATAAATTGGAGTTCCTAAATTTTGGCAAATTAAAAAAGTCACACAAGTAAACTATGTATCCAAATGGATTGAAGCTGTTGTTTTACCTCAATGTGATACTCAAAGTATTGCAAAGTTTTTAAAAAAGAATATATTTTGCAGATTTGGAATACCAAGAGTAATCATAATAGATGGGGGAAGTCATTTTAGAAATGTAATTATGGAAAAGTTAGTAAAGAAATATCATATTAACCATCACATTACTACTTCTTATCATCCGCAGACAAATGGCTAGGTTGAATTATTTAATCGTAAAATTAAAAGAATATTGGAAAAGACCTTTAATCCAAATAGAAAGGATTGGCCAATTAAACTGGATTATGCTTTGTGGGCCTATAGGACTGCCTACAAAACTCCTATAGGAATGTCCCCATATAGGCTATTTTTTGGAAAAGCTTGTCATTTATATGTTGAAATTGAGCATAAATCATATTGGGGTATTAAAGAGTTCAATTATAATTTGAAATATTTTGCTTAGAAGAGATTATTGCAATTAAATGAGCTTGAAGAGATAAGGAATGAATCTTATGAAAATGCTAAGACTTATAAAAAGTGAATGAAATTATTGCATGATTGGAAGATTCTAACTAAAAATCTTGAGTTAGGACACAAAGTTTTGTTGTATATTGCCAAATTGAAAATTTTTGCTGGAAAACTTAAGTCCAAATAGATGGGTCCATTTATTGTGATAAAAGTTTATTCTTATGGAGCTGTGGATATTCAAGATCCTCAGACTGGAAAAATATTTAAAGTTAAAAGTCATAGACTTAAACCTTATTTCTCAATCGATCAATTTAAACCTGATGAGAATCTGATGATGGGTCATTCAGAATAAGTTCTGGGTATGTCAGGCTGAAGACATTAAACCAAGCGCTTTGTGGGAGACAACTCATAGTTATCGGTGTGATTTGCTTTATGTTTGCTTTATGTGCATTGTTTGGTTTATTTTCAAGATTATGTGGTAGAATTTTGAAGAGATTGGTTATAGTGGTATTGATTTTACATTAATAGATGACTTAAAAGAGTCAGAATAAAAATTTTGGACATTTGGCAGACCTGTGCAAAAATGTGCACTAGCGGCTAAGTGCCGCCTGGTTGGTGCTTAAGCGCTGCAATTATGAAAAATGTGATAAATGAATTTCTAGAAGCCAAAATCGTGGGGAAGTGGTTTTATAAGTTATTTTGGAGTTTTAAAACATCTAGGGTCAGTTTTAGTTCTTCCAATGTCTATAAAAAGACCCTGGATTAAGAGAAACACTTGCCTCAGTCCCTATTTTCATTCCTAAGTCTAAAGAAGAGTGTTTTGAGTGCAAAAATGTCTTTTTGGGAGAGTGAAATTAAGAAGAAGGAGGAAGCCAACACGAAGAAATTTATTAGTGAAAGTGTGCAAGATTTATACAACGGATTCCTAGCAGTTAGTTGTCAAGGTATTGCAGAAAGGATTGTGATGATTGAAGCCAATGTGGAGTCAATTGAAGCAAAGGTAAATGAAACTAACGCTCATTTAGCGCATATTGGATGGCAACTTAACGCGGATAAGGCGATGTTTCTGAAAAACAAATGGTTAGAAGAAAAAGATGTGAGAGTTTTCAACCATCGCTCGTTTTATCATATTTATATTCCAAATGGGTCAAATGGAACTAATGGTGGTTATGGATATATTCCACCTAATGGAAATTGGAATTAATTTGAGTATAGTCTAGTGCGTAGTTTTTATATGTTAAGGGTTTTGTGTCTAGTGTTTTATGTTTGTGTTTTGTTGAACTTTAATGTGTGTTTATTACATTTTAATGATGTAAATTTATCTTTGTTTTCATGTCTTTGAATAATTGTGTACTGGGAAATTTCATTCAAATTGTTTGGATAGAAATTTTTAGTTTGTATTAAGTGTGGTTGTTTTAATTAAATGAAAGTTTGTGTTTGTGTGAAATTTATTTGGAATTAATGGAAATTTAACTTTCTTTGGAGAATTAGAAAAGTTTATGAGCCATAAATGATTATTTGAAGTGATTTAGGGTGATTAACCAAGAGGTTTAGTACATTTTTAAATTAATTGTGAAAATCAGGGTACTATCACGTGAGCACCAGAACCTAGGTGCTTAAGCGCTAGATTTCGCGGCTTAAGTGCTAATGCCCCGCGCTTAAGCGCCGCTTCGCGAAAATTGGTTTTCTACAGTTAAAAACCCAAAAATTGACATTTTTAACACCTCCCGTCACCCTCAACCTCTTAAAATCGCAAAATAGGATTTAGGGCGTCCTTAGGTTGGATCAATTAAGAGCCAATTTCAACGAGATTTTTCAGATTTAAATTCCTTGAGGTATGAGCACTACTCCTAAGTAAATTTTTTTTTATTTTCACCATATATTTTGAGTACATTATTGAAAAGTCTCAAATCATTATTCATGGTGAAAATTTGAGGAAAAGCATGAGAAATTGCTTGGATTTAGTGGAAATTACATTTGGAAGTTAAATTAGCAAGTTTAGTTTAATTTTGGAATTTATGGTAAATTTTGTGATTTTTTTTAGAGATAGCTCCAAAGTCAAAGCGCTCGAAAGAGAAAGCAAAATTTGATTCCAAAAAATTTGTTATTGTGAGAGTAAAGGATCGATATGTTAACGCAATATCATCAGGTAAATTGATTCTTGAACGAGTGTTTAATAAGCGAGAAGTTATTGAAGAAATGATTATTAGAAGGAATTGGGAAAATTACTGTTACTTCTCTGTTGTCGCTGTTGTTTCTGTGGTTAGAGAGTTTTATGCAAACTTTCCTGCAGCAGAAGAGAATTTAGTGATGGTTCAAGGTGAACAAGTGCATTTTTCACCTACGGTAATCAATGTCTTCTACCACTTGGCTCCTGCATTATTTTATTTTTATACTAATTATCATCCTATTGAAGGAGAATTAGATGAGATAATATCTTCTCTGACTTATGGAAGAGGTTTATGGAAAATAACAAATGAAAGAAGAGTAAATTTTCAAGTCTCTAAGTTGAATGTCATTTCAAAGGCATGGCATTATTTTATCTCATCTAAACTTTTGCCTTCAAGTCATATTAGTGAAGTTACAAGGGAGAGAGTTGTTATGAACAATTGTATTCATCAAGGAAAGCCTATTGACATAGGGGATATTATTTTTTATTATTTGATGAACTGTGTCAGATCTGCTACTACTACTGGTATGGGATTTCCATCCTTAATTCATTATATTTGTGAGCAGTCTGGTGTGAAGTTTGAAACATGGGAGGAAGTTCTTCAGCCATTGAGACCTATTACCAGTGTAAACGTTGCTGCTTACACACTACATTCAGAGTTTGGCTGGAGAGGAGGATTTATAGCTTCCACTGCTTCTGCTTCTGCTGCTTCTACTTAACGTGCTACTACTTCTAGAGCATCATCATCTAGTGATTCACAGACTGGACTATTAAAGAAGATTTTGAAGAAAGTGAGTCTTACTCGAGAGCATGTTAGAGAATGAATGGTAAGATTGAGAATATTGAAAGGTATATTGTTAAGCATGATGAATATGAGGAGAATTATCATTAGTATATGGATAGAGTGAGTATAGGTGATCACAGTGCTGAGATACCCCCTTATCTATTTTATATGCCTTATGTGCCATCTAGAGATTGGAATGAAGAAGATGATTATTAGGGTTGTTGTGTTTAGTTTGTTTTGTTTTGTGATTTCTTATGTGTAATTATATTTTTCTTTTGATGTTTTTATATGTGATGTAATGATTAATTGTTGTGTTATGTATTTATGATATGAACTCTGATATTGTATAGAGCATAGTTGGACTATTTCTTTTTATGCACATTCAGATGTTTATGTGATAGATTAATGTTAAATATTATAGTTTGTGATATGTGTGTGGTTTTAAATGTTTTAAATGTGTATTTAGTATTTGAATTTTTAATAGAGTATAAAATAATTCCAAATCTGTTAGGAAATGTAGAACACTATTAAAAACCACTATTTGAAAATGGCATGTTTAAAAGCTTTTCAAAATCTACTACCAGTTATTATGTAATATTGTTGTGATTTTAGTTATATAAAGTTGGTGTATATTTGCTTTGAAAACCTACACTACTGTAGAAGTTTTTTGAAATTTTTATATTTTATGAAAACTGAATTTAGTTTCTTTTTATTCTTGTTTTCTTTAAAACTGTCATACTTACATATTTAGGATATAGAAATTCCTGCAAGCATGTTATTTTAGTTTTTAATTCTCACTCATGTATCATTTCTTATGCTTAAATGATTTTATCATCACTAAAAATTGAAGTTTGGGGGGAATTTAAAAAACTAAATTTTCAAAAACCTAAAATGTTATTTGTTCTCAAGAATACTTAAAATAAATTTGCTTTTTTATTGAAAATAATTATGTATATGAAGTTATATTAGGGAAAAAATTTTGAATATAGAAATGAATAAAAGAATTTAGTTAAAATTAATAGTAATCATGAAAAATTTAAAGTTAAAATGTTCTTAATAAAGAAATGTTAAATATAGTTAAACTATCTTTAGTAAGAAATTGTATTTTTGGATAAATAGAAGATTTGACTTTTATTTTTCAAAGCTTAAATTTCTTTTATTGAGAAATAATTTTCAATAATATTATTATGATTTTTAAGTGAAAGATACATATCAGACCTTTATTTTAAATGGAAGGGCAGAATTCAAAATCATTAAAGGTCTATCAAGATACAGTAATCCTTGTCTTATAAAAAAAAAGAGATGAAGAAAAAGAAAAGAAAAGAAAAGAAAAATAAAAAAAGAAAAAGGTGAAAAATAGTATGTGAAAAGGAAAAAGATGCTTGATGATTTAAGGGCCTAATCAAAAATTGGTTCAATGCCAAAAATTTAAAATATAAGTTTTGAGAAAATCTAAAACTTAAAGTTATAATATAATAAGTAAAATTATTCTCAATTAAAATTTTTAAAGTGAGAAAAATAAAATGTTTGAATCCTATATTTTGAAAAATCTACAAGTATTTCTGAATTAGATGGAAATTTATATTTTCATTATCCTTTACTTAAGAACTTTCTAAACTTTTAATTGGTCTTATTTACTAAAATTTTTGCTAAATTGGATTATTTCTTTTCTAGAACAAAATTTTGAAACCTTCCTAAAGAAACTCATTTACATAATTTGCATGTTAAAATTTTTTTATGGTTAAGAGTCACTTGAGGACAAGTAACATTTTAAGTTTGGGGGATTTTGATATACCTAAAATATATAGTGTTTTTATGCACATTTTTATACCTATTTTTGATGATATTGCACTTTAATGGAAGGTACTTTGTGTTTTTCTTGCAGGTATGACGAAAATGATTAATTTTGATGAAAGGAGCGAAAAAGGATCAAATGATGGAAGGTACTTTGTGTTTTTCTTGAAGGTACTTTATGAAGTTTGAGAAATTTGGCCTCTGGCGCCTAAGCACCAAAGTACCAGCGCTTAAGTGCCACATTTAAAAATTGAATTTTAATCAAATTTGGCGCCATTTTCAAGAGGTGTTTGAAGCAACTTTTGGTGGTGACTTTCTTAACTTCATTTGGGCAGCAAATGTGATTGAAGGGATGCAAATTTTAGTGGATACATTGAATCTGGACAAGATTTGAAGAGACATCAAGGCAACTTTTGGAAAATTATAAAAATGAAACCTCATAATTTGCAAGTGTGTGTGTGTGTGTTATTATTGGAGTAGTTGTGGTTAGTATTTTGAAAGTGTGTTAAGAGTAAGGTTTTGGAGTTCTTCTTTTATATAGTTGTTAGTAGAAAGAGTAAGAAAGGAAAAAGGGTTAGTGTGCAGCCTTCTTCTCACTAATTTTCTTTTATCCTTGTATCTAGTTTTTATTGAAGTTTAAAGTTTTTATCAGAGTCATCAAAGTTGGGCGCCAACCTCTGTAGAGTTGTATTGTGGAAAGCAAAATTACAAAGGAACTTTCAAAGTCTTGTGGAGAGGATTTTCATATAAGTATTTATCTTTGTATTTACACTTTGTTTTTAAGTAAGATTGTTGTGTTTTCATTATGGTTTATGCTTTCAAATCAAGTTATGTTTGTGTTTTCCTCATGAAATCTGAGTAGTTTAATTTATATTTTTCTTTCTTAGATGATGAAGTAATTAAATTATGGAAGTATGTTGTGGAAAGTATAAGTTTTTTATGTTGGAATAAATTGTGATGATTTATTTCCTTAAACTTAATTTACTTCTTGATTTGGTCAATTAAGATGTTAAAATTTGTTGTGAGATTATGTAAGATCCAATGTGGTATTGTCTCAAACAACAATTGGAAAGAATCACATGCAATTATATGGAAAAGAATTGTAGTCCATATGATTGAATGCAAAGATATAAGGAGATATGCTTTATTGTGGAGTAAAATTAGAGGACTTTATAGTGACAGGATAAAGCCCCCTAATTAGGTTTGTTATTTTAAATTTCATTATGAGATGTTAGCCCCCAGGTGGAGGAAATAGAGAGAACTCTAGAGTGAGAGCTGGTATCTTCCCTGCCTAACCTATCTACAAAATTTCAAAATTTCAAATTAACCTATTTTCTTTATAGAACAAAGTAAAGGTAAAGAATATAATTACTCCTATTTGACACAATACATTTAAATACTTCCACAACATAAATATCCATAATTATTACTGATTCATTGAAGAGGGAAAAAGATATTTGATTCTTATAACTTTTATATCGTGCTTAAAATATTGATAATTTTTATTTCCTGCTTAACTTTTTATTAAAAAAATATCAAAAATAACTTTTCGAAATTAATACCTTAAAACATACTTACAAAAATCAATTAAAAAGTAAAAAGTTATTTTTCTTATTTCTTTAAAGTGTTAGACATTTCCTTGTGGGTTCGATATCTTGGGGCTTAATCAGAAAGTCATATATTACTTGATAAACGATACGTACACTTGCATAGTATCTCATATTATAAATTATAAAATTTCTATCTAAATCATAAGCATAAATATTTAGGGATTAGTGGTCTGACATCCCAAGTTACCAGACAGTGGTGGTTTTGGTGGTGATGATGGTGGTGACTACGTAGCGGTGGTCTAGCAATGGCGGTTGCTAGATGGCGGTGGTTCAAAGGCTAAAATTGTGGTGGTCAATAGTGGTGGAGCTTGAGTACCCTGAAGAGCTTAGAGCTCGCTCAGCTTTCTCCTCTAGGTTCAGGCCCCCCTTTTATGAAGAGAGTGAGTGTTTATTTATAGAGTTTAAGAGTGACATCCATTGTAAAAACTACAAGAAGTTGAACAACTCCATTGGATAGCCTAAAGTGATTCCCTAAGTTATATATAGTTTTATGAGCTTTTGAATGCCTTGGTGATGTTAGAACTAAGTGATCTTAGGTTCGTCAATTTGTTTTAATCAAGAAGCTCTACATGACTATATACTTTTGAGATTCAAAGATCATTTGTTCTTCGAAAATATGTTCCAAAGATTTTATTTATATATAAAGTGCATGATCTTGGCACACTTGGGCTCAGATTAGATTGTTTTAATGTCCTTTGGTTTGTCTCACTTAGAAAATTTATGTAATCATGAACTAGAATGCAGGCATTTCCAAATTTGAATTTTGATGCTTTTGATTCAAACATGCAATGAGATTTATGTGGAATAATATGATTTTTTAGGGATCTATCTGTTGTTTCTCTATTCAAATGTTGATATTAGAGACATGGAAATATATATCTCAAGTTGCCAAAAATTTAGGTGACATAAAATAACAATCTTGAAAAAATTATTGAGATGTAATAACTCCTTAAACGTTAGTTTAAACCTCCTAGGACAGTGTCCCCTACAAGTCTTCTCAATATTCATTTGAAACTATCAAATTTGAGTTAAAAATGTAAAATATGGCCCTTGAGATTGAAAGATGTTGAAAATAGGTTGGACATTATCATCGAAAGCAGTAGTGATGGTGCGTAGAAAAGTGACAGCGGTGCGCGCTTGCGTGAATGCATACTTGAGTGGCAACATATGTGTGCCCTCTCTTTTGCTTACACGTGTGCACACAATCATGTCCTTTTCCCCACCTTTTTGCTCACACAAAATCATGTTGGAGTGTTCACTTGTTCATCTACATTCATACATATACACATGTGCATTCACACGCACACATGTGCTTACCACCATAGCTTTTGTCTGCATGATATCATTGTCACTTACAATGACAACCAGTCCAGTTCATTTTCAATATCTGTCAATCTCTGTGATCATTTTTTGACATTCCCAACTCAAATTTGATATTTTCAAATGAATCATGTGGAGACTTGTTGGGGTTAAGACCCCTGGAGAAGGTACATGCTAATATCAAAAGAATGGTTCCATCTTAATAGTTTTTGTAACTTTAGGTTATCTAATTTTTTGGAGCTTGAGATATATATTCACATCTCTAACATTGATGATCGAAAATAGGAGCAGAACTAATACTCCCCAATAAAATCATATTGATCCACATGAATTTTGATATACATTTGAATCAGAAACTTCAAAATTCAAGTTTGGAGATACTTGCATTTCATTTTATGATCAACTAAAGTGTCTCAATGAGACAAACTAAATGAAAAAAAATGATCCAAGTTTAGCCCAAGTGTTCCTGGATCAAACATAAAGAGAAGTTTTGAAATATAATTTTAAGAACTAAATGATCTCAAAATTTAGCAAGTTTATAGTCAAATTGAGAACAACAATGAGATAAATCCAATGAACGTAATTTCACATAATTTCAACATCATTAAGCCATTAAAATGCTTATAAAATTATATTTGATCAAGGGAAATCACTCGGGGTTGCCCAATAGACTAATATGCATTCATAAAATATTTATGGAGGATTCCACTCCTAAAACTATAAATAGATCCCCACTATCTTCTAATAGGGGGACCTAGATCTGAAAGAGAAGGCTGAAGGAGCTCTAAGCTCTTACGAGTTCTTGAGCTCTATCAGAGATGTCAAAACACCATTACCTAGTTATTGTCATTCATAAATCATTGTCACTCATAGATCATTGTCACTATTATTCAAAAACCTTTATTTGTGTCATTATCAAACCCAGTGCTACTCGACCATTACCGAAGGACCTCAAGCCTTGATTCCATCCAAACCTAGTTTGTCTAAGGAGGGCAGTAAATACATCTTCCAAGGAAAGAAGGTTATCTCATCGCAAGATTTCAAGCCATGTTCACCTCCAAAATTGGTTTGTCTAATGAGGGCAATCAATTCTTTTTTAAGGAAGGCAGTCGCCTCATCATAGGACCACTGGCCTTGATCGTCTCCAAACCGAGTATGTTTGACGAGCGTAGTCAACAATTAATCCAAGAGAAGAGAGTTGCCTCGTCGTAGGACTACGGGCCTTAGTTTCTACTAAACCTGGTTTATAAGATGAGGTCATTCTACACCTTTTTCAAGGGAAAATAGTTGCCTCACGATAGAGATATAGACCTTGATGATCTCCTCCAACATGATCTATTTGATGAGATTAGTCAACACTTCATAGTCCTCACTATAGGACCATATGCCTTCATCACCTTTAACTCGGTTTGTTCGTTGAGGTCGGTCAATAGTTTTTTTAAAGAGAAGGTTGTTGCCTCGTCATAGGACTATAAACCTTGATGGCCTCCAGTCTAGTTTTTCTAATGAAGTAAACAACACTTTTTTCAAGGATGAATTTTTTCTCACTATATGAATACAGTCCTTGATTGTCGCCAACTCAGTTTGTTTGATGATATTAGTTAACTCTTTTTTCAAGTGAATATAGTTGTCTATTTGGCGCGGGTCTTGACCTTATTCAAGTTTTACATGTCCAATGAAAACAACCATCTTATTCAATTTACAAGGGATAGTCAAAACTTCATCATGTGGAATACAAGCTAGAGGGAGGAGTGGCGAGCCCTCCATAATCGCCAAGGTGGGATATTCATAGATCTATCTAAGGGAGAAAAGAGAGAAATTTTTTGGAGGATCTTAATTTTTTTATACTAAATATATTTTCCTTTTACAAATAGTGAAAAAGGAAAAAAAGTAAAAAAAAAAAGGAATAAAATAAATTTTTTTAAATCTTGCACCACGTGTGCATGTGTAATCAATGCCCGTGTAAAATCAGTCCTTAATTAGAGTGCATGTTAGCAAGTGCAAGCGCTTTTGCATGCACGTGCACCCAAGTGTGCATGCTTGTCTATCGGCAAACACACAAACACTTAGGTGCACGTGTAGCCATCAAGCTTAAGCGCAGCCTATTTTGACCATTTTTAGCATTTTTTTTTTCTTCAGAGCCATTTTCATACATTTCCAACACAATTTTGGTACTTTCAAATGAATATTGAGAAGATTTACTGGCGTCAAAACCATGACAGAAGGTTTGCGCCAACATCCAATGAGCTGTTGGACCTCATTAATTTTTTCAAGGTTAATATTTTATGTCACTTAATTTTTCGACAACTTGAGATACATTTCAACGTCTCTGACATCGATGTTCGGAATAGGGGCAATTGATACATCTCTAAAGAATCATATTGATCTGCACAAATCTTGATGTAAATTTGAATTGGAAGCTTCAAAATTTAAATTTGGAATTACGTACACTTCAATTTATGATCAAATGAAGTGTCTTGATGAGTCAAACCAAGTGATATAAAAAATGGTTTGATCTCAGCCCAAATGATCCCAAATCATATAGCACAAAGAGAAGCCCTAGAACATACATATTTTGGGAGACTAACTGACATGTTTGTAGTTGAATCGAACTTCTCAACGAGACGAATCTAGTGAGCTTAAGATCACTTAATTCCAAAATCATTAACGAATTTCAAATGTTTATAAAATAACATCTAATCAATGTAATCACTCTGAGTTATCTGATGGAGTGGTCAAAATTATATAGAATTTATAAAGGATTTTACTACCAAAATCTATAAATAAACCTTCAATCCCTTCATGAAGGAGGACCTCAACCTGGAGGAGGATACAGATAGAGCTCCAAGCTCATGAGAGTTCCTGAGCTCCACAACCATCACCACAATCAGACCACCTCCACCTAACCACCGCCGGACCACCACCGTCAAGCCATCGTCGGACCACCAATGCCTGGTCACCACCATCACCACTAGTGAAATAACCACCATCTGGTCGCCTCTATCATTGTAGCATCGTTGCCTGACCACCATCTCCATTATTGGACCACTATCGTTAGGCAACCAGAATCATCGTCGTGAGACCATCACTATCATGCCGTCATTCGATAACCATCGTCGTCATTGTCGGAACACTGCCATCAGCCCTTCATCATCTCTAGACCACCATTGTCGAGCGACCGCCATCATTAGATTCCGCCACCAGACTACCACTACTCGTTCACCATTGTCATTATTGTCAGACCACTCCCATCAGGTCAACACCATTGACGGACCTTCGATGTCCGTCCACCAACGTTATCGCCACCGGACCACGTGTCTGGCACCACTACCACAACGCTAGCAATAAATTTTCTAGCACACGAATTCTTCCTTCGATCTTCCTTCACAAAAACCGGTCACCGCCACTTCACCAAAGTATTTTGTCAGCCCCCTTGCAAAAGTCAACCTGATAGTTCCTACCTATGTAATATTGTTTAAGGCTATTTAAGAGCTGGCAAGGACTTGTAATTTGTATTGGCATAATGAAATCATTTCAACTGAGCTAAATCCCATAATTTTTATTCCATCCACATACATACTTTCGTTGTTCCATTTACCGGCTTTTCTTTTATATGTGTGTGAGTCAGATTTTTATACAACTCTACATTAACATATCACTCTACCACCGTAAATTTACCATCACGCATAACCCTATAAAACATGCAAGTTCTAAGAATATAAAAAATTAATGTCTTAACCAAAATTTTCAGTACTTGCATGTGCTCGTTGAGATCCCCTGGCTCTCCTAGTGTTAGTAAGCCCGTGTGTGTAGTCAGCATAATCAAGGCTACCCACAATATGCAATGCTCAGTAAAATTTAATAATTCATCTCTCATATATATTAACTCTTAAAATCATTTAGTTTTAGGTTCACTTATTTTTTTATGTTTAAACTTTGAATGTATAAGACTCCTACTGGAGAGATAGATAAGTAGTCGAGACGAAATATTTTACCATTAAGAAAATTATTTGTTAAACATTTCCATCTAGGTAGTATTATTTTCTAAATCCAAGATCATTGATTTCAAATTTCCATGAATTGTATTAAAATAAGGACAACTTATAAATATAATATATTCAATACATTCCACCTAAGTATACATCCTAACCTAACTATATCACCATTACAATTTTTCAAATAAAAGTGAGGTACACATATTTATAGATAATTTTGTGCTAAAGTGTGATAAAAATGAATATCAAATTTTAAATATTATATTTATAATTACATAAAAATTGTGTGATACAAATAATTTGGAGAGTGTCTCGGTATAAGATAGAAATAGGCTCGTAAGTTAAGAACTTTCCAAAACAATCCAAAATCTCGACGTGATTCAAATCCAAATCGAAATCAAAATCTGACCGTTTCCACTTCCCCTGCTTCTTCACTTCAGCTTTCCCTGTTCTCCTCTGCACCCCGAACCATGGGCAGGCCTCCGCGTCTTTCCCCTTCTATGCCGAGCTCCACCCTCAGTCTCACAATCAGCA
Source organism: Papilionanthe hookeriana x Papilionanthe teres (assembly GCA_022702705.1). Taxonomy (NCBI): domain Eukaryota; kingdom Viridiplantae; phylum Streptophyta; class Magnoliopsida; order Asparagales; family Orchidaceae; genus Papilionanthe; species Papilionanthe hookeriana x Papilionanthe teres. Next base: position 49,504,052 of record CM040433.1, on the reverse strand, counting down.
AGGGACCTAAGGCAGGGGAAACCCTAGCGTGCAACCCAGGAACCGTAATCCGCATTGGACGAGTGGGAAGGGGAAACACTCTCGCCATTAGGGATTCCGGTATTTCCCAGAAGCATCTCACGGTTGGCTTCCTTCCTGACATCGATCGCTGGGTTGTCACAGACCTCGGATCCTCGAATGGCACCCACATTAATGGCTCCCTTATTTCCCCCGACCAACCCTCCGCGCTATCCGACGGCGACTTGATCAAGATCGGCGAGAACACTTCTATCTCCGTTAAGATTTCCTCTCCTGTGAATCAAACGCTTGTGCTTCCAAGATGTGGTCGGCCGCCGAGGCCGCCGAAGGTAATACTTGAGGATGAGAAGTTGGATGAGGATGAAGCGTCGAAAATGGGACATAGAGCGAGGGGGAGAGGAAGACTGGGTGGAAGATCTACTCGGCTTTCGAAGAAAGATGAGGGTTCGGAATTGGTTCTAGTGGAACGTAGGGTTACGAGGTCTTCGGCTAGGGGTGGCTCAATTAGGGATTTTGTAAACAAGTTGAAGGAGGAGGATGTTTCGATTATATCAAATTCTGAATTTGTAGATGTGATGGAAAAGAAGAAGCAATCAAAAGAGAATAATGCTGGAGTTGGGGAAGAGGTGGTAGCTGTGAATGGAGAAAATAATAATAGGGTTGAGGAGCTGAATAATAATATGGATTCCACATCAATAGAGAACAACGCTGGAGCTGAGGATGAGTTGCTAACTTTAGATGGAGAAAGTAACACTAGGGTTGAGGAGGTGGAGGATAATTTGGATAATATGACTTTGGAGGAATGGTTTGATAGAATGGAGGAGTACTTGCCCAAGTCAATAAATAAGGTTGCAGAGGAAATAATTGACAAATTGAGACAAAAAATGCAATTATTTGATGAATATATCAATCAAATTTCAAATGTTCGAGTTGAATAGGTACGTGAAATCCTTTCTAATGTTTTTAATGTTAGGGATGCTTTGATTTGGATGAAATGGTATGTAGATTTGTACTCTCTCATGTGTTTCTTATGAGTTATAACCGTCTATGTGAAACTTGTCAAATCAAAGGATGGAATGTGTGTATGTGTGTATGTCGATTTTTCTTGATTTTTAAAAGAATTCTTTTTTGTTCTAAATTTTAGTTTCCACATAAATCTAATTTTAAATATAGATTAGATTTTGGAAAATTTGATTCCGGAATGACTATTAGAGAAGTCTGAGTTTTGCTTTCTACGTTTTTATTTTTCCTTGCTTTACAAAATGTTGTTCCTTGGATGGATTTGTTTCTTCTCATTAGAAATCTTATGATGGCTTCGTGCTATTAAAAGATAGATAATTAGCTTGTTAATTTTAGATAAATCAATTTTTTCTTTGTCATAAACTACTTAACTGTACCAATACAATTTTCTATTTTGCCTTTTTATTTAATTTATTTAGGAGATCATTTTACTGTTTGGAATGTAATAAGATGATATTTCACTGGAGTTAGACCTAATTGTCATAAGCAATTAGGAGCAATTTTTTAGCACAATCTACAAAAGTTCATCTAGATATTGTTTTTATCTGTTAGAAATCATTATGCAAACTAGGATTACTTATTAGCAAGGGTGTTATGTCCTTGAATGAATGCCTTAAAGGAGAAGAGGTGGGAGATAAAGGGTCTGCTTGAGACAACTTTCTTACTACGTTGCATTATAGACTGCCATAGAAATTGCATTTGGCTATTGATTTCTTGTTGCTTTCTAGAAATTTCTATCCATGCATGTTATTTCATGATGAATTTTCATTTGTTCAATTTGAAAATTTTTTGAATAACGCTATAAGTTTGGGTGATTTGCTATGTGTCCTAAAGTGAATGATTCTATTAAATGTCCCCTTATATTGTTTATTCTATTCGTGATATAAGTTTTGAATGATCGAATGCATTACTTGTAAATACTTTTCATAACACCACAATAACTTTTCTGATTAGACTCCGTCTTAATTATTGATGACTTGGGATTATTTTATATATAAGATTTTGGCTTATTTGTTATAGAATTAACTTCACTTCCAATTTTCAAATCATCCATTTAGTAAGTTATTATGGCAAGTCGATATTACTGGCTTAGTTGTTAAAGGCTTTGAAGGTTATTTTCAAGGCCTTGGGATTGAATCCGCTTCAACGTCCAATTTCATTAAAAATAAGAAGTTTTTTTATGGATTGTGTTAGAATTTAGAAATGACCAGTAATCTGAATAAAAAGGGGTTTCTTCATGGGAGAGGAAGTAGAAACAAGAAAAAAGATGAATATAAAACAAAAAGTAAAATAAAGAGTTCACATATGATAGAAGAATATTTAAGCAGGTAAGATTTAAGCAAGTTGAACTAATGGATCATATGAAAATTGGATAAAAATAAAATTATTGATTAAATAAGTTGAACTTTCTATATTCTTTTTGATAAAAATAAAATTATTGATTAAATAAGTTGAACTTTCTATATACCTTTTCATTGGAAGCGGTCACCCTTTCAAGAATATATATATATATATATATATATATATATATATATATATATATATATATAACATCTAGTTGTTCCATCTATATACAAGTTTAAAATATATCCATTTTGATACCCATGCCATCTCCAAAAATGTTTAAAGCCTTGTATAACTTCGAAATTGAGCAGCCAAAACAGTAAAAAATAGAAGAATCATACCTTGAATTCACATACAAGTCAGCACCAATATATGTTCTCAATACAACTTTATGACAAGTTGATTATAACTAGAGGTTATTTATTAAGTTTTTCAATAGCTTGGTCAATGATGGCTGGAAATCAGAGAAAGTTATCAAGCAATCATCCACAAGTTTTAAAAGTAAAAATAGAGAACAGCATCTTTACTCATCAAAAGGTACTAAGTAGGAACTGTAATAACACCTCTCAAATTGCATAAAAAGATATTCATACTTGGACAGAAAACCAAAAATTTCATAAACATTTGAGGAAAAGTTTAACAATAGGGGTACGAAGCTTGTATAACATAAGAAAAATAGCAATGCCAAAATTAAGAACTTTTCATTTGTTCACCCATACTTTCTTAACATTCACGATTGTTTCACAATAAATTCACAAAGGACTAAATGTTAGAATATCTTAAATGCACTGAAAAATTTCACATGTGAAGGCGAGAAACTTATGTAATAGCATCCTAAACATACTATAGAGAAGCTTAATAAATCCACTTGGGTTTGCAAATTATAGAATAAAAATATCTACATTGCTTATAAAAAAAAGAATCTTGAGATGAAAATCTTTAATACCTATATACCATTTTCTTAAAGCTTTAGGTATCTTACACTTGGGCATCACTTATAAAAAATGATTTTGGGATGAAAATCTTTAATCTCTATAAACCATTTCATAAAACTTTAAGGATCCTACACTTGGTACTAGAGGTTTTACATGTTTGACACCAGAGTCATGAAGCCATTGAAGTTTTCTGGATGCTTAATGTTGTTGCTTAACTATTTATATGGGTTGGGCACAGGGAGTTTTAGACTTCAAGAGTAATGGCTCTTTTAGAATTGTCAGTGTGAAAGGTGAGGCTCCATTTTGTCATGAATTTAAGGATGGTGATTGTGTGTTGAGTATTTCAGGGGAAGCGTTGTAGTTGGTTATGGACCTAAGAGGTAAGGACTATGACAGCAGCTGGTTGGTGCATCATCAATGACATGATGGACCTTTCAAATATGACGTTTGGATATTCTATAGAGACGGTTACTTATGCCACTACTGCAAGTTGAGAAGGAACAATTTTGTGTAAATTTAATAGCAAAATATGGCCTATCTTGCTAAAGAACTTCATGTATTGCGGCATTGTCACAACTATTTTTACTAGCTAAGATGATCCTTCACCTCCATTGTTGCCTAGAGGCATAGGTGAATATAGTGGTGATAACGTTGACTACTAGAATTAGACATTCCCTCATTGAGTTTTCAACCAGCTTAAAATATATCTATAGTATGAAAAGAAACAAAGGACTTGCAATCATTCTCTGAGATTTACGGATGGAAAGGATGTGAGGCATGATTGATTTACATGAAGGATCGGGGGTGGTGTGGTTTAGAGTTTACTTGGGAGGTTGAGCTTTTGATCGGTTTTTCGACACCCACCGTAGGAATAGATAAAAGAGGGTTCTACTAAGTAAAAATGATGAAGTTTATTAGTTGCTCATCCATAGCGCTCTATTACTCAGTTATTTTATAATATGATAGCATCTTTATATGTCCTTAAACTCGTCTCGTTGAAGTCTCTTAAGTGGTGTTATTTATGAGCATGAATTTGGCTGGATGCAGCCCCATGGTGGATAACAATGTGAGAGAGAATTGACCAACCCTAAGGTTGGTGGTTATAGAATGACAAATGGGAGATCGAGGAATGTCTTGATGACATGCGATAGGCACCAAATGAATTATGCATGCCAATAACAACCTTTTCGATTTGGTGGGATAGAATATTGAATTGTCATCATGTCTTGTGCATTGTGCTGGAACAACTCATTCGTTTTTCTCATCTGGATGTAACTTTACTCAATAAGATGATTATTTTTCATTTGATTAACCACAAAGCAGATTATATTGGACATTGGTGTAATCTTGAATAGATCTGAGATGAATGCTAGAGAGGTTTGTTTTTTGGGTTTCAATACATTTTATTTGATCGGCTTAGTTGGGTACGTTAGTCATCCAATTCTTCCAATCTGGTATTGATGCTCATCTGCCTATGATGAGGTGCTCAGAATTTGGTGATGCTATGCAGTAACGTCTGACAGATCGGGGAGCTAATAATTCATCACCAGATGGGATTGTAGCATCAAGCAAGCTATTTTGATGACATTTTTCCTTGGAAAAAAATTGTCAAGTTGATGGCTTGCTTGTTTTATGATGCATGACCTGATGGTTTTCTTTAATGTTAATTAGAATTGGGCAAAAACTTGTGAGTTTGTAGATTAAGGACTCGAAAAAAATTGATCAATGCAAGCCCTTCTTGCTTGCCTTCTCCTGTGATGAGTGTATGAACTTTTAATTCAAAAACAACAATAATAACAATAAGACTTTGTTCGATTAAGTGGTTTCGACTATATGAATACTTTTTCTCTATTATGTACTATTGAGTATCATATTTTCATTGAATTTTAATAAATTAAGATAATTTTTTTTATACAACATGCCCAAGTCTTTTTAGGTCTACCTTTATCTTTCTTAGCACAAGTCAAATTTGAACAGCTACTCTTGTATCAAGGTCATTAGATGGTCGACGTTTAATGTGATCAAACCATCTAAGGGGACTCTCTTTAATTTTTTCTACCACGGGAGCTACTGAAACCCTTTCATAGATATATTTGTTTCTCATTTTGTCTCAAAGGGTCTGTTTAGGGTAGTTGCAACTGTTTGAACAAGCAGCTATGAAGCTCATACCCAATTCTTTTTAGGTCTACATCTATCTTTCTTAGCATAAGTTAAATTTGAACAGCTATTCTTGCATCAAGGTCATTTAATGTGACTAAACCATCTAAGGGGACTCTCTAATTTTTTCTACCACGGGAGCTACTCCAACCCTTTCATAGATATATTGTTTCTCATTTTGTCTCTAAGGGTCTATTTAGGGTAGTTGTAGTTGTTTGAAGAAGTAGCTATGAAGTTCCTGCAGAAGAAGGCTGCAGTAGCTATTACAATTTTTTATAAGTCAGATCGCAGTTTTTTAGCAGCCATCATACTTAGTCATGTCAGATTGCAAAACACAATTTTCAGCTGTAGTCTTTTGAAAATGTAAGCAAAATGTAGTTTTGTCAAACATAGAAAAGTATGATGCAACACGCACCACCTCCAAACCTCTGCCCCAAACGCACCTTAAGTGTAAAACTAGTCATCCACCTGAGCATTCTTATCTCAATAACACTTAATTTTATGCTTCTATTTTACAGGCCAACCCTTTGCTTCACAAAACATTACAGGTCTCACCCCCATGCTATAAAATTTTCCTTGAAATCTAAGCGGTTCTTTTCTATCACACAATAGCCTGTTGCATTCCTCCAGTTCAACCATCTAACTTGAATTGTACTAATAACATCCCCATTTATATCACCATCACTTTAAGCAATAAATCCGAGATATCTAAAACATCCACTCATTTTTATGACTTAACCATCCATTGGTACAACCTTGCCATTAGATCTACTATTATTAAAATTACATCTATGTATTTCGTTTTAGATCTACTCAAACGAAAGCCTTTAGACTCTAAAGTTGACCTCCATAATTCAAGTTTTTTTTTTAAATTCTCTCTCTAGTCTTATCTACAAGAAGGATATCGTCAGAGAAAAACACACACCAAAGTACATCCTTATCTAGATGTCTAATCTCGGATGGTGTATCTTGTTGTACCTTAAGTACACCAAGGTACACCAAGGTAATTATTGCAAGTGATTAAGTACAGCAAGGTACACCAACTCTTATATCTTCATCTTAAAATCTAATAATAGATTGCCGAGATTGCAAGGATTATAATCCTTATGTATGTACATCCTTATGTGAATGCTTAAGTGCACCAACGATCATTCTCATTAATTTTTTTTTTCAACACATTTAGTTTCTTGAATGCTTACAATATTTATCTTCGTATGAATCATATAATCTACTAATTCTATTAATTTACCTACAATATTACATATATTTTAAGTTTTTATCCTAGTATTATTTTTATGGACCAACTTCTTTTCTAACATCCGCGTATAATGTGAGAACCCTTATTTAACAGTGCACATAGGCGCCAATTGAGCTGTCCTTGTACATTGTCACTATATTAATGCCAGACATCGCGTTGTTTTAAAGAGACTCCCTACCATTGAAAATGATGTAAAAGATATAGTTTTTTCACAAAATTTTTACCTAATTGTCAACTACCTAACACAACCCTCCACTTTAATTATATATTTTCTTTTAATTTCTATAATCGCATTATCCTTCCAAAGAAAAAGTTACAATAATTTAAACATGATTGATTATTGATATATTGCATGTAGGAAATAAATGATCCACAACATTCTATGCTTGAACGAAAATGATGATAGCGTAAATGAATATGCTATGAAAACTATGGTGAGTTGATGGGGTCAAGTGGAAACGGTCTCATAGAATGGTAGTTGTTGACACCACAAGAGCTTTACCTCTCTAAAGAGAGGGGTTGGCAGATCTCACAAAATATTTGCACATGTTGACTCCATATTTTTGTCAATGTCCCTAATTTACCATTTTTTTTAATTTTTTTCCTATCATATTTTTAGCATCATGTAATCTTATGAATTTCTTGGCTTGTAGTCATTATTTCACGTCTTCCACTGTATATTTCTCATAGCTATTATAACTTTGGGCAGCAGGTCAGCACATGTAGAGGAAGAGATCCAAGGACAAAGGTGGAAGACGGCTATGGTTTGTCAATTGTTGGTTGGCAGGTTTTTTTTTCTTCTTTTTTCTTTTTTTGTGAGATGGGGGGTTTTGGGTGGGGGGTGAGGGGGGGTGCTCATTTTGATGTTTTTCTTAATGTTTTTATTTTGATGGATCATATCTGGTGGTGCCATCTCACAATATCTGTACCATCAACTTTAATTGAATTTTAGATTAAGTAATTTACAATGTTGTAGTAGATAATTTTATTATTGTTTATTAGTAGAATTAAGTTAGATGGTCGGCGTGGAGGAATGCATCGGGCCTATTGTGTGGTAGAAAGTAACAATTAGACTTAAAAATGAAATTTTATAAGATGGTGGTGAGACCTGCAATGCTTTATGCAATGCTTTATGGCACAAAATGTTGGCTTTGAAAAGAGAAGCATAAAACTATGTTCAGTGTTGCTGAAATGAGAATTCTTAGGTGGATGAGTGGCTTGACAAGATTAGAGAGAAAATGCGAAACGAATGTATTTGTGAAAGGGTTGCTGAGCTACAGTGGCAGACAATATTAGAGAGAGTCATCTAAGATGGTTTCACATAATGATCCGGTTAGGAGAGTAGGTGCTTTGAATTCGAGTTATATTAAGAATGGTAAAGGTAGACCTAATACTTTAGCATGTATAAAAAATGATCTTAATTTATTAGAGTTGGGTGAAAATATGACACTCAATAGGACACAATGGAGAAAATGATACATGCATCTGACCCCACTTAGTGGGATAAAGTCTTGTTGTTGTTGTTTATTTTTTACATACCACTTATGAGTGAAATGTGAGCTGCCAGCTTGGTCTCAAATTATAGCGCCAAGTTCTCGTGCCACCCCCTGAATCAATGTGAAGACTGCTTCCGTTGTGCAACAAACTCTGACAATTTTACTTTTATCAAACTTTAACCCAATTGCTGTTGTGGGTTCAGACAACTTGGAGTAGCTGAGTTCATGACTATTATAATCAAAGTTGAAATGGACAGATTATAGAAAAATTATGGTTTAAGCAGGTAATCCACCTGAAAGTTAAAGATGGGAACTTGGTCTTTTTACTTTAGGAGCATTAACATACATATCACAATTCTTATGTATGTACGTATCTAAGACTGAAAAAGTTTTTACATTCGTGACACCTTACCTATACATGAAAAGGTGTATATCAATTGTTAAAAGATAAAATAGTGATATTTTTTATGTGACATGAATGATTTGGGTGATCTAAACATAAATAAGTAATGTTTAGGTGTTAGAGATGTAAATACATAGGAATTAGGTAGTGTGTATGTAAATGCCCCTGTAATAAGGCAACCAATTCTTTGCTGTTCTACAGCCTCAACTATTGGCTTGTATTGTTGTTACTGAAAACTCTCAATGAGCTGAGTTGCATGAAATGCTCTTATTTGATTGATTATTACATTTTTTAAGGGCTTAATCGGGGCGTGGCGTCTGTATATTCAAACTTTTCTGCACGTGATATGCAGGTACTCTCACTATTTTGAATGAGTTTATTTTTCTGTGGTTTCCTTCTTTTTGAAATGCTAGTGGTCCCAAAATATAGTGTGTAGCGGTTGTAAATAAGCCGAGTTTGAGTGAGCTTAGATTTGACTTGTTGAAAATTAATTATGATCGATCTTTGCTCCCGTTTAAAATTGCTCAGAAACAGTGTGTTTATATTTGGCTTGATATACATTTTATTATTTGTGATCGAAATGAAATTAACTTGTTTAAATTAATTAAAAAAATGGATGTATGGGTTTGAGTCGAACTTGAATCATTGAAGGAATAAAATTTTTCATAATATTTTTTTTATAATTTCTTAATATATACATGTATGCATGCATGCATGCATGCATGATGCATCTATCTATATATATCGATATATATATATATATATATATATATATATATATATATATATATATATATATATATATATATATATATATATATATGATGGCATGTTAAATTACGTGTCTGTAATATGAACAATATTATACAAATTATTAAATTCAAGTTGCACTTTGTTAATTTTAATAGGGTTGTTTTATGACCAATTCGTAATCAATTTTATCACAACTTGGTTGAATTTATTTGTTCAATTTTTCACATAGTCGACGCAATGTGTTGCAAGTTAACAACATCCACCAAATTAATCAGGACATATTTTTAATAGAGTTGAGAATAATAGTCCCTTATAAAGCTGCAAAGAAAATTTTAATTGAAATAAACAGTATAATAGATTATTTGTCCAGAATCATGATTTGTATTGGATAGAATTTAATTAGTGATGAATTATTTACCATAAAATGGTTTATTGTATTTTTTAACTTTCATTCGAGCTAGGCAGGGAACTGGTCTTTTTTTTTTGTTGGGGTCTATACCGTCCACTTAAAACCAATGTGGGAGGGGCTAAAACAACGATGGACAAAGTGATATTTCAGGAGAGGTAAAACTGATATTTCGTGAGGGGCAAAGATCAATTTAGCCTCTCATTATGAGAATCAACCACAATACTCGAGCTTATACTTTATTAACAGATACTTCAATATATCCTTTAAGTTGTTTTTTTATGTTATTTTGGACTTTAAATCTTTTTTAAAATAATTCATTAATAAATAATAAATAAATATTATAAAATATATAAGAAAAAGATTTGACCTATAAATTCTCAATAAATTTAATGACTTCGTTGTAAAGATGATGAAATTTAATTTTTATGATAAATACAAACATGAAATTATATGATCAATGATAAAATTGCAATTTCTTAATAAATGTATATATGTGACCATAAATGTATTTCTGGTGTCGTTTGATAAACATTTTTCAAACGATTTCACCAGAGTGTCCTAGAGATGATAAAGTATCTAATGGTTATATTTTCATAATTTTTGGAGTTATGAAACTTTAGATATAAAAGGTTTTGTTTGAACTTTACAATTTAAACAAATAAATTAAACAATTGCACATCTACCCATGACTCTTTTTGTATATATGATCTGAAGTTTCTCATTTGTTTGTCCATTCCAAAATCGGAAGAAAGAGAGGGAGACAGGAAAGAATGGGGATTTTTGGAGGTTGTGTCTTTGTTTTCATGCAATGGGTCAATTGGAAAAATTGACTGACACAAGATAGGATACCATTACCCTACCTCTGGTTTCAATGATTGTCATTTTGTTTATTTTTCAAACTTTTTGTAATCCAAAACTTGCAGATATTTTTGTATTTGGGAAACTTTCACTGTGAAACTTTTAATATGTTGTCATTGTTATTCTACACATTTTGACATATGCAAATTCAATTGTCACCTCGTTTTTCATTTTTTTGAGACAAAAGTCTTAATTTGGGCTATATAAGATTTTTATAAAAGTAGAATTAAAATTAAGTATATTATGAAATACTAACATAAAAATGACAACGTACATGCTTAATATACAATTCTTATTATAATTGATGTATATAGATTGATCATATTATTACATAATGTGGATATTTCTATTTTGTTGTACACACATGATTTACATATACACCATGATGTTGAACATATTATAACTGTTTGGAATGATATGATATTGTGAAATGTGTGAGTGCAGGAAAAGCTAACTACTATGATTTAGGTTGATAGAGATATGTTACTCAGTGTAGGAGGGTGAGTTGACAAACTTCCCTCTAAATGGGTCAGTGGTGTAAACCCGAAGCATGTTGGGAGTTATAAGGGATGAATTTGATGTGATATGGGTGCTGACGGGCTGGAAGTGATAACTGCCTTGTATTATGCCACCTAATTTACTGTTTTAATAGTTTTGACTAACATTATATGATATAATATTATTCCTTTTTAACTATGATTAATAAAGAAAAAGAAAGAATAAATAACTTATATAATATATGTGTGATGATAGTTATCCTTTAATTATATTTTTTGTTTATTTTCGTATGCTTGATTATATGCATTTTATACATTATTACTCTTATGATTTGATATCATATTGCAAATAGATGTTTTACAATATATGTATGCATGTTTAGTGACTTACAAACTTATTTTTTTAGCATTTATGACATGATTATGATGCAATCATGCATATCACTATATTTCTATGCATTGATTTTAGTTCTAGGTTTTGTGTAACCTACTGAGTTGTTCGCTAACTCTAGTAGGAAAGTTAAGGATCTAGTTGAGTGAGCTGTTGCTACTTGCTAATAAAGATTTATTATTATTATTATTATTATTATTATATTATTATTATTATTATTATTATTATTATTATATATATATATATATATATATGTACATATATGTATATGTGCATATATATATATATACATATATGTACATATATGTATAGGTGCATATATATATAAAGCCCAAGGGCCACATTGATTGAATTAAAAAGCGGTTACAGAAGCTTGAGGGGAGGGCCCAATAAATGGAGCCCTACCCCTACGATACAATGCAAACAAAGAGATCTTATAGATCAAAACAGAAAAAGTACACAAATAAAGCCTAAGAACGAGAACGTGATGCTCTCGCTCTGTGTCTTGGTGATCCATAAAGTAAGCTCCTTAAAGCAACACCATTGCCCTGAGTAACCAATGTATCATCAAGTAGAAGTGTATCTCTAGGTTTCTTCTTCCATCGAGAATGATAAACCTGCCAATGTCCTTCATCAGTGTCTTCTTCTGCTTCTTCTTCCTCTGCTTCTTCCTCTTTCGTTGACTGATCCTGCTGATTCATACCGGTGGGTTCTGCAGTGGGTTGGAGATTACTTCTTTTCCTGCTGAAAGTTTGGATGTATTTGTTAGCGCGGACGGCTAAAGTAGCCCCCTGGACGGCCTGTGCCACAGGAGGAGTCTCCTCGATTCCAGCATGTTTTGTAAACACTGTAGTCACATTTCCAGCATTCACCGGAGTAACAATTTTTACAACCCGTTGAGGAGTCTCCTCGACAACCTTATCAGCTGAGTTTAAACTGTTATCAGCATCAAATACTACCCTATTCTCCTGAGTCAGGGTAGCATCGACTCTTTGTTGGGAAATCTCACTAGCAGCAGAAGGCCCAAAAGCCCTTTTCCTAGAGGGATGATGCAGCCTATAGCATGTGTCCCTGATGTGCCCGAACATTTTACAATGCTGGCAAAAGAGAGGTCTGTTCTCCACCACAGCCTCCTGCCAAAACCCTTCCTCACCATCTGTAATCCAAAAACGATCCACATCTGGCAGAGTGAAATCCCTCTCCACCTGAACCCTGACACCACCTGGCGAGACCCTATCAAAGGTGGGTGAATCAACTCTGAGAGGTGTACCGAGAGTTTGGCTAATGTTGTACAAAACACGTGGATTGTACAAGTGAAAAGGGAGTCCAGGAAGTTTGAACCACGTATGAACGATAGGAGGTTCCTTAGATGGGTTAAAATCGGGCGTCCATTTAATAAGCTTCATTAGGGTGCCAGCAACCAAAACAGATTGTTGAGCAATAATTCTGACATAATTTTCTTGCTTCTAAATTTTAATAAGTGTCTGACATCCAAAACTCTCAGCTTCTAACCTCCAATGAGCTTCAGATTCTCAAAAAATTTTCTGACTAAATCCATTTTGGGGTGACCGAATTGAAATTTCCCAACTAAAGTGAACTTTACATCATCAGATAGCATCTTCATTTCATGGGTGGTGAAGATAACAACAGGTTTCCCATCTTTAACACCAATAGGCCTGATAAAAGCATCCTGTCTTTTTCCAGCCGCAATGTCATGAAATTCTTGTGGAAAGAAGAGATGATCCAGATTTTTATGGGAATTCCTGCCCACAGCTCCAACATAAGATGACTTAGCCGCCATGATCGAGCGACCTCGCAAGAATTCGGCACAGAGCGGCCCTCGCAAAGAAAGAGCGAACGACAGCAGCCGCTGAAGCCCTCTACTCGCACAGAGCCTAGAATCCCAGAGAAATCAAGCACAGGTCCCGCCTGCAGTTGGGACGTCGTGCAGAAGAACGAAGTCGAGCTCTTCTTCTCGCACAGTGAGTCTTCGAGCTACCTCGCAGCTATGGCGTCGAGCAGGTCACGAAACCCAGGCTGCAAACCACTATCGAAGTGTCGAGCCTCAGTGTTCGAACAAAGTAACAGTCGCGGGTGGACTGTAGCCACTGCTGCGAACGAAACCAGCCGTAGCAGTTGCAGAAGGGCCGCACAAACGCCGCAGCAGCACGCGGAAGCTGCGCACGGCAAGCAGCGAGCGAGCCGAAGACTGTGGGACGTGAGTCGACGAGGGAATGTGGCGATGAGCCGATCGAAGGACGAAGCACAGTAGAACGACGAAAGAGACTCGCAGACACTGCAATGTCTCTACGAATCTCGCGTCGTTCAGTCGGACGACGACAAGGACGACGACGACGACAGGGACGGTTGCTAGGGTTCGCCATGAGGCGAAACCCTAGCAGAGTCGAGAGACGGCAAGGAAGACGCCATTTTCGAGCTAAAATGAGCCGGACACGAGCGATATATATATATATATATATATATATATATATATATATATATATATATATATATATATATCAAGGAATGGCCGAAGGCTATTAGACGATCCCCGACCATCTTTAGGTGTGCTAAATATTTGAGTATCACACCTTATACATTGGAGGATTCAAACCCGTGTCTTAGGGGCGGGGGGACTTACGAACATTCGAAGAGATGCTCTAACAACAGGCAACCATACACGCGCGCGCACACACACACATTATGATCATGATAAATCTATATGTTTTGTTGGAATTATTAGAAAAATTATGATCAATGTTTATAAATATTTTTGATGTAAATAATTTTTATGTATATAAAAAATTATATTATGATGATCTTTAGTTTTATTTTTATACTATTAATAGTGACTTAGTGATTATTTATAATAAAAATTAGAAGATAAAAAAATTTTATCCAAATTGATCTTTTGGTTAAATAATCTATTGTGAACTTGACTTGGTATAATCTATTAGTTTATATGAGCAATATCAGGTTAGGTTGTGACACCATATAAATAAAAATTTTAATTTTAGGTGGGGTGACAAATGCCCCTCTGTACCCTAAGTGGATTAGCCAATAGTGAATTTTGAAGACGAGTCATCCATTAGAAGAACAAAAAAAATATATGCAAAAAATGTGACAATGGAAAGGAGATGAAGCTATTATTACTAATATTGTTATATGTAGTTTTCGTTGTTAGCTTTTGTGAAGCTGATGATATTATTCTTTCTATTCAGACGTATCTCATAGCTTTGGAGATGTTCAAGGAACTCAAGGATAGAATGCTAATGGGAGCAGATTAAGTGAAAGGAGATGAGATCAAAGCGATGATGAAGCTTTAACTTACCTCTATTGCATAATTATATGACAATTGAGAGATCGGACAATGATGAAGAAAGAAAGAAAACAGATGAACTTGAAGAAGAAAACTATGATGAATATTCTTTGGATGATAAAAAGAGTATTTATTTTGTTGCTTCTTAGTCTTAGGGAACAGAGAGATCTGCATGACCTCAAATTTTTAGAGTTTGGAATCCAATAGGGAATAGCGAATACAAAATCATAATACATAAATAAGGATATATTTCTAATATTAGCTAATTAAAATTGTTATTTTTGGTAGAGGTCAATAAAAGTTTTTTTTATTTATTTCTTGAAAATGTGAAATTCAATAAATTTGAATTTTCTTAACTTTGTCTTTTTAAGGAAATTAACACTGTCATTGCCGGGTATCAAGCCCCAGATGTGAAAAGTGGAGGGTTGCATTAGGTAGTCAACAATTAGCGTAAAACTTTTCAAAAAATCATGACATGAATCATTTTGATCATTTTGTAAATGCTAGGGCATCCCTTGGAAGTGACATGTTGTATTGCATGAATACAGTGAAAAGTATGCAAGAGTCGCTACACTAGTTCCCGGGTAATATCAAATAAGTAAGGGTTCCAACATTACGGATGGATGCGGGTAATGAAGTTAGTCCATGAAACTAATATGAGGATATGATCTTGGAATATTTGTACTTTCACAGGTATATTAGTATAATTAGTTGATAATATAATTCAAAGAAATATAAATATCTTACGCATTCAAGAAGCTAAATGGGTTGGACAAAAGGCTAAGGAGATTGATAACTTTGGTTTTAAACTTTGGTATTCATGTAAGAATCACACTAGACGTGGTGTAAGTGTAATTATAAATAAAAGCCTGAAAGATAATATTGTAAAAATTAATCAAATTAGAGATAAAATTATAACCCTTAAGATTATTATTGATACTAAGATTTTAATATTATAAGTACTTATTCTCCTCAAGTAAGTTTAGATATATGTTTTAAAGATAAATTCTGGAATGACCTAGAATACTTAATACAAATGATACCTCTTCAAGATTGAATTTTTATTAGAGGATATTTAAATGGACAGGTTGGTAGAATGGTAGAAGATTTAGAAATATTCATGGTGGTTACATTTTTAGAGTGACTAATGAAGAATGTAGAGCAATATTAGATTTTGTTTTAGCATATGATTTTGTTATTACTAATACCTTATTCAAGAAAAGAGATGACTATATTATTACTTATAAGAATGGATCTAATAAAACACAAATTGATTATTTTCTTAGAGAACAAGAGATCGTATAGAATGTAAAGATTGTAAGGTCATCCAATATCGCTTATTAGTTATATATTTTAAGATGAAGTTATAAAATAATGAATACTAGGAAACATTGTCATAGAATTAGATGGGGGCACCTAAAAGACAAATAATTTTTTTTTATGAGTAAACTTCAAGATTTCAATATTTGGGATGTTCATGAAGAAAAAAATTCTTTGTGGGCTAATGTAATAAACACCACTGAACAAGTAGCAAAAGATGTATATAGATAATTAAAGGAAAAAGTTTTATAAATAAAAATAGCTTGTGGTTGAATAATAATGTGTAAGAAAAGATAAAATGTAAGAGGTTATATTATAAAAATGGATTCAAATGTAAAAGCTTAGAGAAATGGGAATAATATAAAATGTCCCGTAGGGAGTCTAAGAGAAAAATTTGTGTAATTAAAAATTTCGCTTTAAGTGATCTTTATAATAGATTATATGTTAAATAGGGTGAAAATTATGTGCATAAACTAGTCAAACAAAGAGAAAACAAAAGTAAATATTTAATTCAAGTAAAGTGTAATAAAGATGAAAAAAATGCTTTTCTTAAAAAACATATTCAACATATGTGGGTGAATTATTTTGATAAACTTTTTAAATAAACTTTATCAAAATATGATCTAGTTTAGTGATCTTTATATCATTAATAATAAAATAATGTTTCATTTTTATCATTCCATTAATAAAAATGATGTTGAGAAGGCTTTAATGAAAACTAAGAGTGGTAAGTCTGTAGAACCTGATGATATCCCAATTGATGTGTAGAAATATATAGAAGATTTTGGAGTTTCTTGACTTAATAAAAATCTTTAATATTATTTTAGAAACTAAAAAGATGTCTGAGAACTGGAGGAAGTGTATTTTGATCCCGTTATTAAGAATAAAGGGGATGCACAAGAGTGTGCAAATTATAGAGGAATTAAGTTGATGTGTCATGCTTTAAAATTTTGGGAGAGGGTAATTGAACATAGGTTAGGAAGCATTTCAAAGGTTTCTCATAATCAATTTGGATTTATGCTAGGCAGGTCTACTATGAAAGCTATACATTTCTTGAGAGGTTTGATGAAGAAGTTTAAGAGAATAAGGAGGATCAATGTTACATATGATTTTTATTGATTTAGAAAAAGCTTACAATAAGGTTCTAATAGATATCATTTGGAGAGTTTTAGAGAAGAAAGATATTGATATGACTTATATTCAAGTCGTTCAAGATATGTATATTAGAGTTATTACTTGTTCGAACAGAAGGAGGATCGACCAAATAATTTCCTACTTCAGTTGGATTACATGCTTTAAGTCCATATCGTTTTGCTTTAGTTTTGGATGTTGTTACTTGACATTTCGAAGAGGATGTACCATGGTGTATGTTTTTTTCCTAATGATATCCTTCTCGTAGATAAGACTAGATATAAAGCTCAGTAAAAACTTGAATTATGGAGGTCTACATTGGAGTCCAAAGGCCTTCGTTTGAGTAGAACTAAAACCGAATACATGGAATAAAATTTTAGTAGTAACAACTCTAGTGACAGAATTGTAACAATGGTGATCAAATCTTTCAAAGGTGTGAACACTTTAGATATCTCAGGTATATTGTCACAGATTGTTATTACAATGGGGGCTCTTCGTTTGCTTTATTGCTCCTTTGGCTATGTTTTAGTTATATAATTTAATTATTTTGAGGAAAAATGAGCAGAGCACGAATAAACAAATTTTTGTTTGTGTTCGGCTAGTTTGCTTAGCAGACAAATTGAACACGAGCTACTTAATCGGCGAAGCATGAGTTGAACCGTTTTGACAACCTAGCTAGAATACACTTTGTTGTATCTACGTAAAATAAATCCTATCCAACCAAGTTTAGACACTTTTTAGACCTATTTCAAACCATTCTTGAACACAGTACATGAATTATGTCAAAATAATCATCGACCAGCTTGATGGTTTTTAAAGGGATAAACTTCCAAGGCTAATTACCCATTCAAACTTTAGAAGAACTCTAATATGGTGAAATTCTTCAAGCTTTACAATGATTTGGATGACTTATCGTAATCTTAACATATTATGATAGTTTAAAGAAAAATGAGATAAATTGTTTGTTGTTTCAAAGCATGTTGCAAAATGATGATAAATTTGATTAAAACATTTTTGTTTGTAAGCCATCTGTCTACTTAATTAGAGAATATAATTTTCTCAAAATAATTGAAGTTACCTCTGAATAGTAATGAGTTATGGCTTCCAAGGATTATTTTGTCCAAGGAGAACACATAAACTAAAACAGAAAAGTTTATTAAATGGGGTTAAACTTCACGCTTCACCTTAATTAAGAAATATCTTTATCATTATAGAGTGCATCAGATAACTTGTAACTAACAAAGCTACTCAGTAATATTAGAGATTATTCCTTCTACTTATTATCCTGGTTCATTAACTCATTTTAGAAATATCCACCCGACATGACAAGAGCTTGTTGTCCTTACATAATTATTTTTAGTATGATCAATTAACAAACTTGATATGATATTAATTCTTTTATAAGCTTTGGTCATAGTTTAATTCAACACACTCAATAAACTTGACATCACGATGAACGGTTGCCTACTCAGAACATGAAGAGATTAATTATTGCTTAGTCTTTTATGCTTTTTTATTTTTTATAGTTCTTCAAGGAGGCATGGTTGATGAAAGCTTTTCAACAAAAATAGTAAGAGGCATGATTGATGGATGTGGGAGTTCCCTCAACTATAGATGTACATTGAGTGCACCCATCATTAGTAGGAGAGAGCTTGATATGAGGTAGCTTAAATTTATGCTGTTTAGGAGTAATAGTTGGACTTTAAAGAGCAACAAAATAATAATGATCCTATTTTAAAAATGGTTTATGATTATAGTCATTATTGGGAAGGTGGACTCCCCATATATGTTTTAATTACCTGTCTTGTGGCTCTTGGGAGAACCTTCATCTTTAATGTAAATAAATCTTTGCTTAAACCAGCATAAAAAAATGAAGCAGTTGAAAATTTAAACATTACTCAAGGGCTTTATCTTTGAGTATAAATGTTAGCTCATTATTGAAGATGCATCCCTACCATTTTGCATCCCTAAATCATGGTGCTCCAACTAAAATGATGATAAAATAAAATAACCCCAAATAAAATTACACCCTATATAAAAACAAATTTACCACTTCAAACAATATTCAACTAAAAGCCAAGAAAGATTCATCAAATATGCTCGATAGAAAGTATGCTAAATATAGTTGACATTATCAATAACAAATTCAAACATTAAAAATAAAACTGGTGCACAAGTTTTTTCATTTTACTTGAGATCTATGGAAATAGCCATAGAATTATTGAGGTAAAAATATTTCTTTTGAAAGTTATCATACAACAACAACAAAGCCTTAATCCCACTCAATGGGGTCTGCTACATGAAACTTTTTTCTCCATTACGTCTTTTTCAACGTCACATTTTCATTTAATCTAATAAATTAAGATCATTATTTATACAATAAGCCAAAGTCTTCCTAGATCTTTCTCTGCCTTTCTTAACATAAGTCGAATCTATACATCTACTCTCCTAATCGGATCATCAGATTGTCTACGTTTAATGTGACCAAATCATCTAAGGCAACTCTCTAATTTTGTTCGTCACTGGAGCTACACCAACTCTATCACGGATATATTATTTCACATTTTGTCTCTAAGTTTAAAGCCACTCATTCTCCTAATCATTCTCATCTCGACAACACTTAACTTAGTATTATGTTTCTCTTCTAAAGACTAACATTCAGCATCACAGAGCATTGCAAGCCTCACCACCATATTATAAATTCATTTTAACAAAAACTTCTACAGGTAATAAAAATATTATAAGTAAACAGAACTGTTATAATCTTTTGAATTTAAGAAAAAAACTGCAGACCCTTGTTCCAAAATCACAAACCGAGTAGAGTGAAAAACAAAATCAAAATTATCCTTCAAATAATCAAAATAATCGATGTAAAAATCGGTGCATAGAGCTGTAACAAAATAGATGAACGCCACTGTGTACTTTTCATAGAATGAGTGCTCAAAGTTCAAAAAAAGGCTGCAACCACTGCTTAACATATTACAACCCCCCTGCAAGCAATTAATTCTTGATAAAATGGTGATAAAATTAAAAAAAAAAAAATTAAAATCAAGGCATAACTGATCTGCTACAGGTAGTACGCAAAAGTTGATCATTTTGTATAAAGAACATCTTCCCACGGGTGGCGGTAAAGAGGCTGCTTCAACCTTTTCTGATCAAAGGTGTGCCTGCAATTGAAAAACCACAACAAATAAACTCTTTGAATAAAGTACATAACATAAACTATTGATAAATAAACCAAAATTGTTGCGCATAATTTGTAAATTTCTCTTTTTTGGAGCATTTACATACATATCACACAACTCTTTATGTATTTAGATATCTTACATGTAAACTTTCATATTCACAAACATAACACACAAATTTTAATATTACATCAAAAATAACATTACCATCACTTTTTTAAGTAAAATATACATTTTCATGAAAAGGTTTAAAGAATCAAAGTGCTATGTATATACATAAGAATTATGTGGTAATTATGTAAATTTCCTTTTTTTTTTTTTTTTTGAGGGGTGATGTGGCAATTAAATACATACCACCCAATTTCTATGTATTTACATGTCTAACACCTAGACTTTACTTTTTATATTTATACCACAAAAAAACTTTTATATCACATCTAAAATATCCCTAACTTAACTTTAAAAAAGAAGTGAAATAGATGTTTTTCAATACTTAGATAAGTTGTCGTAAATGTAACAATTGAAGCTTAGTGTTAGAGAAGCAAATAGCATTGAGTGGTATGTATGTAAATCTTCCAATTTTCTATTTTTAGATTGCATAAATCTTCATAAAACCCCTTCAAAATAATGATTTCATTTTTCACGTATGAAATGAATTAATAAACATATTATTTTAAAAAAAAAAAAACTTACCCTATGAGACCAATAGAGCGAGCAAGAACAAAGAGTCCATTCAAGTATCCGATCTCGATTATTTCGTCAATCTCCTGCTTGGTGAACATTCCACTGCCTGAAAGTAGATCCAAGAAAAGGGATCCAATGGCGCCATCAACGTTTAAAACCAAGTTGTTTGCCTTTGATAACGTATAGTTCTCAACTTGAACAGCATAATCCATGTACTTCACAGAAGGGAAATGAGTGTGTGCATATCGCTGCAATAGCTGAACTCTCTTGTCCCTATTATCCCTACTCTTAATCCTACAAAAATTCAACAGATGTAATTGAAAAGTCAGTAAATGGACTACTAAAATTAGATTATTAAATATTTTAAATCCGCAACATTAAAGATGACAACTTCACAAAAAATTATGAGGATGAGAGTGTAACAGGGAGCTACCCTGCACCATTTCTGATGATTTAGCCATATGATTAACTGAATAAACCTTATAATCTGATTGATTTTAGTTCTATGGCCTTCAATGGAATAAAAGTTCTAAAAAGACTTCTCAGTTCCTCCAAACTTCGAAGAAAATAAATTCTCCACTTGCCCCATTTTTCCAGTGCTTCTCAGCAATTTTGCCTCTCAAAACTTGACATATTGCAATTTTGATTTTGTGTGGAAAACATCATCTATGACCTTGGTTCAACAAACTACAAAGTTTATCCATCTATTATATCATTTCATACAGACCAACATAACGTTACCCAATAAAGGTCTTAATAAAGAAAAACAGTGAAATAATAGCAAGGTGTATTCAGGGCACTTCATCCAATTGGTTCACAACTTTTTGCCCCTGGAAACTCTCAATAAAATGAACAATTGAGATTCGCAATATTTAGAATATTACTGTCGTTCCCACAGGAATTTTTGTCTCGTTAATTCGAAAAGAAAAGACTTAAGATAGAGAACAAAATAAAATAACTGAGATGGAAGCTTTCAAGAACGATAGCCAAACTCATTTCATCAATTTTCAATAAATAGATAAATAAATAAAAATGGTCAAAAGCCAAAGAAAATACCTGTGACCAATTCCGGGTACCCGGATACCCTTCTTCTTCATGCCCTCCACAAATTCATAAGGAGTAAGACCCTGGAAAGCAAAAGCATTACTAAACAACTTTTAACCATGCTCCTGAAGCAAAACTTCAAACAGCAAATTTAGAAGAAATTTAACACTCAGGACCTGCTTGGCATCATTTCATTTTTTTTTAGTTTTTGTTTTTCGTTATTCTTTATTCTTTTTTTTTTTTTTTTGGTTAAAAACGTGTTTGTTTAATATATTTTTTTTGCATATTTTTATAATTCATTTTTAAAAATATATCAACTTTTTAAGAGCACTCAAAACAGACAACTTGTGTGTGTTTTGAGTGTTTTTAAAACAACAATTACAATCAAATATGATTTATTTCAAATTAAACATAAACAAAACAAAGTAGAAAAGAAAAATAAAAAAACAAAAAAAAAAGATAAAAAATGTCCCCTTAACTATTTAAATGGAAAAGGAACTTACCCGGTCATGGGCATCCTTAAAATATCGGGCAGCATCATCAATTGCACCACCAAATCTAGGACCAATTGTGAGAAGCCCTGTTTCAAAAGCTCGAATCAAAATGTCGCCCATGTTCGTATGCCAACTTCTTGTACACGAAATAATATCATGAAAAGCAGCATCAGAATGAAAACTACAAGATAACTGTTGAAATTACCAGAAACAAGGCTCGAAACAAGGTCCTTCCCAGCCCTCGCTGTGACTATAGTGTTATGAGCTCCAGAAACACAGGGACCATGATCAGCACACAACATGATACAAATCTGATAACCATTACCATAATAATCCAAACTAAGGACAACCTCTAGTTAAACAAAATAGTATGCTCATGCTGAATGTATGAAGAATGATAATAGGAATGCTATTTCAAAACAGGATTGTACGCAAGGCCCAGCATTTCAGCAAGATGTTAACCTCGTAGAACAATAAAGGAAAATTTACATATCAAGCACATAATTCTTATGTATGGACATATATCACACCTACACTTTTATATTTACACACATAACACTTTGATGCTTTAAACCTATGGATGAACAGATGTATTTCACTTCTAAAGAGTGGTAATAATACTATTTTTGATGGCCACTAAGGATTTGAGTGCTATTTGTGTAAATGAGAAATTTTACGTATGAGATATGTAAATACATAAGAATTGCATGGTGTGTATGTAAATGCCCCAATGATAAAATAAGTTGGGGTTGAAATGGTTCCTACCAACCTCTATGAATTGTGTGCAATAGCGTGGAAGGCTACGTTTGAACCATAAAAGAGAGATAACATCGCCAACGCTAAAACCACGCTCGATAATGGTAGACATGGGTACACCAGCATAACACGGTTCATCACCTGGATTTCATAATAATACAACTGAAACTAAAATGTTCCCCCAAAACTGGATACTTTGATAATGAAGATGGACAGAATTTTCAAACCTCTATCATCTGAGATAGTAGAGATGATGTGAGTTGGGGCCCGGACTTTCCCACTTTTAATTGCAAAGCTAAGATCCTCCGGAATTTCAGGAGGTTTAACTTCAGCCACTGGGGAGATCTTCCCTTCTTCAACCTATTAAATCCATAAATTATGGAGTTAACAACTGCAGTGAATGCTTCTTCAAATGTATGTTAGTTTTTATTGAATATCTTAATCACGATGAAACCAGTATATAAAATGTCCATCAATAAACAAGATTTTGGAAAGTTGAGATTGTGGAGAAATGAATTAAAAGGGAATATGAAGTCGCAAATTTTTGCTTAGAGATTTATAACCAAGCAACAAGTATCCTTACACTTCACTATTATTTCTCAAATTTAACCCCTTATTTGCTTCGCCTAACGTTGCATTTCTTGTAAATAATTGTACAAAAGATCTCTTGATACTATATTTAGGCAAGTGAAATCTCTTA